>CALSCE010009779.1:13047276-13058437 GCA_943593645.1 Bovichtus variegatus
GGCTTAAAAGTTTTGATAGTGTTTCTAAATCTAGGGTGTTTTTTTTTTTTTTTTTTTTTTTGGAAAAGAAAGATAGAATGGCTTCTTTGGTTCCTCTGAGGCGGATTATCAGACTCTGCCTCACTGTCATCACAGTTTAAGTCCTCTTTGGATGAAACTCTGGTTAAAGTCCTATTGCTTATGCTCTCTTGACGTTGATAACAACAACAAAAAAAACAGCAGCCAACTCACTCTTGGTGGAGCTGTGAGTGCGGCGGCACCAAATGATAGAAGACGGCATTAATGGTGGTACGTCAGACCATTGAATCAACCCGCAATTACACATGGTTTTTGGATATATTTTCTTTTCTTTCCAGTTTTTACATATTTAGCTATTTTTAACAGCCACACAAACAGTAGAATTTAGCTCTGTAGACATCCTGTATTTGAAGCAGTGCACCTATTTATGTACCCACCCGTTCCAGAGTATCATGCACTGTTTACACTTATATCTACAAATACATCATAACAACCTGGCATGGGAATCGGAGATTTATGATACAAAATGAAAGGAAAAACATGCATACTTTAAAAAGAGAGACGGTTCAGTTTTTGGACTCGGATTGTATTTTTGAGCTTCTCTGCCACCCACCATCTAAAGTGTACATTCTGTGAGATAATCATTACAGTAGAAATGTAGCCATGGTAGTTTCTCTTCTATGCACATTATTTTGCAAATGTTTATATGCATTCATGAGAAAATGCATTCAGTTTGATTCCTGTCTTCTTCCTGACCTCCACAGTGGTGCTACGGTTTCTACGTGACTCACCAGCAGGGGCACACAGGCTTTGAACTCTTTTTTAAGACCAGAGAGCTGAAGAAGAAGTGGCTGGATCAGTTTGAAATGGCCATGTAAGTACACGCATACGTGAACACCACAGTCAGGACAGTTTGCAACCAACGCAGAAGACCAGCGTGTGTATCTCAGGGAAGAAATAACTGTGTACTTGTGTACGCGCCTGTTTGTGTTTGTGTTTGTCTGTGTGCGTGCGTGTGTGTGTCTGTGTGTGTGTGTGTGTGTGTGTGTGTGTGTGTGTGTTGTCATTGTTTGCATGCATGTTATTTCAAGGCCGAGAGAGGTGTTGACTCTTTCATGTGCATGTTTGATCAGGTCTTTGCTGTAATCAAACATACACTGCTGACACAATGATAACACACACACAGACACACACACACACACACACACACACACACACACACACACACACACACAGTACACATAAACTCTTCCAAAGAGCTGCAAAACTACAAAGAAGTCGATCTGCCTAGATGCTGCTTCAAATCAGTGCTTTATGGAGGTATATCTTTTGTATTATTTTGTAACAGTGGGAGGTTTTTCTCAGGCAGATATCCTGTCTGCATCCTTTGTTATGTTGATTCAGAGTATACAGTGTTGTTTTGACATTACACTCCGATTGACTGAACAAATGCTTTTGTGTTTGGGGTGGATATGCATGAAAACAATATTCCTGATATGCATGCTGACTATCTGCTATGGCCTTCCTGAATCCATTTTCACTTCTTCTTGTTCTGGATTATACTTGATATATGCACTGTGACAAAAACAATGCAGTGTGTATGGATGTATATTAATCAATGTGCAATTTAAAGATATAATACACAATATTTTCCTAAAAAAACAATGTATAGACTTATACAAAAAAGAATCCCTCTCATTTACAATTTACGACCCAATAGAAATGTATCTACAGAGACCCTGCCCTCTGCCTGTATTTTATTTTTTCTTATTATTTTGCTCTTTTTTCGCAATGTTTCTTGGCATTGTGTGCAGCCCGTTCTCATTCCCAGTCGTCAAATACCGCCGCTTTGTGTTTGATACAGAGGCACAAGACACCCTTAGCGCCGTTATTTGGCGTCCAATGGCTTGTTACATCGCTGTGTGTTTTGACGCGCTTCAGTGTTTCCCCTGCTCTTCGTCTCTCTCATATGTTGTGTGCAGAGTGGCTTCTCTGTGCTGCTATCGGTGCGTCAGTTTGACCGAGGGGCCAGAGTGAGCCACACTCACAGAGCAGAGAGGTCAAAGTGGACAGGAGCGCTTTCAAAATCCAGAAATGCGCCATCTCCCCGCAGGGTTGTGCGGAGGTGTGGGTGTGTTTATTTGTGCTTTAGAATGTAACCGCCGTGAAACAATCAGGAAATAAGGTTTTATTCCTCTGATTCTCTGCTTTGTTCCTCACTAACGCTGTCCCTTCATTCACTCGCTCACTCGACCACAGGTGCACTCTGCAATTTCCAAAATTTAAAGAACAAATAACCATTTTTCGCCCCTTCTTCTTGAAACAGTTTTTTTCAACAGACACAGGGTTTGTGTCTGAAAACAGCTATCCGTGCCTCTGGGCATTGGGTAACGACACCAGAAGGGGTCCATTCAGAAAGGAGAAATTGTACCTGTAAAGAGGATGTGGGCTCCTGATGAAGGACCCACTTATGGGAGCACTCAGTTTAAGTGGCTTCTGGATGGTGTGTTCAACACAAAAATACGTGTTTTTTTGTGTTTGTTCACATTCCGGAAAGGCTGCTTAGTTCTGCCATGCATGTTTCCCCTCTCACATATGAATACATGCAGCTCAAAATTCGATTGGTCAGGGCCAATTCAAGTCCTCTTCACACATACACATGCTCTGGGGGGTAAAATTGCTTTTTACTTTAGTCAGTTGAAGGAACAAATTGCAAATAGTTTTCGCCATCACACATTAATTCTATTCAGTCGATGAAGAAATAAACAACAAATATTAGATGGGTTGTCATAAAGGTTTGTGCAGACATTCAAGGTGTCCAGAGTATGAATCCTAAAGACTTTGGTAATCCCCTAAATGTTCCTCTAGCGCCACCGTGAGGTTGACATTATTTTGTTTTGATCCCCTGACATTTCATCTAGCGATTTCTGTTTGTCCAATACTTGAACCTTTGTGTTGAGCGCTAATTAGCAATTAGCGCTCAACACACTAAACCAAGATAGTTAACATGCTAAACATTATACCTGCATATAATCACCAAAACCAAAAAACTCACGCCACAAAAACAGTTTCCTCCCAACTGACCGCTTCAAATTCTGATCAGCATTTCTGCCGTTGTCATTGTGATCATGTTTGCAAGCTGAAGTTACCATTTACCTCAAAGCACAGCTATGGCTAAGTACAGCATTACCATAGGCTCTTTTTTTCATTTAACATTCATTTAACTATATTTTGTTCTTATCCCATGTCTTAGATCAAATATTCGACCAGAGAAAGCCAACCACAACACCCACCAGTTCAAGATGCACACCTTTGAAAGGATCACTTCCTGTAGTTTCTGTCACCTCTTACTCAGGTAATATTCAGCTATATGAACAGACTCTTCAGTTTTGGATAATCATGTAGTCCTGATGAAGTCCCTGTAAACTACGCCTGAAAAAGGGTGAACAGTAGCTGTAACTTCACAAAGTGTTGTATAATGGCACGTCATCATGTTTAATTGCACTGTTCTTAAGAAAATGCACTTTTTCACGAGTATTGTTCATATTGAAGGTATGAAAGGAACACCATGACATTATACATTTCAGTCTTCAGTCACTTTTTCTCAGTCGCTTTTTTTTTTTTTTTTTAAATGTAGCCTCTCACTGGAAATGGCTTCCTAGCACTGGGTTTAATTGAGACAACTAGGGACTACAGATTGTTAGCTGTCTCCGTTTTCAGCAGACAGTATCAGTTTTAGAGTTTTTGAAAGCTGAAGGACATTTCCTGTGTCATTTTTCTTATCTGTGACAGGAGCCTGAAATTTCAAAATGTCAAGGTATTTCTCTTAAGGAGGCTGTTATACATGAAATATATCCTGTGGTTTATTGTGTCCAGGGGCATCTTTAACCAGGGTTATCTCTGTCTTAAATGTGGGCTGGGGGCTCATAAGGAGTGTCTGGGACGACTGGGAATATGTGGGAGAACCGGTGAGAACAACACAAATTGTGTTTCACTTTTTGAACAGTTTGGTCTGTAACAACTTATCGTGAAAACTAATGGCCTCAAACATGAGATTTTCTGTGTATATTCATGTCCCTCAGAGAACATAGAGACCTTTCCTCTAGCTCAACAATCAGGCCACAATTTCCACTTATACACACAAAACATCAAAATCTAAAAGGCAGATTGCTCTTAAATTTATTGAGCACTTTCATGCTCCCGAAAGAAGGAAGCTCGTTACATTTTGGGCGCTCTATGAGCTTTCCCCTAGAACCACACACACACACACAAGACAGATTGCCAACCTTGTACAGAAGATATCTAACAGCTGGCATACTATGGAATTTGTGGGGAATATTCATAAGTCCAAATGTATCTCTCCTGATTGACCCTCCCTAACTTTGCCACCCTCACGCTCAAATTTCCACTTGAATATACCTTTCTTTCCCCCTCAAAGACAATCAAAATGCTGATATTAGAAAAAAACAGCTAATTACACTTGATGTTCAGCAGTTTAAGCTAAAATATGCCATAAACATATTTAGCAGTTGTTGCGTCTTACTCCGGTGTCAAGCTTTAGGTCTTTGTCACTAGTCTGGGGCTGTACTGCAGGTACATTACCCTCCCTGAATACACAGACAGCTAAAGGCAGCGCAGGCCTTTGACAAGCCTTCTCCTCAGAAGCGCTGTGGTCTTTATGCATTCTGAGGCATGATGAGGGCCAGCAGAGGTTGACAGTTGAGGTTGTATGTCAAGGAAGCCACCACACACTCATATTGTATTCTTCTCATGTGTCCGTCTCGCACCTGACTGCAGATTTTGCCAAGCCGAAGCCCAAGGTAAGACCTGAACTGTTTCTCTTCTTTGACTTACACCAACATACTTAGTGAAGCATAACAAAGCGGATAAGATAATATACACCAACGCATGAGGAGTTCTTACTGGTCAAACTCATGACAGCTGGCCAATGAGAGCTCCTGCTGCTGCTCTGTGTCATTACTTTTTTGGCGGCACACGTATTTAAATGAAATAGATAATGGAACATGAGTCAAAATAAAACTATAAACTATGATCGAACACTTAAAAAAAGTCTGTGTATTATTATTCCTGTGGCACTCTTAAAACTCCATTCCCCTGTCAGAAAATGACGAGGGCGTTTACTTTTGAACCCCTAGATGGACTAAATGAGTACTCCCACACAATTCAAGTTTGCCTCCCAGATATTCCTGTTTATGCAATTTGTGACAGCTACTCTAAAAAGTGAAACTCTATGAGACCCAGGTAGGTTGTGGACAGTATGAGGATAATAATTTCACATATTTTTTTCCCCAAAATGCTCAGATCCAGAACTACTTCATTTTACTCGATCACTTTTAGAAAGTTAGACGACACATCTAAAGAGTATAACACTCACAGATGATTGTATTAAGATTCATTCTGCAGGTCAGGCTTATAGAATGGCCTCTCCATAATCTATTTCTCTCTCCTTTGATCTTTCTTACTTCCTTGTTTTCTTTCTCTTTCTCCATTTTGCTTAGGCTCCTTTCCCTCTCCAACCACAGGAAATCACAGCACCACCAGACCCAGGTCAGTATGACTACTTCACTTGTTCACCTAGTGAGGGCTTTACCTCTTGAGCTGCTTTCATCTCGGGTTTGTAACAAAACAGAAACACAGACATGATGAAAAGGGGACGGTTATCCAAAGGCCAGAGTGAGACCTGGAGGAAGAAGATGGTGGGTTAAAGCTTACCCTCGGATGGTATCATGCCCCCCCCCCCAACCCCCACCTCATATTTTTGATCAAATATTACTCAACTCGTTCTCTTTTCTCCTGCCGAAAAAACCCCTCTGATTTGTTTTCTTAGAAATGCACTGACATGAATCTCTCCTGCTCACACAAATGGGTTCAAATAAGAAAATGAGCAACAGCAGTTTCTTTTCAACAAACATATTTGAGTAACAATAACCAATGAATAATAGGATGTAGAAATAATCCTTAACCAATGCACACAAAAAGCCCTTTTCTCATCGCATGACGTGAAGCCTGAACCCAAGACGGCATTGAGATGAATTGGAGTGGGTGGAATCATTATGAGGACTACGGCAGGAGAAATGCTGGCAGAAAAGCACTTCCAACTGTCTATATGCCTCGGCCTCTACCGCTGAGCTGTGCCTTTGTGATAAATCAATTTCCATAAGGGGCTTTATGAGAAAGACAGCCATGCTTATTGTTCTTATTAAAAACATGAATGTGAGATATTCCATTCATCTGAGGTCACCGTCAACTAATAGTTTCCTCGGGCTGGTTTGCTGGGGAGCCATGGCTGGAGGGGAGATGTGTCTGAGGGGGTTTGATGTGTGAGTCTGTGGAGAGTAAGTGGCTGTGTCTTTTGAGTTGGCAGGGGTGTTTAGTCTTAGCCTTAGCCGGATGCTTGTGGCTGTGTTTGTCTGCCATGGCGAGGAAAGATTGGAGCCGCACCGTACAGGAATCAAAGAGATTAATTTCCTGCGAGAGTAAATCGCTGCTTTTTAGGATTGTGCTATTCATGTGGTTTATACCTCAATCAAATTGACTGTCAGGATGTCGGCATTTATGTACATGTTAGGGATCAATTGCGCTGAAACCTTTGGGAAAATTCAGTCAGGGAATTTGCATTGTTTACATGATTAGCGCAAGAAATACAAATACTTATTCAAACAAACAAAACAAAAAAGTCTCACCCACCTCCTATTGATATTTTGTCATGCTGATAGTCAGGCCTCTGAGATTTCTGCTGTCAACCCAATATAATTCAGTTATGATGGAGAACTTAGTTTATCGTGCTCAGAGCACTGAAAGCAAACATTTCAAGAGCAACTTAAAAGAATCTTCTTAAGAAAAAAAGAGGTCCCTGTTGAATTAAAAGCATTAGAATCACAATTTCAGTTAAAGTAAATGTTAACGTTTAGTGTAACACCACACGTCTAGTAGAATATCTGCGCTTTCCATTTTAGCCATAGTCTGAGCAACATAGTACTCAATTGAAACGTCTTCTATAGATCTCATCAGTCGTCCCTTCCTCCTTATTTGCCATTTTCAAAGAATCTCTCTCCGACATAGTTACGATATTTTTGATCTATTACTTAAAAGTAATAACTTCTGATGAATCAATCCGGCTACACACAGTATTACTGCTCTTGCACCTGCTGTATGTTCCTATGTGTAAGACTCGCTGATAAATGTGAGATATGAGTATAAATGTGTTTGTATTCCCTGTCTGCTAGGTTTACCCAGGATGGTTGTGATCAGAGACTACAGTGGCATCCCCTGTCCCCAGTGTGGGCCCCCACTAAGCATTCATGCGGGGGACGTCATTGAACTGATGTTTGCCGACCTGCACAGCTCCTGGTGGCAGGTGCGTGTCACTCAGCTCATCTTCGTTTTATCTTAACATCTGTGACTCTATGAAAAAAATGACATGTTACGGCCCACCGGGTTGGCGCGGTGCACGCAATGTCTTTGCAGTGTCATGGATTTGAAGCCGCGTCGCATGTCACCTCTTCGCCGTCACCTGCTGTATGTCCTTTTATCCGAAAAAAAAAAAAAAAAGCTTTCAAAAACATACTAATGGGGTGACATCAACCATTTATCTCCCTTTGGCCATTATTGTTTATAAATCACAAATGATATGGTGGTTGTTTTATCACATTCTGTGTCCTGTCAGGTGAGCCATAAATATGACATTATTGTGAGGTCAGCGTTAATTAAAAAATATGAGCCGTAGATCTGTATGAACTCCGCAGAACCTCAGCTACATTAAAAATAGGATATCTGTCCGTTCTTTCACTCCTCGGATTGAATCACAGCCTCCATCAGATGATCTAACCAATTAGTGGCTTCAGTTGATTAATTGAGTGCCACAGTGAGACGATAAAACAGCAGACATTGGAGTCTCTGGAGGATGTTTTAATGGTTGGTGCACAACCTCAAGTACAGGCACATTTAGCAACCATCTCACGAGGTCAGCCAAAGGTTGACAGTGTTTGACCTTATCTATTTTTGAAAGGATTTATCTGGGGTCTTCCGGCAGCCTCCCTAGCTGTTTCTCATTCTGCTTTACAGCGGCATTAAAGCCTCTTCCTCCTGTTGGTGCTGCTCCAATCAGACTGCAGTCTTTGCCAACGGCACGGCTGGGAGTTGGCTGTTAGCCCGATTTCCTAAGCATCATGTTTCTCTCTGTTGTGACAGAGTACAAGGTGGATGGTGAGGACATGAATGCCAGGAGACTTCTTGTAAGCCGATAGAACGGCTAGCAGAATGTCATGCTGCAGAACGGATGGCACTGCATTGTTTGCTACCATGGTAACCATGCATGCTGGGAGGGGATAATTAACGGAATTAAATGATAATACACATTTGTGTCTATTCCTTGTCGGTGTATAATGACACTGCAACAAGGCTCTCCACCAAAAAGTCAGATCCAATTAGCCTATTTTCTTTGGCTTCGCAGGCAGTGAATGAGGGCAATTATACTTACATCACAGGTCCAAGGCCATTGGACAACAATGTTAATGAAAAAGTAACAACTTTGACTCCAAACCACATATGTGTTTTAATAAAACACTGTATCAATCATGTTGTTTGTTTAAATATATTTATGTATATATATATATACACATAAATATATATATTTATATTCACATTTCTGCGAAAATTCTACAGAGAGCGGTAATGCATCTCAACAGCTGGTGGCAGTAATGAGCTAAAGAATGTAGGACGCAGTAGTAAAAGAGAATAGGATTAAAAGGCTACAATCTCATATAAACAATACACGTTTCACAGCATGCAAAAAAAAGACTTTGCAAGTGTTCTCAACAAGTTTGTTAGGTCTTATGGTCACAATGCCTTTTGGTGGGAAACAGTGAATCTAAAGAAAACGCTCTTTGTTTACAATGAAATGTCCACAGGGTACCTTTAATCTTCAGCGTCCCCAGTGGCGCCAGAGGATGGAATTACAGAACATTGAGAATTCATATCCCCTGTTACCCAGGAGGCAATTATCCCCCATCCCACTGGCAGAACAATACAATCAATCACTGTAATTTCATTTGATCCTTTGGCTGCTGCCTGTTTATGCCAACAGAGTAATAAGTTTAATCTTTATCATACGCTTATCGAAGGCATAACAAATAGAGAGGGGCTTTCAAAAAACCTTTGATGAAATGTTATTACACAGAATGAATCATAGAGATGGGTAAAGATTCGCTTTCCAATCTAGTTACAGCCGGGGCTTGCACGGTCCCAAAAAGCATTTCATACTCTAATAAAGAGGAGTGAGGAGGAAAGCATAAACAGGGCAGGAAGCTGAATGAGGAGCTCCACATGCCCTCAACATTCACTGTCTGCTCCGGTTGACTCAATGGACTTCAAATTGACCTCAAACTCAGAACTGGAATCTCAAATGATCTTGTGCTTAATATTGACATACTGTATATGCACATTACTGTCTACAAGATAATGTACAAGGTTATGAATTAAACTGAACATCAGCAGGAGCAAGTTTCTATGAAAACGAAGTAATTAGTTTAAACTAAGTGGTTTATTCAGTAGAGAAAAAGTCTGTCTACACTATGTTTGTTGAAGGAATTAATAATTTTCATATAGAGCTTATGTTGTGCTTGAGGCAGGTTATCTTAAATGAAATTCTTAGTCTTTAGTGCAAGCCAGAGAGCTCGCGCTGTTTGGATATTCAACGACCAGCACAAAATCCATTATTTAGTGTTAAACGAGGCTCTTGTTTTGATGCAGTACAAATCTAACTGCCGGCAGAGTTTGAACCATAATTAACTTGGGCTGCAAATTAGATGCACTGCTTGTTGTGTGCTAATTGCTGAGGATTTATTGAAGCGAGTGTGGGAGGGGAAGAGAAAAAACGAAGAGAGAGGGAGATAGAGAGAAAGAGAGAGAGAGACAGAGAGAGAGAGAGAGAAAGAGAGAGAGAGAGAGAGAGACAGAGAGATAGAGAGAGAGAGAGAAAGAGAGAGAGAGAGAGAGGTGTCGTTGCTTCCAGACAAATATAATGCGATTAACAGCCAGTTGCCATTGCAGGGAAAAATTCTGGCAACAAGCAAGATTGGCTTCTTTCCAAGTGACGCTGTGAGGCCTTGCCCATGTGTAAGTGTGCATATTTTTTTTGATCAATAAGACACACTGAGTGTGAATAGAATGCATTCAGTGGATAATGGCGACTATTGATGTTTTGGCAACGCAATGTAGGGCTTTTCAATTGCACTTTTTGTTTGTTGTAGAAGACTGATTTTAGCCATTAGATGTGGCTTGAATATGACATTACAACAAATGACCTGCACCCCTCTGTATCGACTCCATTAAAACACAAAATAACCCCCATTCTTTTCTATTCCAGGTTCCAAAACCTGTCGATTACTCTGCCCAGCCCTGGTAAGTGATAAAAACAAATGACTGTAGATTGCTAACAATAACCACAAGTCATTCTTACTCTATATTATTGATTACATTGACTGTTCTCATCCTCATGTTCAGAATGATTGATTGCAGTGTAAGTGCAGTAGTTGTTCATGGGTGGTTCAGGTTTGCAGGGCCAATGGAGAGATACCAGGCTGAGGTGGAGCTTCTGGACCGAGGAAACAGCACCTATCTTATTCGACACAGGAGTAAAGAGTGCACTGAATATGCCATAAGTATAAAGTAAGTGAAATTATGGCTTGTTCTCCATTTATTTCCATACTTAATCTACAATTTTCACTCACTTCAGTTTACCAAGAGAGGTGGAATAAACAAAACGCATGCAGTCAGCAGCAGTCTTGTGGACAAAAACACCTTATTGTTAGAGGCAAGAATCATTCAAGCAAACAAAATGCCCACATGCAAATAATAGCTCCATAGAACAGTAGAGCGGTATCTGAAAACAAGCAGCTTCATCAAATGTTAAAAGTGGATGTGCTGCAACAGAAGGAGGTCACGCTGTGTTCTACTCATGCCAATGAAAAACAAGAAGCAATAGCGACTATATAATCATGAAGAATGGAAAAAGTTGGCCTGGTCTGATGAATCACAGTTGATCCTAAAATGAATGCAGATGGTGGGGGACCGTATTAAGTTTATATATATATATATATATATATATATATATATATATATA
>CALSCE010009779.1:13058537-13076409 GCA_943593645.1 Bovichtus variegatus
TATATATATAAATATATATAAATGATACACTGTATATAAATATATTGTATATATATATATATATATATATATATATACAATATATAGAGGTAACTGAGAATCTTTTTTTTTTGTAATTTGAGTATTCGCCATCCTGTGTTGCAGGGTTTGTTTGAACCTTACATCATGCCTAAACATTATTGCAGTTAATTTGAGTTCACCCTGATGGTCGGCTCAGCTGAATGCAGCATGGGGAAGAGGTGGAATTGGATGATCTATTTTACCATCTCTAAATTGTCTGTCTTTTCTATTCAGACATGTGTTCAAGGAGAGCCTGATAGCTTTGCATCATACTATTTGCTACTCTTTGGCTATCAGTCTTAGAAATGTATTTCAAAAGAAGGCTAGAAACGCACTTGAATTGTAGATAAAAACATCCGTCCCTTTAGACTTCAAAAAATGGCTGCTTTATCTGGAAGTTGAGTGCCTCGGTATCCTTCTTTGAAATACAACTCTGGCCATTTAACTTGTGAATATCTTTCAGGCTACATCAAAGCTTGTAGTCTTTTAAAAAAAAAAGAAAAAGGAGTTTCGAGTCCTCCCGACCTGACATGATGGCTCTAGGAGATTATAACGATTGAGGGTGCACTCTGAAATTGTGTTTGGATGTTAAGACTATTTAGACAGTGACACACCATTCCAGCCCATTTGGTTTGGTGGACTCATACCGTCCCTCATTCAACGCTTTGATGTACAGGGCCAGTTTCTGAACACTCCAATCCTAATTGCCTGTCTCACTGCTTAAGATCATTATCAGGATGGCCGTTTGAGATAATGAAGCTTTATACAGAGAGCTGCTACTAATCAACTGGAACTGTCTAGTGTCAAACACTACCGTTTGTGTGTGTGCGTGTTGAATGATGTTTGTGTGTGTGTGTGTGTGTGTGTGTGTGTGTGTGTGTATGTATGTGCGTGCGTGCGTGTGGCCTTAGAAGCCTATAGGAGGAAGGAAAGAGTCACCAAACTCGCCTCGTCTGTCTCCGTGCGTTACACACTATATAACTCCACACGCATCAATAATGTATTACTAACCATGTATTCATAATGTATCTGTGAAATTTGCAACATGATCACATTCTTCTCAAGAAGAACACTGAATTGGGAGATTGCTGACATTTTGACATGTCCTTGCAGGAAAACCACAGGCGTAATTTATATTATTAATAAGGGTGTCACTCTTTACTAGTTTTAGAGCCCTGCCACTGTGTGTGCTGGCACACCAACAAGGCTGATTACTGATACACTGAAATGGAACAAAGCGATCGGTAATGTCATTAATTACACCCGTGCTTTTCTTGCTATTTTGTTATTATTTGTTTTTTGAAAAATTCCCATTGCATATGGTGGTGACAGCTCCCGACAAAACAAAAAATGATGCTTTCAATTCAAACATTTAGCTTTTTTGTTGTCTGTGGAAGTAACTTTTGTATCATGTCATGTCAGCACATAATGGTAATTCTTTTGCAGATAAGCAGATACGTACTATATATTTAATACACGGTATGGAAATGGTTCTGTCTTACAGTGCTGTAGTAAGTAGTTCTCCACACCCGATGATAATTCAATCACTTCTATGTAGAACTAAAGCTGTCCACACTACTCAAATGTTTGGCGAAGGAAACATAAAACTGGGATTTCTTATGGTTATCTTTTTATTGTTTCCATAACAAAACAATACATACACAAACACACCAGTTGGTGTTTTTACGCAAAGGACATTGTCCTGCCAGAGGTTTGTGACACACAACATGCAGAACAGCACATAGACAGTGGCTCAATGACAGTTGACAGGTAACTTTAACTCATTAAATTAATGTTTTAAAAAGTTTGCCAAATTTTCTAAGTTTTCCTCTAGTTGACAAAGTGTACCTAATTAATAATCGAAGTGTAATACGTTGCCTTGTTCCCGTAGCCAAATTTCACCTTTTCAGACTTTGCAGATCAACTTGGAAGTTATTTTACAATGAAAGTTGTTGCTGTTTATTTTTTTTTTTAGTGGGGGATTAAAACTTAATTGCTTTATTTAAAATCTGAATGGGTTGTTACAAAGGTTGTATTGGTTCAGACAGTATTAAAGGGGGGGGGGGGGGGGAATGAAATACTTTTAATCATGTCGCTTTCTTGTTAATTACTTGATACTTATAATACTAAAAAGATTTCAAATGAAACAATCGAACAAGGAAACCCACTGTTTAGTGTAACTGCTCACAAGTCATGTCCACTTTTACCTGTGATGAAGGGTCACCAGCAAACACTGGTATAAAGTATTAATTGCTTCTATTATTATCTGATGTGAGTGAATTGGATCTGATTTCCTCAGCAGGGAAAATCCAAGGTGTTCTTGTCAAACAAAGTTGCTTGGCTCAGCTCAGCATGGTAGCCGACAGTCAGCTGAGACAGACCTTCGTGATGCTTCACCACAGAGACTGGATTGATGTGGAAGCATGTATAGTTGATTAGCAGCCCATGTCTTATTCATCCTCCACAGGTTCAACGATAAAGTCAAGCACATTAAGATTCTGACTAAGGATGGCTGCTTTTACATCGCTGAGAGCCGGCTGTTCAAGACTGTGCTGGTAAAGGTTTTAACTTTGTATGGATTTTTGTGCCCTATAAACTACTGAAGCATTAATGAGAATAATCATTTTGACATTACATTGCTTTTGCAGCACTCCCTTGAGATAAACCCCAGCATGCAAGTGAAAGGTTTAGTTTAGTTTTGTGCAATGATAAAATATGTCTACTAGTGGTTTATTTCTAAATTTTTGTATGCACTCTCAAAGCTACTCGGACATGTTGTAAGCAACTGCCTGTGGTAGTGTATCTAGGTAGCTCATTTTTAGCTTGTTTCCAGTACTTTCACTTGAAATAGATAGGAAATAAAAAGAATATGTCGGTTACTTTGCCTTCTCAGTAACACTTCCTCAGTACTGGCTGCTGTTGTATTATCAAGATCAAACAAGTGGCTCCTTTCTTACTGACCTGCACACATGTCTTAGCATTCCTTTCTATACGTTTGTACACAATACCATCGAGAGTCCCATTGGACTATCTTTGTTAAGGGTATGTTTTGTTGTATTGTGCTTGTTTGACACAGGACTTGGTGGAATACTACAAGCAGCACTCTCTGAAGGAGGGTTTCAGCAGTCTTGACACCACTCTGCAGGTCCCCTATAGGGAGCTGTCCAATGGAAACATGCCCAAGGCCATTACCAAGGCTGGCAGTGGTGAGTGTGCTTCACAAACATCCAGGTTCCCTCCCTGAGACTGTCTGACGAAGGGAAATACTACCAGATCAGATCTTGATCCGGTTATAGTTGAAAGTAAATCCAAGCATTTGTTTTGACCTATTTGGAGTACCTTAGAGGTGGGTTTGTGCTACAGTTCAGATAAAGTAAGGTGAGTGGTTTTCCCTTCAGAAGTAGACCTTTCTGTATGACCCAAACAGTCATTGGAAATTTGATATTTCCCAGGTCATCAAATATAAACAGCAGAGGGACGAAACTGTTTGCTGAAATCAGTATTTCACTTGCTATATTTGTTCCTACAGACCAGCTAATGTATCGTATGCCCTCACCTCTAAGAACTGTAAAAAAAAAAAAAATGTTGCACCTTACATAATACAATCATGATGACAGAGAGCATCTGTCTGGCTATTAGACACTCAAGTTAAAAGTGTGTCTTAATACCCGAGGCAGTGCTATCTTTGACATGTGAGACATGCTAGAAATATTTAGCACAGCATAATGAGCTAACACGATTCCCGCGGAACAGCGCTGGGTGAAAGACAGTCGCAGTCGTCCTTGGGAGACAAGCCTCTTTTGCTCGGACGATCTTCTTTTGTCATTGCCACAATCAAGTCGAATACAACATTTCTAGCACATGTATGATGTCATTTAGATGCGACTGCGTACACAAGTCCTTATCTCCTTATGACATGGGATCTAGAGCCTTGTTCAGTGTGGTTATGAAATGTTTGCTATTGTTGTCACTAACAAGCATATGGGGCTTACTGTAGTTTAGTTCAGTGTCAAACATAAAAATAAAAGTCAAAAAATGTTTGATAAATTGGCTTTACAATAATTCCGTGAGCATGACTTAGGCAAGATCATATTGTGTGTTATATTCCATTTTAATTTTTTTTCAAGATGCCATTGATTGTAATCTATAATTTTTCTATTTATTTATGCTAATTCATACGATGAATCAAAAGGTGATGAAATTCTCACCGTCAAATGATGCGTTGCTGTACAATGTACATCAATTTTTTTTGAATTGTAGATGTTAACATTTCCATTTTTATATTTATGAGAAAACAAATGAAATAATGAAAACGTAATTCGACAGGAAAAACGAGCGATTTAACCATCACTGACCCTCTGTGTAATTATTTCAGGGTATATGAGGTTAGGGTTATGAGGTTGTGCGTGTTATGTGGCCATTCATTTGGGTCAAATTGGGAAATGTCATGTGGAAATATTGTTTGACTCAAATATTAGAAACTTCCACAGGGTCAGAATGAAACATGCAGCCAGGATTGTATTGCTAAAGTACCAGTATGTATCACCTTGTGGCAAAGGAGGTAAATCTTGACCGTGAGAGGTAAAGCAGCATCTTTGATTCATCCTGTAGGCATTAACAAGCATGAATAAATGCACACTCGTGCTTAAATTTAACAACACCAGTCCCTGCGTCATTGCTGGCCCTCGGAGACAGACGCAGATGCTCATTCACTCTGAGGAGGCATGTGAAGGAGAAAGGTCTTGAGGAAGAAGGAGAATGGAGGAAGAGGCAGGTTAGGAATGGAGAGTGTGAGAGTGAGATTGAATAAATGAAATTGACTGAAGTAGGGGAAGAGAGGGAGAGAGAGATGGAAAGTAGGGAGAGCAGGAAGAGGTGGAAATGGTAAAACAAGGTTTAGGAAAAGAAGAGGTTGGAAAGGGAGAGACAAAAATTGGGGACATAGTGAGAAAGACATTGATGTAAGAAAGGGAAAGAGTGAGATAAATGGGCAGTAGGGAGAGAGTAAAGAAAATGAAATGGAGGTAAAAAAAAAAGAAAAGGCAAAGACCCCATGTAAGAAAGGCTCCTCTGTTGCTTTCTGTAGTGGAGTTAAGTTAAGTCAACAAACCAAGAGTTAGATGACAAGATTGATACCACTCTCTTGTTTGTGCAGTAAATATAAAGCTATTTATGCTATTTTAGCTCAGTGTGAAGGCTGGAAACAGGGGATAACTAACTAGAGTTCTACGACTCTAAAGCTTGTTAATTTAACACATTATTTTTCATTTATTTAAACCAAAGTGTAAAAACAACATTTTATGGGGTGTTATGTCCTGAATTATTTCTTGGCTAGGTTTTTATGGTAGGTTAAGGAACCACATCCTGGCTCTAGTTTCATATTTAATGTAGAGACACAAGAAGAAGTATCAATAAGTCCTGGCAAGAAAAGCAAATAAGCATATTTCCTAAAATGTTGAACTATTTCTCAAAAAAAACGCAGCCAAACTGTTCAGACTACGTTCAGATACAATACAAGCCCGACCACCTCCCGATGAGATATAGCTGATGCAATGCTACTCAGATTGCAATGTATTCCATGTGCTTTTACACCTTGAATTAATGTGTTTTTTTTCCATATATAAATATCCAAATACAGATGGCATGCTAATACCAAGTGTGAATGGCGTAAATAGAGACACATGGTACAAAGGGAAAGTATAGGGTGAGAGAGATAGTGGGAAAGCAAAAGACAAAAGGAGGGAGTGAAAGAGACGGGGAGTGAAAGAAATGGAAAGGAGCCTCGGCATCTCACCAAGCTTGGCAGGGAGGTCCCAGTTAGGGCCCAATGCCCCAGGCAAGCACCAGGAGCCTGCTACTCCAAACGTCACACTCCACACGCTGCTCAGCTCCGAGATGGCTTCACAATTTTCCTGACAGAACATGACATTTCACTTGCAGAGAAAACTGTGTGACAGCCGCCTGCTGACACACACCTGGGGGATACCCCTGGTCCAACTGAGGCACTGCGCCTGTTTCCACAAAACTGGGAAAAGTTTGCAAATATGATCTGATGTAAAAGAGCAGAAAGCAGCTGGAGGTAAACTGTCTTAACTTAAAAAGAGATGTACGTGTAAACAACCACAGCCGCTGCAGCAGAGGCAAGCAGACGAACGTTGGAACAAAGTCAAAGTTAGCCCTTTGTGTCTGTTCAGATGTAAAATTCTGCTACATCCTTGTCCCTCTACCTCCTTTGGCAGCGTCGCTCTCCCAGCGCATCAGGCTTCAAAGCAGCTCTGCAAGAGGTGTGTTTGTGCATCGCTGCCAATCATCGCGCTTCCTTCTGTGAGAAAGCCTTGACAGACCCGCCGTTGCCTCAGTGCATTCTGGGATAGATTATTATTGCCTTAAGTCGTCCACCCCCATAGACAGACTTAGTGTGGGCACCACATTCTCTGTCTGGTAAACAGCCTCCGTGGAAAGACAGATGTCATGCCAAAACAAAAATGCGCACACAAACACACAAAATGGTTTGAATCTCAAAACAGACACCTCATAACAAATGCAAGTCTGAACAAACAACCACAAGATGCAGAACTACTGAAAAAGCATCAAAACTCTGGAGTAATTTGTTTGGAGAAATCCCAGCCAGCATCTTTAATTAAGTCTGACTGAGTGCTTTTCGTCTGTGTATGTGTGTTCGTGTTAGGGATGGGGAAATCATTTAAAAATCATCAGTTTTATTCGGATATACAAATCTGTTGTCTCAAATGAATGATTATAATTGAATACTGCAAAGATTAGAGCGTTTATTAGAGAAATGACTACAGGATATTTATTTTTGATCATATTAAACTGTATCAGTGTCTAGTTTCAAATCCCATGCTAGTTCATGGCTGTATGTACAATACATGTTTATCTAAATGTGTACGCACACGGCATGTGTTTGTTTATACTGTATATACTCTGTACAGGTATGTTGTGGTTTGTGTGAACTCTGGTCAGACAAACAGTTGACACGTATTGGCCTGCATTTACTAATCCCTGCAGGGTAGAGGAAGAAGCCATGGAACCATATTGTTAAAATGACAGCGGGTGGTTTTCTGAGTGTGAGGGTCCGCTGGCTCTGATGGGATTTCATGTGGGAGCCGAAGTCAGTGGCTCTGCAGTGTGGATTTCCCTGTCAGTGTGCTGTGCTGTGCCCAGACGTATACTTACCCTCATAATGTTGCTTTGGCTAGCCTGGTATGAAGCCTAAAAGGTTGTTATTGCTGTGTTATTCAGTATGACTTGGGGAAGATTATAAAAGCTACCCTATATAGACAGTTGAACAACTGATTTTTAAAAACCACAGGAATTAATATGCTGTTGCAACATCCCCAGCTCTTCTAGGGATGCTCTCTGCAAGACTTTAAAACCTGGCTGCAGGGATTTGGTTCCATTCAGGTTGCAAGAGCATTAGTGAGGTCGGCCACTGCTGTTGGGCAATAAGTGGGTGTTCAGAGTGAAAACAGCCGTGTGTTTACTTCACACAAATAGGCTGCCTTGGTTGGGTCATGTTGCTTTGAGTACCAGTGGAACGATTTTAAAAATACAATCCAGGAAGACCAGTTTGAGTAACAGATCAATGACCTTTGGAGGCTTATCAAAAGCCAAAACACTGCACAGAGGTTTACAATACGCCGAGACAGGATTTTATAAATTACAGGGATAGTTTTTTTTTATCTGTCACAGCAATAATCGCGAGGCAAACGGTAGAAATGTACTGTTCACATACGATTGGCCAGGGCCCTCAGCATTTGCACCAATGCTGCGTCGCTGGACTGCAGGACTCATTCAATGCAATGAGAAGGCTGTGTGTTTTTCACGTAGGGCCTGGGTCACAGCATTTCAAATCATCCCAAAGGTGTTGGAGGGGTCTGAGGTCAAGGCTCTGTGCAGACAACTCAAGTGTTTCCACACCAAACTTGGGGAAAGCATTTCTTTCAAACTCTTTCCAAAAAGTTTCTGAAGCACACTATTGTCCGAAATATCATCGTATATTGTAGCATTAAGACTTACCCTAATTAGAACTAAGGAGCATAGCCCACATAATGAAAAAACAGCCCCTGACCAAAGTAAGATACTTTTGGACATGTAAGTTAAGTTAAGGATGTATGTTAACTACTCAATACCCACCTTCCATTGCTCCGTATTTGACAAAAACAATGTGCCAGGTGACAAATGATTTGATGCTTCCACTGTTTTGTCCTCCTCTCTCCCTGTTCTCTTGCACCCATCCTTGCTTTTTTCTTGTTTTTGACTTTTCCAACTTTTCCTGTATCTCTCTCTCTCCTTTACCCTCTTTCTGTCAAACTTGTGTTTACTTTGCTTATGTTCTCTCTTTGCTCCCAATACGGCCTGAAACCCCCCCCCCCCCCCACCCCCACCACTCGCTCCGTTTCTCTGTAGTTCCTCTTGGTGGCTGCAGCTTTGTTCCTCCCTCCTCTTCGCCTTTCTGGTCAGGTACAGGTACATCTTTTCTACTCTCTTTATCTCTCTCCTGCTGTATGCCCACATTTCCAGGTTTCTAAAGACAAACTTGTCTTGTTTTTCCTGTCTCTGTTAAATTATGTAGTCTACTGATGGCGCTTATACGTCATATTGCACGGACCGTACAAGTTGCCATGTGGGGAAAAAACATTCACGTCAGCCCCCTGTAATTCCAAATCAGAAATATTGTGAATTTCTGACAGCTGTCATATCTCCAGTGAAAATAACTGCAGAATTGTCAACACCCAAGTGGTAAAGGGCTGCAAAGCCGCCATTGCTGGCATTTACATTTGACTGCACTTCAACAATAACATTATCAATTGAGCTAAATAAAAGGGGAGATCCACTTTTCTTTGGCATACATCATAAAAGTCAAAGATTACTGTTATTATTGTTTGTGTCTGCCTTTGTGTGCATGTGCAGGTACTGTATATGCTTGCATGTATGTGTGGCCATGAGGGAGTAAATGTATTCCTTTCATCCGGCATATTTTCCCAGTTGTGTCTCCTGTATTTCCACAGATAAGGTAAACAAACCTATGCACACGTGTTCGCAAGTGATATGAGCCCTGAGCTGCATGTGTAGGAATAACCTTGTATAACATGAAAAACATGTTGAACATTAACTTTTAATGAGATCAACACATGTCTGTGATAACCCAGGACCTGCCATCTCTACTTTTTTTTTGGTCACCGCCGAGCCATACATTTCTGTCCCATCTGTGACTGTGGTTTTTCTTTTACACTTAGTATGACTCAGTCCCTGGAGTAAAGGCTCTTTGCTGCCTTGTCATTCTTACGAGATAGCCATAATCCTTTTTACTGTGGATAATACCTGCGTTTCATACAAAACCTTGTACAAACAAAACTTCTAAGAAAAATAATGATAATATACCACTGTATATCAAAGATAGAGAAACTGAGTTTTGTTGAGCTTGTTTGCCCTGTGATTGAACTTGGAGTCCATAAAGGCTTTTATTATTGGGTTAATAGTTTGGAGTGGACCTTGAGTTAAGATTTATTTATTTTTTGCCAAAGTTGTATTACAATTTCAAAATAACATCAGTTTGAGGTAAAGTTTAAAGTTAGTCACCAAGCATCCTTTCCCTTACAAGTGTTCCCAAGGGGACAAACCTAAGAGCATCCATAAGCCATACTTTTAGATTAGATCCTGATTCAATTGTATGGAACGTGAGTCTCTAATTTTGTGAGTGTGATAATTATTGGCGGACCAATGATAGGAGAAAGCTGCATAACCACAGCGCCAGAGATAATGCATAATGCATTGTCCATTTGTAGTCCAATGGCTGCTCTAAGAACTTCAATAAGTGATGTCTCTCAATAATAAGACAAGATCTCTTTGTCTCAGTGTTTTCTCCCAGGGTTGTGGGTATTGCAGTGGCACGCTATGACTTCTGCTGCAGAGACACGCGGGAGCTCTCTCTGCAGCAGGGAGACATTATCAAGATCTACACCAAGATGTCCAATGGGTGGTGGAAGGGAGAGGTCGACGGCAGGGTAGGTCTGCTGTAGGGTCTTGTCATTTCTGCACACATTTTATTTCATCTTTACCTTGGTGTTATTGTGACATTTGTGCTCTTGTCATATACAGTGTATTCTACATATTCATACAGTATTATTACACATCCAATTGATTGGACAGTTTACTCTTGAATATCAGTTCAAAAAGTTACCAATTTCTACCTTCTTAGATCTTAAAGGGAGTAAAACATTTTTCTTTTTTTTTTAAAGCAGTCTTCTTGGGGGGGTTTATTTATCTGAGCAGTAGAGCTTCAGTGTAAGTACTGACCTAAATAGTTTACAAATATGTTAGTGTTAAACTAATCACAGCTCAATTAACTTTTTCTTTTTACATACAAAGGCTTGATATTCGTGTGCCTGGTGGCGCAAGGGGGTAAAACAATTGTAATAATGAAAATAATAACCATATATTTAAATGTATGGTTTATATGACATAATTGAGGGTGTTTGGTGGTGGGGAACTGGTGAGGATTCATGGCACCTGCATGGAGGGTGGTTTGATCTTGGCAGGTTGGGAAACTAGTGTGAAACTCTCTGTATGTGTGTGCGCTAAGCAACCATGTGTAGGCCAGGCCAAGAGTAAGAGTTGGGGGTAACAAGGACAATTCACCATTCAAAATTGGGAAAAAGAGTAAAAAGTATGTGAAAATGTATATCTTGTCAAATATATGTTCCACTGCCTGAATTGTATCCTCTGCTATTGCTTCATAGATGGGCTGGTTCCCCTCTACCTACGTGGAAGAGGAAGACTGACTTCGGGGGATGACATTGAGTCAGCGTCCATTCAAAGCCGACCACCTCCAGCGAGCGCCATGTTGCTCAGCTCTGTGCCCTGCAAGTCAGATCTATTTGATAAAACCCAGAGACTCAAACTAAAGAGGAAGCGGCAGTGCCCTCAAAAACCTTCTCCTGCCCTCTGACAGACTCTCACAGAGTAGATGTCAAATCACAGATTCCAGGAGCATCGCGCCATATCTCGCCTCTCTGCGGCCCTGTATGTCCCCGCGGCCCACTGGGAAGTGCATGTGCTGTACGCAGATAACCCTCCCCTCTCCCTTCCTGCTCACCTTGTCTTATTATTGATGACTCCATTGGCTGGTGTGAGACTTGCCTTCACTGTCATCATGTTTCAATACCAGTAAGGCTCAGTCACCCAACTGGAACACAGATCCTGCTGACAGCGCACCGCGCAGGTACCGCACCAAATTGAAATGCAGGAGCTGAGGAGCTTTGACTGTTGTTGGAACAATATAGCCCTCTCTGCTGTTCATACTTTTGTGTTCAACTTTCTGTCGAGGGCTTTTATTTTTAACAGTTTAAATCACTGGACTGATGTAAACTACTGTACGTGATATTTATATACAACTGCGGAATTGTGATTTGACACTGTTTGCAAAAGGGATGGAAAGGTTTCAGTGCCACTGCATGAAGGATCGATCCGTCATGCACATGTGGAGTGTTTGCAATCTTAATTACTGACAGTCTTGTTGAGCCACAAGTGATATGGTCATATCATCACAGAATAATGTTGTTATTGTGTCGAAAGTTTTGAAATCCACTGCTGATAAAGCTACGTCTCCAAGCCTTGATTCCCATTCTGTTATCATTTCTTTGAAAACATTGTTCATTTAAATCACCACCTTTAAGTAGCATCTCCATGAGACATTGGATAGGACCTGCAACAATGCTGAGGCCAGCCACCAGGAGAGCAACAATTGGTTTTGAACAACTGCAGAATCAAGCTCATCTGCATGCTGGTTGTCCTCACCCGGGTCTTGACCCGACGGCAGTCTGTCGTCGTAACCAACTTCAGTGGGCAAAAGCTCACCTCTGATGGTGTATGGTGAATCCTGTTTTACCAACAAATTGCATAACTGTATCCCTAGTAGTTTGGATTCCATAGAGAGCCTCATAAATGTCCTTTGTGAAGATAAAACTGCACATTTTGGCATTTTCGACAAAGCACACCTGTAAAATAATCATGCTGTTTAATCAGCAGCTTGGTAAGCCACACCTGTCAGGTGGATCGATTATCATGGCAAAGGAAAAGATTTTACACAGAGATTTACATTTCTCTTTTTTTTTTTTTTAAAAAAAGGAGAAATAAGCCTTTTGTGTGCATAAAAAAAGTCTCACAGTAGATCTTGGGAGCGAATATGAAAGTGATTGTGTTTAAATACTTTTGTTCAGTGTAGTTCACCCTTTCATTGTTCCCACCCAGATGTAAAGTAATAGTTTGGGAAATACACTTATTTGCTCTCTTGCCAAAAATTGAATGAGAAGACTGACACCACTCTCTTATTCGTCTGTTCGAAAATAAAGCTACTGCCAGCAGCGTGTTAGCTTAGTTTATCGTAAAGACTGGATCAGGGGGAAGCTGCTGGCGCTGTTGGAAGTCAATCAATACAAAAAACAAATATGATGGGTTTTGTGTGTGGTAATATTTCAGTGACTCGGCTGGTTGCAGTCAACCTCACGACAATGACAAAACTCCAGGAATTAGTGAGCTGAGGTGCTGGTAGGTATGTACGCTAAGCTACACTATGGATGGGAGTAATAAATTATATTTACCGCCGCTAAGGAACTTATGTTTTGTGTTCGATTTGTTTGTCTTTTTGTCAGCAGGATTACAGAAAAACTACTGGCCTGATTTTCACGAAACTTGGTGGAACCCATTACATTTTACAGCGGATCGGAGTTATGGGATGGATACATAAATGATATTTCCCTTTCGTTAACCACTGCAAGATAGGCGTTTGGCCTTGGCGGAGGTTTGCGCTCCCCGAGTGCCCTTCGAGTTGCTCTTGTTACTGTAACAATGTTGTCTTTTTGTACACACACAAAAAGTCAGTTATACATTTACTTAAATATTCTCTATCTCAAGCCTTGTACTTTGCTACATTTCAAGTTACATCCCTGGCAATAAAAACTAAAGTCACATGAACAATGTACGATAAACTGCGTGAGAATGGAACAAAAGAAAGGGGATAAATCAGCTGCTGCAACAGAGAAGAAGCTGCTGGTGTACCTGTTCACCTGTCTGTCTGTACACCTGTCTGTCTGTACACCTGTCTGTCTGTACACCTGTCTGTGTGTCTGTGGCCACAAGAGGGCACAGCTGACACTGCAAGGGATGGATGTTAACATGTACCTTGACTGTTTGGGGGTATGGGGGGGTGCAGTAGCAACTGGGCCTGACCTAGCAGTTTAGGAACATTACAACATGCACTATAATAAAGAATCACGTCAAGGTTATAAAGTTAGCATTATTCCACCTGGACATAAAAAAAAAAAAAAGAAAAGAGAGGTAGCATTACCTTAATTAATCACTGGCTCCACCAGGCCTGACCGAAATCAAACACACCCAAGTTGTTGCGGGAACAGGTGCATGCTGGATCTGCTAACATGCTATGCTAAAATGCATATGACGGATCCTCCAGCGGTGATTTCTGCGTCCATTGAGGAGCTGATACCTTCAGTGTGGTGCGTTCAAGACAATAATCCCGGTCACGTTGTACCTGCAGAGCCTCATTCGGCGCGACAATGTTTGAAACCTTCGAGGAGCGCGTGGGCCAGAGAAGCTGAGTGGACTGGTGTATGATTAACGTGAAGAAGTAGAACCTGGAGCAGACTGTGGAGGCCGCGCGGAGAACAAGACTCACGGGAAAGCCGTTCAAACGGGGTGAGTACAACAACGAACTCGCTGTGAATGTTGTAACTGTGAGAATAATCAATATGTAAACTGTTACAATGTGCCTTATTGTGTCCTTATTTAGATGTAATATGTGATATGTAAGATGTTATTGAATTAAGTAACTTAGTGGCCAATCTACTGTGAAATAAGAAGCAATATTTGTAAACTGTGAAGTGGAAGAGTACACCTCCTAAAAGGGTGACAGAAGATCTGATGGAGCAGAGAAGCACTGAGAGGCGTGGCCACGCCTACGTGCCAACAAGGGGCCAATAGGACCTGGCCCCAGCCAACCAATGGGAGAAGACTATACCTGAAAGTATAAAATATGTTGTAAACTAGAGATCTGTGAGACAGAGTAACTACTTAAATGTGGTCTGTGGACAGTGACATGGTCCTCAGATGAGTACTTTTGTAATGCTCACCATATCATCATGGAATACATACAGTTAATATGAAGAGAAGTTTTCTGAAATTGATTTCTATGCATCTCTATTTCAAATTAAAAGAACACAACATAACGGAGGAGAACGTCATCATGGCTACGCAGCGTAGCTTTGTGTGCGCTTGCGCGTGTTCGAAAAACTGTGCTGCTCCTCTGGTTGCTGGAATATGTGTCTGTCTTGGTGATGTTTAATTCTGCTGTTAATTCAATAAGAAGTGTCGGGCTTAATTTATGTGGCTTAATGAATTGTTGCACCCACCACGGTGTCCTCGGCTCTGGTGAATGCTGGTGTTGCTACACTGAGGAAGGTGGTTAATGAGAATCCTTTGTATGTGCAGGCTGCAAAGAGCCATCCATAGATAAGGACTATATTGGTTTGGCCTTGAGTGCCCTAGTGTGATGTGTGTAGGTGACAAGTTAATGCACTATATTTTATAGCCTAAATGTGTTTTTTAAATTTTTATTTAATGGGTCTTTCATATAATGTCATCATCATATAGACTTTTTTTCTTTATCATTCCTCCAAGTTTACTCGGAGTCCATGTGTGATCTACTATCTATCTATCTATCTATCTATCTATCTACTAAAAAACAACTAAATACATTGTTACACAAGTTGTGTCAAAATATTCTATTACTCTTTCCATCTCTGAGCTAAACTTACCGACTGCTGGCTGTAGCTTCATATTTAACGGACAGATGGAGTGGAATCAGTATTCTCATCTAACTCTTTGTCAAGAAAGTGAATAAGCGTTATTCCTGAAATATCAAGGTATTCATTTACGCCAAAACTGCCTAGAGTTTCGGCTGGTCCCATGAGACTAAGTGAATATAATGAATCATCAAAAGGAAAAAGAGAACACACACTTTGATAATATTTCACATTGTTCTCATGTTAAAAAAAAAAAAAAAAAAAAGGAGTCCCATTTCTCATGTTTCATGCTATGTGAAGTCATCAAAGAGAGATCTTCTGCACAAAAGGAATAACGAAGCCAAATAAGTCTTAAAAGTGCATGTGTGTGGGATTGTGTAATTGGAGGTAGGCCTCCGTACTTCACTGCGAGCGGCTTCATGTTTTCATAATTCATTGTAGAACCAGGTGAGTCCTTTTACATTCCACAGATTTTGTGTTTACCTCAACTCTTTTTGGTTTCAGAATGAATGATTCAAGGGTGATGTAACAGCTGTTCACTGTAGAGCAAGGTAGCACGAGGGCATTAAGTGACGCTGTTCTTCCTTCAAACGTTAACATCCCGCTAACCATGTGTGTGACATCAATATTTAATAAAAGCACACTCTTTGAATTGTACTTTTGAAATTTGATAGGCTATTTTCTCTTAAGAAAAATATTACGTTGCAGGAGCAAAGGCTTTTTGGTTGCATCACAAATCATGGTCTGTCTGACAGTTGGAGGTGCAGTGGAGAACTGGCAGTTCTCAAATAAATGACTAAATAAAGAGAACAGAAAGGAGAGATGCCATAAAACAGTTGTGTGGTGTAGGAACATTTAAGCTCTGTGAAGGTCTGTTTTCTGTCTAAATTTGCATCTCTGAAATTGGAAACAATCTTGGGCCAAATTTGCAACATGTAAGCTGCTGTTTGCAACATGAGATCATTCCTCTCTCATTTATTTTTGACACATCTCACTAAATACAACAAATGCCACACCTGCGACCCATACACGAGCATTCAGGAGCCCTTTATGTCTCCTATATTTATCTCTCATTTGCCGGGGGACGTGGAATCGCGACACTGTCATCGAAAGTTACAGAAAAGGTTTAGGCTATACAAATTCAAATCTTTCCTCGTGCTGGATATCTAAAAGTAATTATTTTCTGAATGAGGTAAGGCAGTTTTTTTGATATCATAACACATGCAGAAAAAAATAATAGTGGCTAGAGGTATGGTGTGAGGGGAGATTTGAACTTTTACAGTAGTGATTTTGTCCTGTGTATGGAAGGAATGCTCAGCTTTTATATAAAAAAAAAAAATAAGTTAATCAACTCTTAGCAATAATGAGGCTATCACTTTAAAAAACAAAGAAAATCAGTTTTGATTACATGAGAACTCGTATTTTGTTCTATTTTGGTCTATTAATTTGTGGGGTATATCATTGCTCACATCATTGCCTCCAGGAATTCTGTTTTATTATATATTCCAATTTATCAAAGGTTTGTTGGAATACAACTTTGGATCCTTTTGAGCCCTTTGAATTCTTAGCATGCAGCTAGTTTTGTCAAATCATGTCTATAACCATATATCTGTACTGGTTCTTGGCACATTTTCCTGCAATCGTCTGATGCTCTGAACCTATTTTCTTCACTACGGTGCTGTTTGACGTCTGCTTGTCAGTGGATTTGTCTGTCTACTGTTTTATACACTAATATTAATTAATTACCTTTTGCATATTATGCATTTTGAAAAATGACGATTAAAGCGATGTACTCTGTCAAATATGGGAATGCATTTATACACCAGTGTCTCACAATATCAGTATTCTGGTAATGTAAACAGTCCCTCAGGCTTACTTTCCCCTCACTGCTCTGCAGCCTCTCTAATGACCAAGCTCAGCAGAGGGAGGGCTCTGCTGCACTAACAGTAACCCTCCTGTCACAAAGAGGCAGAAAGAATGGCTCCCCTAATACTCTTCCGCTCCTTAATCTGCCTGTTCCTGTCTTAGCCAAAGAGATGAAAGGCGACGACAGAAAAGTTGGACGGCAGCCAGAGAGAGAGAAATGGGTGTACAAGGTTGCATGGAGTAGATAAAGTGCAGGGGGAAAGAGGATGATGTGTAGGGGTATGTGTGTGGATCTGAGAGAGAGAGAGACAAAAGGCATACAGAGAGAGAGGAAGCCATGCATCATCTCCATCTGTCTGAATGATCTCCTTAACCCCAAGTCTTTGCCAGTCAGCCCCTCTGGATCTCTATATAGGGGTTAAACAGGGATTTAGCAAAAGCTGAAGTTGCCCTAAAATACGGTGAGCTCTCAGTTCTCCTCAAAAGGGCTCGACTCTCCGAAAGACTTTATCTGTAAGATTTATATTCAACTGCTGACTGTGACCATCAACCCCTCTTACAAAATCATAAAACTACAAGTACAGAGTTTTTTCTGTATTCAGACAAGGTACATAAAAAAAAGCTGCCATGCAAGAGAAAAGATGAATGTAGAAAAAAAGTACTGTAACAAAACCCACAGAAGCTGTTGAAGCTGACATTTACTATTTAATGACCATGTAATGCCATACAATCAGGAATTGACTTGATGATGGGTGACTGAATTGAATACTATTACTATACTATTAATTATACCAATAAATGACAAGAGAACATCTTGCAATGGGATCATAACAGCTGCAATGCCTAATTGTATTTCCTACCCCCCTACTTCATTTTGGTCTGAACTACGCACATGTAAAGTTTGGTGAATGTATCTTGCACGGTTGCGATGCTATCGTGGTAACAAAATCTGTTCACATCGAGACAGACACATAAACACCTGGCAAAGTACTCAAGACAGCTACAGTGGTAGTTTCTGCAACAGTAGTAGTTCCTGCTACAAGTTCCTGCTACAGTGGTAGTGGTAGTTCCTCCTCAGGGGTAGTGGTAGTTCCTCCTACAGTGGT
>CALSCE010009779.1:13076636-13100412 GCA_943593645.1 Bovichtus variegatus
TGGTAGTTCCTCCTACAGTGGTAGTTCCTCCTACAGTGGTAGTTCCTGCTGCAGTGGGTGTTTCGAGTACCACATTTTGTTATGATGACACGCACAGAATCACGGGGGAAAACAATACCAGCGTTGCTGTTGCAGCAGGTAAAGATTCTCTAAAGGTCCCTCTGTGGTGGTGGGGATGGGGATGTGTATTGAGCAAAGGATTAAAAATATATTTTAAGAGCACCATCCAATAATTGATTGGTTCATGGAATTTGAGAAGAATGAAGATTGACCAGATTCAATAATGTAGGAATGTGTGAATCTGAAAAAGCTGGAAAATAGGTTTGCAGCTGACTGAAAAAAGCAGATATTCAATGAGAGGAAAGATCTTCCTCCTCACTGAACTTCTAAGCCTCATTAGCTAACAAATCGTAACCGTATCTCAACGATGTGGGTGGCACATCAGAAAACGCTTAATGAATGTTGTCCAATGCAGACGCATGATACAATGAGAGTAAAAACATTAAGCATGTGGCTAGACATAAAGAAGCATGAAGCCATCAGGAAATCCCCCGCGTTGATTAACCTCAGAATAAAAAATAACTTCATATTTTATTAAATACTTTTAAGTAATAATACTTAAGCTTTGATGAAATTTTGTCTGTTTAAGCTAAAACCATAATTCAGCTAAATCTGTCACATGCATGTATTATGTTCAGTCTTTCTGGAACCATGTGTTGTTTAGGTATACGGGCTTTCATCCAGCCCAACCCACAGTCAAATTAATCACTAAACCAGAGAAATATATTGGCATCTGCTAGATAAATATCAAAATTTGAAATATGAAAAAATTGGACAACTTTTTCCTTGCCAACATAATTGCGTCAAACTTTTCACTTTTTCCAATTTGGTTTACAGTATTACTAAATATCTGCAAAACTAAGAATTTTACTGTCAGCCTCATTGGTAATTTGTGTGAGTAAATATTACCAAACTAAACAATGTAAAACCTCCCAGAGCTTCTATAGTGGTTGTAGATGCTCATTCTTTCGAAACATAAATAGAAATACAATTAAGTAATAATGTCCAGAAATTGAGATGAGTTCATCCAGAGGAAGAAGGACAAGACCACCCTCATCCCTCGTTGCCTGGATAGTGTTGCTAAGTCGCTGTGAGGACTCCATCAGTGCTACCCAGCAATTAAGATCCCACAGATCAAAGCAGCCTAAATGAGCTAATCCTCAGAGAACCGCTGCTCGCTCCTCCTCCGTCTAGCTCTCTCTTTCCCTCTCCTCCTCTCCTCCTCCGTCTATCTCTCTCTTTCCCTCTCTGTCTCTCTTTCACCCTGGTTACTTCCTCTTGACTCATGGCTTCATGTGCTGACTGCGCTTTGATGCTTGGCAGCAGTGGGTCTGTAAAATGGTGAATAAATGTAAATTAATGGGTAACACTTTCATATCTTTAATGTCAATTTGCACAGGCTGGGGAGCATGTTTTCAAAGGTCTTAAGAAATAATTGGTGATCATGAATCTTTAGCGACTCTATCTGGTGCACACATGCAGCGCACTTATGAAGACCACATCAACCGAAAGGTATTTTGCACATAGTTTGATAACAAGCAATATTCATACATCTAGGCCTGCATTAAAACTTATGGTGCAACAAGCCCCTTCTGAGTGTGGCGAGTTGGAACCAGCGCTGGCGTGAAAACGAGTGACTGCTCTGAGGTCAATAGTTGTTCAAAGGAGCGTGACGGTTGTAGCTGCTTAGCAGCTCGGCCATTATCATAGAAAAAGCAGAGCATCTGCCTGTGACTCCTCCGGACAGGTTTAACGAGGTGGAGCTGCTCGGTAGGGGGGCTTTTTGGCAGGGCCTGTCTGTCTCTTCCCCCCTCCTGCCCCTTCTCTCTCCCTCCTGTCTCCCTTTTTTTCTCCACTCACTTCCTCCAGGTCTGCCAAACAGGGGTGTTCGTGTTAACTGCTGCCTTTTTCCATTAGGGAGCCATTGTTTCATGGCAGGCTTTTGTGAGGAAGGCTGCTGTCTTCCCTCCTTTACATGTATTTCCCCACTATAACTTGAATGTTTTTGTTTTTGTTTGCCCGCCTCTAAACTACCTCCTCTTGTGTCCCTGTCAGTTTGTCTCTCTGACTGTCGTTCTATATGTCTGTTTCTTCTCTAGCCTCTCTTTGTACCAGTACCTCTTTGTTTTGGGATTTTCTGCCACCACCACCACCTGTGCCTCTTTCTTCCAAAATGCAAGACAACAATTCGAGAATTAACCAATACCATTGCCAGCACTAGTTTTCAACAAATGTGTAACAAAACTTTTTACAAGACTTTTTCTGTATAACTGTGAAAGTCTGTCTGACTGAGTTATTATTATATCATCGGCCGTTGCTATTTCAAAATGAATCGGCGCAGCAGTGTTCCACTTTTCACCCTGGATATGTACATGTGCACATATTTAATGTTTAGAATTGACAGCTGACAAAACTGAAACTGATTAGCCTACCACTGTTTTATTCATTAATGACGTGTCATGTTTCAGATGTCAATCTCGTCACTGCCACAAGTTAGATGTTTAGTTACTGCTCTGTGCGCACAAGAGGATCCAGAGGCTCTATTTTCGTGAACAAAGCTGCGCGGTCAGATCGCAGTCAGGTGCGCCCTTCCAAGGGTGTCGGGAGCGTGCCAACACACTTTTGGTAATTTTGTTGCCATGCTCCCTTGGTGCACCTGTGCCGCACTTGGGCACGAGGTGGGATCAGAAAGAATTTATCATTATACTCTCCCTGTCAGTTGAGAGTTATCCTCAGAGGAAACTTATTCTTGGGACAGAAATATTTTTTTTAAGTTTAGTTATGAAGCCGAACAATCTCTCACATCATTTTGCTCATCACAGCCACATCTACTTGTCCTATAATTAAACATGTGGAGCAGTGCATCTGCGGTGCGTAAATGGGGGTTGACAGTGATATCATCTCTCCCGTTAGAGATTTTAGATGGAACCGATGTCTGCTCCCTTTTAGATGGCTGTAAAAAGAGTCACCAGTGTAAGGGGGAAAGCCTTTATTTTAATGTCTTGACAGACAGAGTTTTACTCTGCCTAGCTGGCATTAATGCCATAACCGCTTGTAGAAAATCAGCATTATCATGTTGTACAGTACAATAACTACACTTATTGCCAAACTAATTACCCGCGCTGACTGATGTAGTACAATAACCCTTTTAGATGAGTAGTCAAGAACAACAAATTGTTGAAAAAAGCATTAATTTATTGTTGCATTTATTAAATTAAAGCAGTCCTCAATTACTTGACTCAAACACAGCTTAACCATGTCATATGCTATGCCACTTCAGTACACTTTGAGAACAAATATTACTGAGACCACTACAGATAATTGAAGATGAACATTTAATATCCAGGATTCACATTATAGACATTACCATTGACTATCTGTGTTACAATTTGGACACAATTAAGCACATTGACCATACACGTCCAGCCATACAGTAAACTAAGGTTTCATCGTTAAAATAATGTCAGAAGTTGCTAGAGGCTGTAGATTTTCAGCAGTTTTAATTTGGGCAGCTATTTTAGATTTAGTCTCAGTCTTTTTAGATGACTGCGTTTTGAATTTCGTAAGTGTAAAGGAAGACACACAAACATTGACAACCATCAAAATACCTGCTCCCATTGTTATCTATGTAAGACCGCACAATGTCGGCATCTTGACCTGTGTCACTGTGGGTGACGCGGGATGACTGCGTCAACACATCACGATACACTATTGTCCTAATTCATAGCTTGGATGCATGTCAACTCCACAGAATAGCAGCATTTGTATCACATTTCCTCCACCAATCAGAGCATTCTGTCTGTTGTACCTTGACAACTTCCTCTGTTGCGTTTGATGTGTGCTCCGGTAGTCAATTGACTCGTGTCATCCTACAGTGACACGAGTCAAGATGCTGCCATTGTGCCGACATGCATACATAGATAAGAACGGGTGCAGGTGTTTTTGATGCGTGGCGGTGTGTGCTGCCCTTTACAACATCGTGCTGCACTCTGCTACGCTTGCAATGCTCATTTCACATCTTAACAACTTTTGAAGAAGCTTTTTTTCTTTTAGCTTTAGCTCAGTGTATCCCTGCCCCCTGCTGTAAACATTTGATTGAATCAGAAAGCAAAGTACATGTTAGAGCATAAACTTAAATACTTATACGCTGTCCTCTCTAGTACTCAGGGTGCGGGCGGCCCTGTCAGACAAACCTGTCTGGTGCCTTCTTTAAGAATGGTAGAGCAAAAATAAATGTTAAAATTGGCCTAGCATGCTTTTTAGGAGTCATTCTGTAAAGAAATGGATAACAATCTTTGGGTGCAATGTTCTTTGAAGCGGGTTATAATCTCCTCTACATTCTACAGGTACTGTATGTTGTTTTTACTTTTCCCAGTCAGAGGTGTTTATGATGCAATCCAGGGACCAGCACAAACCCCACATCCCTCTCAGCACGTGAAAAAATGAGGATAAACCGTTTTTTTTTTCAAGCTAAGGGAACTCTGGAACAGACTGTGAATGGTATCTTTTATTTATGGACGGCGGCAGTGTGATACATAAATAATTTCTTCAACAGGGTGTCGGGGGCTTGTGGTGCCAATCCCAACCGTGGCTGATTTGCAATTTAGGTGTGGCACTGAAGGCCAGAAGTGCTGGATTTGGCATTGAGAAAAAATAGACAAGAGCTGTGATCGTGTGTGACACTGAATAGGATTACCATCTGTAGCCGAAGAGCCGATTGCTGCCCTAGATTGTATTAAAATGAGGGGACATCAGATTGGTTTGTGGTCGTGACAAGAAAGCAGAATTCTTTTTTTATAGCTTTTGCTTAGTGCTTCTAAACAGTCCTGCTCAAAGCTGCATGTCCATTTCAGATAACTAATTTTAATACCATATTTTTGCAATGATTGTCGTGCGGATTGTTTCACATCCACATCCTACACAGTTTATAGTATACAGTAAGTCCTCAGCAATACAAGGGTAGTATCAAATGAAATGGGTGACCTGCACCTTTTTTTTATGAATAAAACAATTGTATTTTTCACATCTTTTTTGAGCTAATGGATGGCGGCAGAGTGGAATCATACCTTCCTGTTTAGTCAGTTCCAAGAACTCTGAAAGGGCAGTAGCGAGAAAGGTATTTCCATTATGTTCCAGCAGAGGCAGCTTAACTTCCTCTTTGTTCTGTCTATTGATTCTAGTATGCTGTGGCTCTGTGTGCCAAGCCAGTGAACCACCCACCAGCTGTCCTTGCGGTGTCAGGGATGTGAATAGGAGTTTGATAAAGTCACAGATGGCATGCTGCTCCCACCCCTCCATAACTGCCGTTCCTGATGTGTTGCCACATAAATGGAGTCGATACAATTTCTACTGCTGGAGCTGACAAATTGATTAGGATGGAGAGGGCGCTAGGTCCTAGATGTTGGTGAGTTAGTGTGCCTCTATTGTACACATAAAAGCACATGAGGTGCACTTTTGCATGTGTGTGTGTGTGTGTGTCTGTGTGTGCGTGTGCTTCAGGCGGTCTCATATGATGTTCAACCTCTTTTTTTTACTGGTCCAAAGAACACTTGATACAATCTAATAAAAGTTGAATACCCATTTATCTGAACAAAAGTATCATCATTACCATTTCTTTTTCTAGTTTTGTCCTTGTACATCTTTATTTAATTTATTTTTTGTAATAAAAAACAAAAAGTGTACATAGAACGTGATAGATGTGGATACATTGTAACAGTGAGGGGTATTCTACCCTGCATCATTGATTTCTCCCTGTGGAGCGTCTTAGCACTTCTGCACCTTTTTTTTATAAGCTTTCTGTATCTCGCAGGGGAAGAAATCAGAAACTGATTTGCTCATGCAGGTTACGGAGTGAAGTGGAAATTATTTGTAAGTCCTGGTCACATCTTGCAAAATTTGCAGCGAAATCCGTTAATTTCAACGGAATTGCTATGATCAGTCGATTCAGTCGAAAATGTACATCTGGACCTGTTTTTTGCATCAAATTTGTGCCAATTATCAATAGTAGGCAGAACGACAGTGCTGTCCCTTGAATGAACGGAGAGTTCGGAGAGGAAGCTGTCGTAACGTGTTTGGTGTGTTGCTCTATCCACTTTTATTCAACCCTCCTCTGTTAGTAGGAGTCAATGGTCAAAGGTGCTACAACTGCATATTTTGAAGAAAACCGTTATAGAGAAAATGGAAAGAAGCCTCAAAAGCTATGTGACTGACTAGCACCATGTTCCCAGCTGGCTAGCAAGCTAGAGTTTAGCTGTCACTGAATTTGCGAATACAACCAGATTAATGGTTTATGGTGTGACCAGGCCTTTAAAGTTGAAGGAATACATATAGAGACTGTAACAATAAGAAAATACAAAAAACATTTTTGCAAGACTAGGTGTAACTTTTCTTCAAATGTTGGATATCTTTTGCAACAAAACTTTCTGAAGAAACAAACAAACTCACAAGAAAATAAATAAATAAATGAAGCAACTTCCATGTTCAGACAGCAGGTAGCTTTCGCTCTATGAGAATAGTGCTGCTGCTCAAAGGATAAGAAGGTCTTTGTGCAAACTGCAACTCTCCGTATGGAGCCACACTGATGGGTCAAGGACGACTTATTGTTAGAAACACAGTACTATACTTGTGAGAAGTATAAGGTTCTGCAACCTTTATCTTGGATTCTGAGACTTAAAATAACTGTATATTTTCTAAACATGATTTAAACAAACTGTCATTTCTTTATAACCCATTGATTTGAAAACAGCCATCGGAAGAAATGTGAATTAGGCTTTGTGTTGCCATTTTTTAGCAAAGAAAAAGTTGAGCTTTCTGTACCTGCGCCCCACCAATTTGTGTTTCGAGTTCTACTGCTGGGCATTTCAAAGACTGTCATTGATGGGCTGAATATGGATCTTGGATTGCTAATAGGCTGAGTGCTCCAGTCATGTTGCTGAGCCTCTTCTTTCCTAGATACTGAATACCCCTTGTGTCATGTTATGTAACTTTCTGTTGGTGTCACCAGTGCTGACAGTGGCAGAATACAAGGACTGCTAATGTCTAAAAATGTCCTCCTAATACCCCCTCCTGAGTCTTAGAAGTGAAAGGAGGAAGGACAAGGCTTTGCTGTGACACAGAACAGTGGGGAGCATAACTAGCGAACAAAATCCTCAGGTCTTTTCTTTGTGCACTGAATTCTGTCCTCTGGAAAAAATAGCCTCATGCTGAACTCTAAAATTGTACCAAAAATCATTATCTTAAAATGTTCCACTGCTGCCACATGTAGGTTTAAATGTGAGCATTTGTGTTGCGCTATTAATGGTGGTTTTAGAAAAATATATGCATGCATATGTTTAATAACAAGCTGGAGATGCCACAACCTTTTCTGTCTGGTGTAGAGAAAGTTGCTTTAATTATCCTCATGCCCATACTCCAGCAGTAAGCGGGCCATGAAGAGAATTATGGCGCTCATTTTCCCGCCGTGGCTAAGAATGTCTGTGTGTTGCACTTGCTCTCGAGGCACAGCAATGGTCTCAGTCCAGTTGTTCATCAACCTTTTGGGCCATAATCTGCATTTAAGTGCAAGAGACTTGGGTTTAACCTTAAAACTTTTTGTGCTAATGGCTAAATGCAGCCCAAAGCCAGGAGCAAGTGTCATAAAACACCAATTTTATTGCACTAACATGTCATAAAGGTAATTGTCTTTCACACACACACACACACACACACACACTCTCGTCCTTAAACACTGCTCTAAAGGCGCGTTTCCTCCAACTGTCACCACAAACCACCTCAAGAGTGCCACTACACATTCTGCAGAGACAGAAACCTTGAACAAAACTATTAAATCCCAGAAGGCGGTTGTAGTTGTAATGCTGGATGAAGATGGTGTTGTTACTGTTTTTGGGGTGTAGTTATTCGTCAGTTTTAGACGCATCTTCAAGCTTGAAAGCTAAGCCCCCCGTCCCCCTTTTCTTGTTGTCGTCGGTAAGCCTCTGGCGTGGCTCGTATGCAGTTCACACTGACAACCGAGACAGCTTTACCATTGTAATTGTTGCTAATTCTTGAAACAATGGGTCCTTGATTTCAGGCATGTGGGCATAAGCAGGCTTTCCCACTTCTAGCTGGCAATCTTCTTTTTATTTACGGCTGTAATGACAACAATTGCTGGTGATTTTATCCGCTGTAGCTAGCTTTTTAAGCTAACGTTAACTCCATAAATTGGCTGAAGAAACTGCATTGTTTTTGAGTTGCAGTGTAGAGCTAGTTAGTCCTGGCATTACACGATAATCTGTTACTATTATCGTAACTTTGCTGTTACGGTTGCTAACCTATGATTGAACAATCGCTGTTTTGGGGTTTAGCAAATGTACAATAATCCTCCACGGATGTTTCGGATTTGATTTTCTAACTGAAATGAATTGGCAATCACATAGTTTTGTCTTGCTTTTTCTCCAGCAGATTTACGCTGACCATGAACTCCCAAAAATGTAATATTTGTTAAAAAGATCACATCCATTCCTCTCAAGTTATTTCACACACAATAATTTGTTCCAAGTACCTCATTTTAGTTTCAAAAAGTTTCTTTCCAAGACAAGAGTCTCTGTCAAAAAATGCATTCTCTTCTCTTTTCATCGACAGTGTCATTTAATGAGAGGCACTTACAGTAGACTCTAACACAATTAAGTGTTTCATGACAACCTCGGTAAGAAAATTAATCTCTCAAATGAAATTGGTCTCAGTGCTCAGTATGTCACCCAGTGGGATGCGACTTCATTTCTATTCATTGACCCTCCATGACTTAAAGCTCATTTCCTGAACGTGTCGCTTCTCGAAGGCTCCCGCAGCAGGATGCAGGCTTTTAACCGTACCAGCTCAGAAAACCTTCCTCTCTTTCCATTTGATTCAAGGATTAGATTTGATTACAGATTTGAGCTGGACAACCTCTGCGACAGCCGTGCAATCTCCTTTTTTTTCTTTTTTTTTTTTTCCTGAAGTCGTCTTGTTAAATTTACATAAAGCAGATGGGATTTTGGCTCGAGATTCTTCAGATTTTCCTATGTTTCATGAGCACAACAAGGATGGTTACTACACATTAGAAAACACATCTGTACTCATAGAACTAGGAATTCATTGGTTGACTGATATATTGCTACCAGCATCCGTTGCTTCATTGAATAGGCCCACGACTGGCATTTAAAAATCCGTGAAAATGACATTCAGGTATTGTCATTGGCTTGAACCTACATCTACAAACAATACACTGTTTCACTCGACACATCTTGTCTGAAATCTCATGTTTCTACTTAATAAAATTACTACTATTCAACAACAAGACAAAGACATGTTTTTTCTTTTTCCCCTTTGGTGGAAGTGTATTGTGTAAGTGTTTTATGTAAACATAGTTTTGACAGCAGCTCTCAAATGATGAGAACCATTTGCCACACAAGCAAAGAAATAATACAACCAAACTCTTTGCGCACTCATAGTCCACATCTAGGACAGGTCGGCAGCAATAGAAAACAAGTAATACATCTTTCTGTTTTGCGTAGTCATGAAAATATCTGTTTTATACAAAAATTAAATACAGTTACAGTATGTTACAACTTTTTATGCCCCGTACAGGTGAGCTCAAGCATGACTACAAAGCCTCTGAAAATGAAAAAGAAAAAGTACTAGATTTGTACTCGTCAAGGGGCTTGATAATAATACATGTGCAGCATTTGGCAAAACAACAGACACCCTTCAGCAAAGTAAAATCACCAGAGTCACCGAAGCACAGGGGGGGGGGGGAGAGTGAGGTCAGGAGAGAAGAAGGTAGCAAGTAAGGAGGCAGTGAGGCCAGATGTTTTTAAGATGTCCCCGTCCACATTATTATAATTTTTTTAATAACATCAGATGATACTTACAAATCATGTGTCTAGTTTTGTACAGTTTGCTCTCAGAGTGTGGGTAGCTCTATCCGAGTCTCCAATCTGCCTTTTTAATTAAGTACCAGCCAATGACATAATCACAAAGCGAAAGCTCCAACCGCTTCCTCTGTGACATTATAAGTCAGCATTGACTCCACCAAGCCTTTCTTAAATCCATCTAGCATTCAGTATAACCGATCAGTGCACACGCTGTTGCACTAGTAACACTGTCACCCACCACTGTGGCCTTGGATATACAAAAGAGTTGCTTATATTGTATGCTGAGCACATTGTCCACACATCCTTTCTCCTTGTTGTCCTTAAGGTCGAGAGTTCAGTCTCAACATATGTGGTCTTAGGATGGGAGGCCGTTCAGGTCCCTCAGCAAAGGGAAACAATCGATAGCGGGAGCACTACAAGGGTAAGAGCGAGCTGGCGGCTGATGGGGGGATGATGGAAGGAGTTCTGTCCAGACAATTGGTCATCACACTCCCCGGGGCCCTGGCAGCGAGCTCTCTCGCACAGGACGCCGGTGAAACCGGGGGAACAATGGCACCGCTGATGATGGTGGCAAGTGCCACCGTTCTGACAGCGCAGCATCGCGTTGTCACACACCCGAGCTGCAGAGACAAAGCAAAAAGGGCAGGGGAGACAGGACGGGGTGATTAATAGATCACTCAGTGATTGGGCAGCTGAGAACATCAACAGGCAAGTTCACAGGGCACAAGCTGCCTCTTCTTGTCCTGTCTGCATCGCTCTGTGTCCTTAGAGCACAGCTGAAACATTAGGGAGGGTGAAGCCAAGGACTTTTGTGAAGGAGTGCGCAGAGGAAGAGGAGACGGATAACTAGGACACATACTGTCTGAATACTAGAACGCAGCCCACAGCCTGTGACAAATCTTTCCATGAATGATTGTTTATGACAAAATAACACAGACAGACATTTTATGGATTAATGGATATTTTTAGGAACACCAAAGGGACTTTAGAGCAAAAACTCCTGGCAAAACAAAAGAGCAAACCAACCATGGCAGTGATGAGGTGAAATGAATTATTAGTGACTCAAAGGATGCCAGAGTATTGTGAAAAAACCCCCCCGTGTAGGGCAGGAGAATTAAATTTGCTTCCCTATGGCACAATGACACTCAAAGAACAGAAAGAGGAGAAGACATGGGATGGACACCTGGCTCCACCTGCACCACTACTACCTTTTGATGTGCAAATAAGCATTTACAGTAATTAAACAATATCTGTTGTTATTTTCTTCTCTGCAGTTTACCTCACAACAAACAGTACAACGCTGGAAGAACATGATCCAGGCCTGCATTGTTCTATTGGCCCCCCAACATTTCTTTGTTTCGATATAGATTGATTAGGACTACATAAGCTAATATTCATATTTCCAGACAAAAACTCACAACACAATTATCCCAGAAAGCCTCACTGCTGGCAGAGGTGAAATCCTGGAAGAGGTAATGTTTGCCAAGAGATTTCGGTGTAATTGGATATCTCTCCTTGCATAAATAGTAATCACATTTTTGGTTTTCAGTAATGTGGCTCATGCATCAGAATAAACTCAAGAAAGAATCATTGCTCCTGCCAAAAGTATTAAAAAGGCATTGGTATTGCATTTAAGTTAATAATATTCCCATCCCCTTCACATAGACACCACTGCTGTTATGCGCTTTAAATGGAAATTCCACCTGGGGATAGAGGGTTTTATCATCAATATGGGATTTGCAATAATTCTGTGATGAATTGTTGTAAATGACTCTTTAGGTAAACCCGCTTTCCTTGCCTCGTCTGCCTCCACTTTCAAAAACCCTGAGAGGATTGGTGTGACAGCCTTGTTGTGTTTAACTTTATGCATTTATAGACAGATTGATAATGAGAACATTATAAGAGCAAATATAGAAGCTCTTCCAGTCAGTCTCCTCACTACGTTGCATGATAGATTTCTCCCTGTATGATTGTTGAACACTGGTGCAAAATAAAGACTCTGGAAATCCACTGCTCTTTGATTCAGAGACTGACAATAAAACCTGACATTTACAATTGATGTTTTAGATAGATTAAAAATGTTCGTCCACATAACTTGAGTCAATAGGACATCATATTGCTTATATTTAGATGAAACACAAAAAACGGACACAACCGACTGTTTTGCAAATCCTATCATGAATAATCTGTTTGTTTACATTCAGGCCAATTTAAAAGGGCAAATCAATACTAAACAAGAAAAATAAAAATAAATATTTTTTCTAATTGGAAGCAATGGTGCAGCTGTGGAAAGAGTTGGAATAGAATTATGATATTATTATTGGGTTAGAGGCTAGTATGCCATGGCTTCCTGCCATGACTACTGATAGTTTCTGTACTGCAGGTTTTGCATAAAAGATCTCAATATTTTGTGTTCATATTTTGCAATTACGTGGTGATGCAAAGCAAGAATTAAATAAATAAAGTGCCTCGAATCAATATCTTTTTTAATAGCAATGGCTCAAACTGCTATATGTACAACTTAACTCTGTAGTACCCTCGGCTCTACAGAGATTTAAGTGACTTTCAGGTCACATGCAGACACAGTTCAATGTTAGTATTTATTTGATCAAATAAATTCCACTGATCATTGTTTCCACTGGTCCCTAATGCCAAAAATCAGTTATTGCAGGTTTGATGATGCTTTAATTGTAATGGCCGTCTGGGAGCTTAATCCCGTGCAAATCTGCCATGTTCATAATTACTGTATCCATAAGATGTACCATATTTCGCCAAACACGGAGGTCATGTGATGATATTAGTCCCATGCGACTCAGCATCTCTGTGTTTTGTTTCCTCCACGCTGTTTTTTCTTCCTCTTTCCTGGTCGAGAATATAAACTATTCATACTAATACAAGTGAAAGTTTTGACACTATTATGGATGCAAATTCAGGAGGCTCACTTTGCTCCACAGAATGGAGACCAATCCACACAGCCACCGGAGCGAGATGTCTTTGGTGAATATTATATAAACGTAAATAGGCCTATATAATATACTATTAAATATAAATATGATATTGTTATTTTTAAAGTGGATGTTACGCAGAGCCTTGACATACTGTCATGGGGGAGTAAGTCTGTATTTTACGCACATTTACTGACTTTGCTTTGGTCCCAGACTGACGGGACTAAGACCTCTAGTAAATCCACTAATGCCCAACAAATGAACACCTTACTAATTCAAAAGTGCCTGTACTTGAACTTTGCATGCATGGAAATAGACTCCTGAATTATAGAGTGCTGTTGCCCTGTCCTCAGTGAGTTCAAACATTAATGGACCTCTGGCTACACCCCAATCAGTAATATCAAAGCAGCCTTCTTATTTTACAGCTAATGGAAAACACCTGCTCCGTGTTTTGGTAAAAATTACCATGGGATCAGCTGAGTCTCCATTGTCTATTCTACACATTAACTTTGTTTCCTGTGGCCGAAGAGTAATCTCTGTGTCCTGCAGCAGACCCTCAGGACCATTGTCTTTCTAAAAGCATCTGTAGCCCAATTAGTTTGCTGATGCTGAGGCTTAAGCCTGCGGTGTCTTTGTGAAGCCACAGGGCCCTGCTGTCCTGACAAAATACAGAGAAAAACAAGTCAATTATTCTGTGTCACTCGGAATCAAATCTCACGTAGTGACGGGGCATGTGTGAAACCATAAGTTTGTAAGTTGGCATCTTCAGTTACGATCCATTATAGATGAACATGCCAGTGAAACTTTGTGTTAACACAATACAGTGAGACAGATGTGTGATTTTGGGCTTTATTTTGGACTTTGCTCAACACTGCGTGGCGTACAATAAGTGAAAGGTAAAGTGTGATTATTATTTCATATAAAAAAAGCCAAAAGTGTACGTGGAAAGAGAAAGATTGTTTAAAGGGGCACTTCGTCGATTTAGTATTGCACTTACAGGAGAATCATCGAAATCAAAGCGGCACAGCCTCAAGTGTAGGTCAAGCCCCCACAACATGGGATCCTACTTTTCCCAAATTGCAGCTCAATGGCGTATTTCATTAAACTCTCCTTGCCAGGCAAATTCCCAAGTTATTAAAACTCTATGCCAACCAGTTTATAACGCAGGCTTTCTACCTTGAGTTTGTAGTCTCCAAACCCAAGCCAAAATAACCCTGATGACATCATTAGGGGTGTCTCCAGAGCAACAGAAAAAACTTTTTATACCACTGTTTCACAGCCTGAGTAGTACTCTCTGTGAGTACAGAGCACACTGCCGGAGTGCCCCTTTAGCAATGGATAATAAAATACAATATCCTGCTTTTTGAATGATTTTCTATATACAACTGAATCTTATGTAAGGGAGTCGACACATTTTCCCTGTGACTTCACTCTGTCTTGGACTTGGTACTGGCAGCAAGTGAGAACACAGCATTTTGAGCCCTGGCTAAGCCGGCACTCTCTCTGAGACATATGTGCACCTCACACCTCCGTCAGATGTGTGACATTGTTATGACAGATCCAGCCTTGGGCCTTGGTGTTGCACGAAGCAACATGGAGAAAATTCACCACAGCAACAGCACAATAGTGATAGATGGGAAGGACAAAGAGCTGAATTAAATTTCATGTTGCCGCTTGTGGGACTGGAAGCATGATGCAAGAGAAAGGTGCGTTTTTAAATGGGATTTTGTCTTGTCGTACTTTACCAAATTCTGTAACGCACTACGGCTTGGATTATCGTTATTAAGACACATTTCTACCATGATACTGAAATTTTGGACTAAGGACATCCCAAGAACCGATACTTCGGTACCAAGTCCATGCCCAAATTCTGAAAATGTGACTTGTTGTTCTACAGTACCAGTACCGTCAGGGGCAGAGGCTAACGGCATCCCATTATCCAGGGTCCTCAGATACTCTTTGTGAAAGTCCTACATCGTATGTTTGTAGAAATAAATTCTATTGAATAGCCAACATTTGTAAATGCGTCAATTCTTATCAACAGACCTAATATTACATGAAACACTGAGTTCTTCTGCAGTCATGTTTTTTTTATTACAAGACACCACAGAGACAGAAGCACATGCAAGGAAATACATATAGTAGTTATTTATAGTATGGTTTATTCAGAGTGATTCATTTAATATTTAAAAAATCCTGAATAACTATAGATTCACCATTGCAATTAACTATAACTGGAGACAGTTTTCAGATACAGGATCTGCTAATTATATGCTCTGAGACAGAACAGTGTGGCTTCAATTACATTGGATCAATATCTTTGGTGTCAGAGTAAGCTGAAACCCGCGTTCAGCCATGCCTCCTGTTATCATATTAACATGAAGGCTTTGTCATTAGTTATGACTCAAAGCTCTGAAGTTAAATATAAGGTGTCGGCTGCAAAGGAGTACTTGACAGTGCCAGGCATATAATACTGCACCAGAAGACGGAAAGGTCTTCTTTTTCTTTCACTCAAGTACAAGTCCTGGGTTAGTACAAGGAAAAAGAAATTAAAAGGAATAGTAATAAAAAAAAAAAAGGGGAATCATGTTCTGGCTGAGAGTTATGCTAAGCTAGGCAAGAAAGCAAGTAAATATATTTCCCAAAATGTCTAACTATTCCTTTTTAAAATACTGCTACTTTTTAAGATCATTTTAAAATACTACATTAGTGAAGTTCACATGGTTTATGGTATGTTTACGCAACCTATTTAATGATTGCTTTTCTTAAAAAACATTGGTTCAAACAAGAGCGTTTTTGTTTTGCCCAGCAATAGAATTTTCAATCAAACATTGTTTAAAATCTATCATTTTAGTTAGTTAGTTAATTTTTGAAATTGATTAATTACAATTTGTAGATTAACCAACAATGAAAACAGATGTCGGTTGCAGCCCCACGTGGTACCTTTTTATTGCAAATGCTAAATAACTTCCGTGTGTTTATTTCAAAGACACTGCAGTTGCAGCATACAATGTCACCTCTTTGCTAAGAAAAAAGAAAAAAAATGTCCCCTAACCTTGCACTAAAGGATTTTTCCTAACACCTACGGTTATGAGGCATTTAGAGCTGCTAAAGTAAAGGCAGAAAATGGAGCACACCTCCATGTAAAAGCTTTTCATTGAAATTGTTATAGGTTGGATATATACGGTGTTCTGACAGATTATACAGGAAAGCAGAGTTGTTTATAATCCACTTCAGTGCAGTAACTGTTTTCTTCTCACCTCTGACACTGGTACATCTCGTTCCCAGCTTTGTGAGTCCAGAGAAGAGAAGGAAACGCCCTCTCTTGATCTTGGAAATCCTGAAAGTCCTCCTTTTTTAATTCTTTTTCTCTTCTCGTCTCTGAGAGCAGTGATGCAGATGCAACTTAACACTCACTACACAGGATATCTGGGCCTGAGGATTAGCTTGAGATAGCTGGAGATCAATCTACATAAACCCCCCTGGAGCCTCTTTTCTCCTTCCCCTTCCTTCTCCTCTTTCCTTTTTTTCCCAACCCTTGTAAACATGGCAGAAAGGGTGCATCCCCAGAGTGCATTCTGGGTAATTAAAAAGAGGGCATGATCAGAGGGGTTAGGAGGCTGTGGACTGGGTGATCATGAGGCATGTGGTCCATTCCCTACAGTGTTCTCACAACAGAAGGTCTGCCTTGTAAGGACCAGCGTGTGTTTGTGTGCATGCAAGATGAAAACATCTGGGATTTGGGAAAACAATTAACTGCATACTTCTATTTGCATTTTCTACGTTACATTTTTTTTTTTTTTTTTTTTTCCAAATTGGCAATCGATAAGCAATCAGTTGTTTCTAGGTATGGTTAATGTCATGCTGAAGTTACAAAGCCTATAAGCCTACCTTGGTTACGATTTGCAACACCAAGAGATGAAGCATTTGCTCGATCTGTGGTAAAAATAGGAAAGGTTATATATTACACTGAGTTGTCATATAATTCATGCTGTTATGTAGTTAAAGCACAGGGACAGCATGCATAGATTCTCAATAATTTTTTTGAAATAATCTGAGTTGTCTGGGCTGATTTGCCTCATATTGTAAAGTTTCTGCCACGTGTTTTGGAGTAGTAAATGGACTGATCTACTGTAGAATAGTGTGCATGCAGCCTAAATGAGTGAATCCACAAGACAAAGGCAGAGACATACACATGGTAGTTGCTTTTGTTATCTATTATTAGGAGTCACCTTCAGGCATCAACATGCATAAGGATGCATGGTGGGAGCCATGTCTTCATTGTTTTTTTTTTCTTTTTCTCTGGCTTTGGGCAAATAACTCTCTGAGCAAATATTCTAGTGTGGAAGGGAGATAATGACTCAATAGTGTCTGCTACAAACATGTACGACTGTATACTGCATTTTATGAACTAGCAAGTCATTTAATCTTAAACCATCCTAGGATTTGTTCAAATGTAAGCTTGTTAACTACACATTTTACACTTAATATTACTGCTGACCATTTCGCAAACCATGCTGCAGAGTTTTTTTTATGGTATTTTATGATACTCTCTTAAACAGTTGATGTGGGCGCCCAGATAACTAAGCTGATGTACCAAGGCTGGTCCTTGCCACAGTGGAGTCTTTACCACAGAAGCTGAACAAGAACAAGAATCTGACCTGCCTTTCCAGTCTATCTGTTTTATCTCTACAATAAAGGCAAAATGCCAAAGAAATATATATAAAAAAAAAAAAAAACAATGGATGCCTGGAAAGAAGGAAACATCTCAGGCTTACATTGTTTTCTATTGGTCCATTTCCATTAATTTCTATACTATATATAATTTAAAAAGCCTCTTAACGCATGCATGTGGTGTGTAATTCAACACAAAGTTTGCAAAGCTCCGTGGTCATTAAGTCAACTGCTCATTGATTTCAATGCTACATGGAAGAATGTGGAAATCAGCCATTGGTTTCCATTCATTTCCCAGAAAGGCAAGCAAACGTTTCCAATGTGATACTGGACAGCATGGTTTGCAAAACTGTTAGCAGGAATGTGCAGTATATAACACATGGAAAATCAGGTATAGTCCTTTTCTTAAAACAAGTTAGAAATGTTGTCAATGGGATGAGAACATTGTACTTGCTATTAAAACTACAGGGAGAAAAATATAGTTTTTTCATACCATGCATTGGTTCATTTCCATACATAAAAGTAGGATATTAAGATGCATTCTACATTAAGCCCTTGATAGGATGTTTGTTTGTTTTTACTTTAGAAAACATAATGATGAATGATTATGGTAATGTACAGCACAGTTTCTTACACCAACATCATCAGTCAAACAAGAGTTAGTCATGATTGAAGGAGGAAACCATTAGTCAGCATGCCAATTTAAAAAGCTTGATCAACTTACGCACTGGTCCGTGGTTACTGGGGATACCTGCGGAAAGAGCAAAGACGGTATTTCATGAAAGTATGGACTCACGTAATTTAACTCTTGAATCTTTAGTCATGAAACTGCAACAGAACATTATTGTTTGCCTTGAATAATTTAAAGCCCACCAGCTCTTATCAAATTGGTCTCTACTGTGTCCACTGATTAACAGCGTTCATGGCTCTGCAGAGAACCTGACCCATGCATGGTCCAACATCCGCCTACTTCTGATGATAATAACAGGTCTGCCAATAATTCCTTCCTAAGTATTTCTCAGCGATTTCATTTATCTTTTAAAATAAACATGTTTTGTGTTCCTTATCTGCTTTTGGCTTGTCTTAAAAAGGTACCGTAATTTCCGGACTATTCAGCGCATCTGAATGTAAGCCGCACCCACTGAATTTTTAAAAAATATGTATTTTGTACATAAATAAGCCGCACATGTCTATAAGCCGCAGGTGCCTACCGGTACATTGAAACAAATGAACTTTACACAGGCTTTAACGAAACACGGCTTGGAACAAAAATAAATAGGCTTTTAAACGCCTTCAACTTGAAAGCTGCATCATATGCCTTTCTCCGTGTCTTTGCCATGATGAGGGTGACAACATGACCGTAATCAGAATCGTGACCATTCATAATGTCCGCTGTTTAAAATGTCCACTGTTCATAATGTCCGCTCTTCATAATGTCCGCTGCTGAAGACATTCCAAGAACTAATAATGCAATTGAAGGTTGGCATAATGTTTTTAGAGGTTCATTTGGTACACTGAATGAAACACCGAGAAATTTCTCCTCCTATTGTCAGCATAGTGGCATTTTAAATATAAAGAAAATGGAGGTAAAGCCAATCAAAGAAACAAATGTTTGAAAGTATTTTTGTTTTCCTTTAACTATGATTGCTTGTAAATTAAAGACTCTAGGCTGAAAGAAATGCATTTTTTTGTATTTTCCCAAGCACTACAATAGTGAAAAGTCTGTGCGCTGGGACTGACTTTAGCAACCCTGTTGCAGCCCTTGTCTGAGACATGTTATTAGTATTTGGCTGTGGATTCCCCATCTTTTTGTTGTGCTATTGTAATCAGCTGGGAAATCCTAATCCACAATTAGTGCAATTTCTGATAATTTTCTCATGCTTTCCCATTTTGTAACTTCCGTGATTATGTTTCAGTGAGATTTTCATATTTTTTGCACCTCCATTCATCACTTCATTACCAGTTTGGGGCTGTCGCAGCAACTGCTGGCGAATGCACAACACTGCAGCAGCAGAAAAAGCACAGATTTTATGCTCCAATTTGCAAGAAAGCAAGCAATCCGCAATTCCTAACCAATAGTTGTCCTGTGTGAGAAATGGAGAGCAAACAATATTGCCCTTTGAAGCCAAAGCACATTCTAAAAACTGATCAAAGTCTCAGCCCCAATCCCTCTTAACCTATGAACCTGCTTTTGAACACAAGATGAGTTGACGCTCCCTGCAAAGTGGACTGTCAACATAATTCTCAAAGTGATTCCTCTTCAGCTCTGCAGGCAACTTACAGATTTTTCTCCTCCTTCTTTGAGGGAAGCATTGGATTTGAATCACTCTCAGTCACTCTAAGCTGCTGACAGCTATGGCCCATAGCAACGCAGGGCTCCATTTTGAGCTCTAATTTATTAGATGAAGGGCCACGTATGTCCATATATCTGCATGTGCAGGGATTTGAATATGTAATAGACCTCGCCCTGTTCCTATCTTTGAAATAAATGACTCCCATGATTAAAGAGGAAGACTTGATGACAGATGAAACCTATTAAACCATAATTACATTTTGCACGTTCAGAATATTTGTCTTGATACGAGCCCTGTAAGTTTAATATCCTCATAGGAAATATGAGCTTCACATAATGGATAAAGGCATGTTACAGGGCCTGGGCTTTACTTATGAGAGAAATAAGAATAATTCAAGACAAAAGTGTGTTCATTTAACACCTGGGGGACCAATATTGTTACGTCACTTCCATGTGCGACATTATTGCATTTTATGCCACTGCCAAACAAGTGCTAATATTGCTTTTGATATGGCTAGACCTTTGTTTCATCAGTTCAGTGCAGATGCGGCCAAGTGTTGGATTTTTTAATAACGGCCTGTCAATCTGACAGTGAGCACTACATTGCAGGGAGACTCATAACACAGAAGAGGTGCAGGGTAAATCCAGCAATATCTCCTCAGAGTTCACAGATGTTCCCAAAAACAAACTCCGACTCACAAGCAAATGGGTTGCATGTGCACGCACACACACACAGCCACACAGTGTTGTGCACATACACGCATGCAGGCATACACGCATGCATGCATACATGCATACATGCATACATGCATACATGCATGCATGCATACATACATGTATACACAAGCACAGACTCATAACACACGTAATACAAATGACTGTGTAATCCTCCAATTCATCAACGAATAGCCCAAAGAAGAGCGAGAGAAGATACCGTTACTGACTGCACAGATGTACTCGCACTAAATCAGTGGATCAATGGCAATATCACATCGCTGTTAAAAAATCTAATCAGTACCATGTCTGAGAATTCAAGTCAGACGATCAAACTGAGCATCTGAAAAACCTGCTGTCAATCCCGGCAGACTTCTGCCTTGAGAGTTGCTGACTGTAAGTCTGAATCAGTGTGAATGGAGGACCAGAGGGTTAGATCTTCCACCATCTGGCCTCGCCTGGCCGTCCACCACCACATCCCTGAGTGGCTGTATTAGATTTATTGAGGCAATGAGCCCCCTGCCTCAGGCATGGGATTTGATAAATGTGACACAGCTCCCGTCCAAGATTATAATGGGGATAATGCAAAAGAGCACCTTCTGCCTCAGAGATACCATGTGAACAGGCAGAGAAATACCCAGCATTATTTCACACTTGTCATGGAGTTGAGGAAGGAATACTCAATTCAGTGTTTTAAGTATTGGAAGGAAGTTACGTTGACTTATTACAGAATGAATAAAACACACCATGACAATGATTACAAAACTAATTACAAACCCAACGCAGTGCTCATATCTAAACAAGCAAAAAGGCCATTTGTCTTCACTGTCTTCCAAAAATAACCCATATGACTGTTCTAAAAATGACTCTTATCAGGGTTTTCTGATCTGCCACAACTATGGCTCAAGTGTAGGCTACGTATATACACAACTACCTGTTTGACAAAATAATGTTAGCTCAGCGTCCACTTACGGGCCTTTTTGAGGAGCTTTCAGCTGTACTTACTATCTTACTGAAAACCCTGTGCCTGTAAAGGGATAAAAGTGGTCAAAAAATAAATCAACGAGGAGTCGGTGGACAGCCAGACAGATCAAGGAAGCCATTCACTTCTAACACCAAAGACAATCTTTGAATAGAGACGGCTGCTACAGTTTGAACAACAAAATGACAGAAATAAGTTGAGATCTGAGTTCAGTCAGAGGCTGAGCTGAACGCAGATGCACTCAAGCAGTCACGACCAGTGCATCTGTTCCCAGCTAGACGTAAAAGAGTTTGAACAAACTGCCAAGTTGTCATTTTACTCTCTGTTATACATATCGGTGCAAATTGTGAGTCTTTTAGTTCTGTAGGAAGATTGCTCAGTCAACCACCCAAATAAAACGTCATATTTAGCAGTATCTGATTTATAACAAATCAAAAGCATTTGGAGATGTTAAGCCCAGAAGCAAAGAGATAATATGATAAAGAGGTGGAACAATCTCTCAAGGGCAAAGAGTAAAACTTAAAAAGGTGCAATGTTTCATTCTTGCATCCGATACCAGTGCTGCTGTCGCCTGACAGGAAATGGTGCGTTACTACCTGCACCAGTAACAGTCTCACTAGTAAATTAGCTGCATGGCCACTTTATATCTACCAAAGATTAGAAATACTGATGTACTTACATATATTTGCTGTTCCTTTGGGTATAGGGAGGTAGGAGCCCACGCTCCAGGCTCTTCCGTGGTAGTGCCTCTTACAGCGGCTGCAGTCTGGCCCTGTGGTGTTGTGCTCACACTCACAGCCCAGCTTCCCCTTGTCAAACACACAGCTGTTGGCATGCAGGTTACACTTGCACCTGAGACAGAAAGATAACAACAAAAGACGGACACATGAATAGGCATCATTCTGCAGCCCTTGAATCAATACCCTCTGGAGGGAATACGCAAAGTCTGCCTTTGCTGTGGCGTGTATTTATGCTTTTCAATTTTTTTGACAGGGATATATTGAAACCTTGGTGGGTTATCTGACTTGGATCATGGCTCCACAAAGCTTCATTGTCCTCTACTTAAAAAAAAAAAAACAGCAACAAAAAAACAACAAGGTCTCATTTGTCGCTGCCTCTGTGGAGAGAACAGCGATGCAAATAAGGTTACTTATAATAAGAGTTACAAATAAGAGCTAAATGAAAGGGACTCTGTAAGATTTGTTAATTGAGCACAAAACAGGGATGTGAGTGATGATGGCATAAAGAGAAGCTGCGTAACCTGAGAGCTCTCTTTTCTTCCTCTTCAAAGTGTTAGTGTTTTTTGGCAAGGGAGCCTTCAGGCAGGAAAACCTACCAGTCAACAAAGCTGGTTTATTAGACAGAAAAGTGGCAGAGCTGACAGATGCTCCTGGAGAGGAGAGAGAGCCCGACTGCTTACAACTCTTAACCAAATCCACCTCCTCTTTTGACCACATGGAACAAGAGCGCTTGTATTTCCAAGCTTGTGGGGAAAAAAAACAAGTTGGTTGCAGTCTCACTTGTGTGTATCTAACAACCTGAGCTGAGAGTAAATGAAATGTTCTCAGAATATAACCTTTTTTTTATTATTGTAGCGAGAGTTGTGTTTATTCCCAGTGAAGAGCGGTATTATAGGCAGAACAGGCTGTGTTTGTTGTCACATGGGCTATTACAGTTTCATATTCCATGTGTATTCCAAATATAATTCTCTGTATTTGATTTTACTCCTAAGAGACCGAGGTATCTGATGCCTACAATCGCCAGTGAACATGAGACAGAAATGACAGCAGCAGTCAGAAATACATCCATTCTAATTGACTTCCTGGCCTTACTCTGACATCTCACATTAATGATAGATAACTGCGGGAAACTGTAGCCTGTTCTGTGTAGCTGATAATCAGCAGTAACAAGTCAGTGATTAAGGTCTCAGGTAATGTGGATGTCTAGTAACGTCAACCCAAGAGTAACACGTTATTTTGAACCCCACTATTTAGCATGTTTAGGCATCTTACACAAAAATACTAAATATTTCTAAAACACTTTTCTATCGATATAGATCTATATCTATATAGATATAGATCTAGATATATATCTATATAGATATATATATAGATCTATATCTATATAGGTATAGATCTATATAGATATATATATCTATATCTATATAGATCTATATATCTATATCTATATAGATATAAATATGTATATATATATCTAT
>CALSCE010009779.1:13100422-13143219 GCA_943593645.1 Bovichtus variegatus
TATATATCTATATCTATATAGATATAAATATGTATATATATATCTATATCTATATAGATATATATCTATATCTATATATATACATATGTATCTATATAGCTATAGATATAGATATATATATCTATATAGATATAGATCTAGATATATATATCTCTATAGATATAGATCTATATCTATATATCTATATAGACATATATCTAGATCTAGATCTATATAAATATAGATCTAGATCTATATATCTATATAGCTATAGATATAGATCTAGATCTATATCTATATAGATATATATATCTATATAGATCTAGATCTATATATCTATATAGATATTTATATATCTAGATCTATATCTATATAGATAGATAAAGAGATATAGATCTAGTTATATATATATCTATATAGATATAGATCTATATATATATATCTATATAGATATATATCTAGATATATATCTATATAGATATAGATATCTATATCTATATCTATATCTATATCTATATCTAGATAGATAGATAAAGAGATATAGATCTATAGCTATATATATATATATATATATATGGGAGATTTTGCGCTCATGACGCAATAACGCTACAGTCTACGCCATTGTAGCGTTGCTACCGTAAACGCGTGCATAGACTTCAAAACCCAACAAGCAGCGGCTTGAGCACATCCTGAACAGGCACAATTCTACAAAATTATTTTGACAGTTTTCATAGACTCAAAGTGCACAAAAACTCACCAAAATATTACATGACCATGCAGGAATTCACATAAACCTTAGATGATCATGCAAACCTTCAAACCAGAAAAAAAGAATCGTCATTTGCAGTTGCATGGATTTAAATGGCTACGGCAACATTTAAAGTGGGAAAACAACTTCTTGGGTCTATCTGTAAAAGAAAATCACCATCTTTCCTCAGGTTGAGTGCTGTCTCGCAACATAATTGATGTGACTGAAGACCAGCTCACATTCACAGCAACTAAATGCTCGCGCCTCTTACCCCGCATTCCCCATAGTCCTTAACTTTTTAATCAATTAAAGTCCCTGCTCCATAAAATTAATGACTGAGTGTAGCTCTTCTGCCATGCAGACAGCAGCAGCTCCCTGAAGTCAAGTGCGATGAGATTTGACCTTCCACTTAATTAAAAACCAGCAAAATCTGGATCATCGAGCCCAACCGGTGCGCGTAGCACGCTGATAGAGCAGATGATGGGCACTCAGGGGAGCACTGGGATGTAATGCTTTTGCCGCTGGCATTGTCATATTGAAATCAGAGACTTTTTTTTTTGTCCCCAGTTTGGGCAACAAGAGGGAAGAGATCGCCTGTATGTCCAGTCTTCTCATCCTGCACCATTACGAAGACACATTTCATAAAGTGTAATGACCTTTCTATCCAGAGTACTCCCCAATAACAATTGGTATTATCCAAACAAGTGACCCTCCCTGAAGAGACACAGGAGATCGTCAAGCGTCTTTGTCCCTTCCTCATCAATTGCATTTCTTCAAACAGCTGGGGGTAAAAATGCTCTTTGAAAGGGTGGAATGGACACTGTTATGGATGTCTGCTATTGTTCAGGTGTATGTGTGTGAAAGAAAAGGGGTAGTGGGAGTTATTACTAGACACGAAGGATCCGTTCATCGAATTCACAGAAATAGCTTATTTTCTTACTTCTTGTAATATCCTATGTAAAATTCCCTTTGCCTTCTTTGAACTGGTGTGGAGAAAGTAATATCAGAGACAGATATCTCAAAACCTAGGCAAATAAAATCCAAACTATCTGCAAGGTTAAATCCTGTGCTAGATAAGTAAGAACATTGGGTATCTTGTTTTTGTCATTGGAAATGGACTAAAGCTTTAGCATTCAACAGGATAGACTTGAGGCTTTGTCTTGTTATGATTGTTGTCAAGACCTTCTTACTTTGGAATTACCTTCTATAATCCTTGCATTGAAAAAAAAAAAAGAAGACGATATTATGATGTTCTGCATCTGATTTATGCTGCACCTGGCGAATAATGCGATACAGATTGTGGACTAAATTGTTGCCTGTGAATGGGCATGCTAAGTGTAACAAAGAACAAATCTCTACAGTGAAGTAAAGGTGAGGCGAGGGGCTAGTTTATGTTGATATTCAGGTGTAGACAGCAGCAGTGCCCCTAACCTTGGCTTCTCCTGGCTGCTTGGCAGTGTGTTGACAGGCTCACTATGTCTAACGCGGCTTTTCTTCCTTGTCACAGCTTCTACTGTAGCATCTCTGATCCAAGACAAGAGAGGAGCACAGAACTCATTAAATAAGAACCTCAAAGTAGAAGAGCCTGAACTGACGTGTTGGGGAAACTTTCATTTTTCGCACATTTTTTTAAGTTTAACCTCACAGTGACTTCCTGAAAAAAAAAATCACATTTAAAGTCCACTGATTTCATAAAGTGTACGTTTTGCTTAATTTAAATGAATGTTTCTGGTCTTGGCCACAGTTACAGCAAGCAAATATTAAACTGAATAAAAATGCATTTTGCCAGTGCAAGTGTAATTATCTTTGTCACTGTAAAGCATAAGATAAGATAGAACTTTATTTATCCCGAGGGAAATTATTGTGCAACAGTTGTAATACACAGTAGGAGACAGTATAAGAATTCAAAAATGTACAAATAGTGCAATGAATTTTTTACTATATCTATATCTATATCTATATCTAAAAACGGTGTAAACGTAAACATACAGCCCTGAGGTAATTGTGGAAGGCTAAAGACTATGATATAACTTTAACTTGTTACCTCTCAGACAAATTCCCAGCTGATAAATTACAGTGAACTCGGTGCCAAGCAATAGAAATGTTTGAATAGGGAGACATCTCGGTTATGAAAGCCATAATGAATCGTCTCAAGAGCAGATAAAGAAAGTAGCGCAGTTAAAGATACTGCTAAGTGATGTTCAGTTCACCTGTGCCATCCATCAGAGACGTCTTTGGACGAGGGTCTGCATCTAAAATATAGGTAGAAGTGTGGCTTTGTAACTTATAATAAGGTGGATTGATTTTTAGCCGATATCTTCCTCCAGATTTTGCTACATGCCCTGCAAGTCCACCCATGCAGGTGTTGTTACTTATTTTCCTAATTACACCTCGCAAGATTCGATGTGGGTGTGCGTCTCGCTTCCTCTCCGACAGGATATGTAAGGGCACGGTCACACTTGCGTGAAAGCAGACGAGTGACCATTAAGACATTTTGATACATCACAGTAGGAAAAGCACAGCTAAAATAAAACTTAATGATGGCTCATCATTCGTTTAATTCAGCTGCTTTGGTTCCGGTGTGCTGGTATGGTGGGACACTTTGATATAACGGAGCCATCGTTAATGTTATTAGTAAAAGCCACTGCTTTTCCTACAAGACAAAATAACTGCTATGAAAAAAATGCCGAATGGTGGATTGAGTTTGGTGACCTTTCATAAATCCCAGCATAACTCTGCCAACTTCAACCTGAGGTCTAATTAATCAGAATAATAAAATAAAAAACCCTGTGTGGGTGGCTGGCTGTGCAGGTACACATGTGTGAAAACCATTGGCATTAAAGAAGAAGAACACAAGCATTGATGGATCTTTCGGTTATAACTGTGCTAAGTTTAGATTTAATGTTGTTTTGACATCTTGGCTTTATAGAAAGATTGCAGAAACAGCATTTCTGTGTAGCAGGTCCTAACTACACTTTGACATTTAGTCCTTGTAATGCTGTTGAACCAATATGTGACCTTGATGCCCCCCAACAGTTTACTTTTGAATCCATTTTCTTCACTACTTTTCACTTTGGATTCATGTCTTCCTTGCTACTATAAATCACAGGGTATTTATTTACATTATTTTACAATTACTGATGCTGAATAATAAATAATACTACAGTATATGTGCCTGGTGTTTTAATATAGGTCCCTATGGTTCAATTTGGGTTGGGTTCTCTCTCTCTCTCTCTCTGTGGAAGCAATGATGTGGTTGAATTGATTTCTTTGCACCTGCGGTAGGGTATAAATCCTGAGGCTCACAGGGCCAGGTCATACACTGATGAAGGGCTAGTGGTAGCTTAAAAGTCAGTCTGTGCATTATTCCCCACTGCTATGAAGATATGGAAAATATAGATAGGAGGAATTGCATATTATCTACCTTTTGGAAAAATAGCGGCAGCAACTCCAACAAAAAGTGTCCTGGAAGAAGAAGGAAAAAAGACTGCAAATGTGTATGCAGACGCTACCTAAAGAGAATTTTATAACACTAAATGCACAAAATAGTATTTTAGACTGAAAAGCACCTTTTCTCTCTTTTTTTTCCATTAGAGATTTAACCCATGAGCGCTGCTCTGACTGCTAAGACTGACTGAGCACACCAGTCTCTCTCACCTGTTCCCTCACACAAAGTGCCCATGGTCAGAAACTGTAATGTGCCTCCATGCTGTATAAATACATACTGAGGTTTCTTGATACTTTTCTCGACAAGGCACTTTGAGAGCCTCGCGTATCCTGACCAGTGAGAACTCTGACAGATACGGAGAGCTCAAGGCTGTTGAGGGGAAACTTTGGCCATGTTGAAAGTTTTAGATGAATGTCAACGTGTAAGCTGGACAAACCAGAATAGCCTGACAACATCTTACATGGAAAGAGAGGCTGTTTGATGTCTTTTACAGTAGAGGAAGGAATGCCCTTGAAACACGTGAGCTACACAGGGACCAACATGGGAGAATTTCATTTAAGAATCAGTAAGTTGGTCCTGTTTACATCACGTTTATTGGTCATGGGATCCTGTCTTTTTGTGTCCTGTAGGAAATGGCAAAATTACCTCCATCTTTACACCGATGGACAGAAGGAGAATAATTATCAGTGGTCAGCTTGATTATTGGTTGGCTGCTAGGTGATGGACATCCAGACCTCTCAGATCTTCTGGGAAAGGAGGATTAAACCCTTTCTGTTTGCCACTGCCTTTTTATTAAATTAAATTAAATGTGCGACTATTGACTCATGCTGTATCTTCACTGCACTGTAATTGTTATTTTCCCGTTTAATCCGTTTATTCAATTTTGTCTGAAATTTATCCTCTATTTTATTTTTGCTCTTTTCAAATCTTGTTATGTTTTCTGTAAAGCACTGTGATTTGCCTTGCCAGTCTGCACAAAACCAACACATTTTGTTTATTTAGAGTCTGTTCCAACTGTCTTTTGTCTCTATATTTAAATTTGACTACTTTTAGACTCTTTAGACATAAAATATTTAGCAATGTCCTACACAAATGTTATTGCGTGGTTAAGGCTTAAGTGTGGATAGGTTTTTTAAAAAAGCCTTTAGACCTTTTATTTTAGGACTCGCTTCATCAGTATTTCTAAAAATCCTGTTGTTAAAAGGTGCTATACAAATAAACCGGATACTCATGTTAAATGTTATCTGGTTTAATAAACTGTGTTTACTCTTTTGTAATAAAAATCATTCATCGATATTCAAATGAAAAATAAAGCACATTTAACACAGTTAAATGTTTATAAAATAGCCATGAAAGGTGAAAAGGAATGTAGCATTAGACACAAGCTAAAGTGTTTACGTCCGGGCTGTCTTTAGAGAACACATAGTTGCAGGGATCGGGGAAATAAAACACAAAAGTCCCCAACATAAACAACAATCATTTGAGCAGGAACGAGGCAAATCCAGCTAACATGATGAGTTTGACAGCGTTACTTTACATTGACTCATTTTACATTTCGGATGGCATTGAAGTCTTTCACAGGGAGAGGAGGGGAGTCACCTCATTACACCAGGCTGTGTCACCGTGAAATTGAAGAGTCCGATTAAGCTTGTTTTCGTCGCTCTGTGCTGTGGCCAATTTTGTCATTCTTCGGGGTGTAATGTAATACATCACAAGCAAATTGTTTGCGTCCCCCATCGAAATATAAAGTAGCGACGCCAGGGCTCCCCAAATTGTTGGAGAAATATTAGCAATGGATCACAAGTTAATTCCCCATGCTTCAATTTTCTGCCGAGGCAAAATGAAATTTGAATTTACGTGGCTTGGGCCACTGCCACTGAAAGCCTGTGATTTGTTTCAATGACGGGGGCCTATTATTGAGGTTGTGCATTGATGTAGGCATACAGTATGGTAATGTCTACGCACCTCAGCCCTAGGAGGGCCATCTCATTCATGGGATGTAAGCCACTGAGACAAGGAGGAAGCCATGAAGAAATCGTCTATGGGTAGACATATTAATATGGAAATCAGAGGCCGGCTGCTGTGCGTGTGCGTGTGTCTGTGTGTGTGAACACAAAAGCATGCAAGTGGTGCTTACTTCATGCACTCGCCTACTACAGTGTGAAGGGTGAAAGTACAAATAAAAAATAAATCTGTTTTTTTTTTTTTTTTTTTTAGAAACCTAGTGTTAATACTTTAATGTAATGGAAAAAAAACATGCAGTGACACTGTATTACTCAAGTGAGGACAGACGCACACGTAAACGTACACCCCATTTGAACTGCCACAACCAACTGGTCTGTAACACTACTAGTCAAGCTTGATCGTACAATAAGTGTTGCCAAAAGGACATGTTGATTTTACTATTCATGGCTGCTGGCCCACCAGAGACGGCTAATGTTGATGTACTTTCTCTCCATATATTATTTACAAAGAAAGCCTGGGCCTTAATGAGCACTAATTAAACGCTGGAGACGGGGAGATGACTGGCAGAAAACATCGCAGCATGTGACAGACATCTGGTAGAAGATAAGTGAGCAGGAGTTGGCAGAGCCGGAGAGAGCCGTACGGTGGTAGCGGAGTAACGCTGGGGGTCGTGTGAACCTGCACTTCAACCTGACTTTCAAACTCTGTCAATCAGGCTGGCTACAGCTGTCATGGTTCACAGGGCACGGGCTATGAGGATTGGAGGCGTGTGTGTGTTTACTGTATGTGAGAGGCTGGATAAGAGCCAGTGAGTTTGTGTGTGCATATGCGGGTGTGTGTGTGTGCACTTAGTTTTGGCTGGTGTGGTTATGTGAAGGGCAAGACGGCAATGTAGTCATTTAAAGAAAAATGTCAGTCCAGTGCAAAAAAAAAAAAATCGAGTGTCCTGCGTTTGATGGGCTTGGCTCTGTGTTTACTTTTTTTCAGCGCACACACAGAATGGACAGCCAGCAGGCCGCCAGGAGATAATCGCTGTCTTTGACAAAAAAAAAAAAGTGTATTGGATTAGAATCGCTGACTGCACCTTTTTTTTTTTTTTGTCGTCGTGATATTTATCGCCTTGCTCATTAGCTGTTTAGAGAGTATTGAAAGTTTGGAATTGAGTTACAGTCTGGTGTACCTCAAGGGGACTAGATGCAATATCTTTCCGTCACCTACAAAGGTTAATAAGATTAAAGATCGCTTTAAGCCCCTTGCTATACTGCACCACTCAACCATGTAGTATATACTGGTAACTGTTTGGGCATGATTTAAAATGCAAATATAGATCAACTACTATGGTAATGGCTGATTCAAATAAACAGCAAGCTTTGACACAGTCCTCACCAGACATGAAAGCATCCATCTGAGGCAGCAAACATCCCAAAGGGAGAGAAACAGAAATTGCTCAAAGATGAGGGGGGGGGGGGGGGTTATGGGTTCAAAGACCTTTTTGAATGTGAACATACTGGAGGAGGAAAAAGTATAAACACATGGGCTGAGTTAAAAACCCAGCTGTGCAACTGTGGATGCTCTGCCGTCTTTGCAGGGGTAGACTAAAATTACGAAATCATCTCCACCCACTGAGCTAAAAAAAATCAACGGCAAATTCCATCAAGCTACTCGGCAACATCCTTTACTCCAACACTCCAGAGGAATATTGATTTATTTCCTTCTTCCGTCCTGTCCTGTCCTGCCTTTTATAAATGTACACGCTATATAGAGAAAGAGGGAGAGGGACACACACACACACACACACACACACACACACACACATAGAATGGAAGGCCACTTCATCAGGATGGAGGGATATTCAAATGTCAGTATTTTAAATGAGGGATGGAAATGTCCTGGCACATTATGCACAGGATGGTATGGTGTAATACCATTCCACTTTTTTTTTTCATTTCTATATGCGACCGTTGGAAGGCATACTGTAGATATCTTCCGAGTTTAGATCTTCTATATGAGGTTCAGCGGAGTGCGATGCCCGTCCTGCTCTGTGGAGGAGCTACATTTAGATATTCTTTTTTTTAAGTGGAAGATATAGTTGAAGTTTGTGATACGGTACTTTTACTTTTATAAGCTCAGGATTCCCACCGGGAGCGGGGGAAACCGAGTCTGTCTCTAGCTTGAGGGGAACATGGGGAGTATATAATAATAGTAAAATGTTTCATACTTTATCTAAAACTATTATTCTTTTGTATCTAAATTGCCTTTGAATAACTCTCATGTATACCTCAGAGGGAGGATTCAGGATATATTTTTGTCTTTGAAATTTGCTCTTTTTAAAAAAAAAATATTTGTCAGCATAGAAAGTCAGAAGGGAATAAAACGTCTCTCTCTTTAATTTCTTTCTTTTCTTTTCTACACGCCTGCAGTCATGTTAACATTAGGTTTTTCTAACTTCCTTATGTTCGTTTCAGTGTATATATTGAATGGCACAAGACTTGCTAGTGTCAAAGAAATGGTATATTGTACTAAATAAAAAATAAATAAATGTTCTTGTTTTATGATCAATAAGGCTTTGAGAAAAAAGCAATGTGGCGTAATCCTGGAGCCACACACCAGCTGTTCTTCAATTGAAACTTAGCCTAGTCATTTAAACAGGTTGTGCTACAAAGATTTGTTTTTTTTTAATAGAGATGAATGATCTTATAGGAAACTGAACCGAATGGCAAAGCTAGCGTTAGCTTGCTGTACGCCATAAATCATATCTGAGTGGAGACTTAATCAAAATGCTGTTTATTAAAGATGAAAACCGACTAGATTTCAAATTACATTTCACAAAAAACACAATACCTCAAAATACAAAATGTTATGCCAGTAATATAAGACTAAATGGCCAAATAACACCAGTTACTTTAGCAAAATGACCACTCATTCTAAGTTGTTATTTTATGGTTACTTTGACACAGTGTTGGTATAGCAGGTAAAAACAGAAACGAGATAGAAGCAGTGAGGAAAGAAAAACGGTTGGGGAAAAGTAGAGAATGACATGGAGGGATGAGAGAAATAGCACATTAGCACTTATGGATTAGCTGCCTCCCTTTCCCAGGCCCCGCTGCAGCCCTGCAGATGTGCAGCTCTGACCGCGCAGCCAGCCGGCAGCGGTCATGTCTTAATTAACGAGCAGACATCTGATCAATAAGTGAGGAACGATGGAGAGGGAAACGTGAAAGGTGGGACAGCCCGCACGGTTCAAGGTTTTTGTTTTTCGTTGATGTGGAATAACATTAGAAATCAATAGCACAGCTAGCAACGCCACACGAGACTCTACTCAGGAGAGGTTTAAAAAAAAATGAAATTAAATCCCCTTCTACCTTTTCCTCATGTCATGTTTTACCCACAACTTTTCTATCATACAATCCCATTGTACGGGAAGATTTGTCAAAGTTTTTTCAGTGCCTTTTGTTGCCAGTTTTATAAACTTGTGCTCTGTAGCGATTCTTAGATTATTAAAGGAGAAATCTACTCTGGTGATTTTATGCTGTCATGTGTGGCTTCTCGAGCTTCACAGGATTTATTTCTGAATCAATTGCTATTTGCTTTTATTGGTGTGCCTGCTTTGCTTCAACCTGCCTCGGGCACTTAAGTCTGGGATTTCATTATGTTCCTCGCAATAGGCCTTTTTCACGGAAGGGATTTTGACTTCTCACAGTAGGAACAGCGCAGGTGTAAATAATGAAATGAATGATGGCTGAATTCCATTTAGCTGTTTTGTTTTCAAGTTCCTGGTGCCGTGCATGCTGGCTCACTGTCACTTTCACTGGAACACTTGACTAGAACAGAGCCATCGTTGGAGTTGTATTTTTGGTTTCCAGGAGCCTACAGGTAATGAGCCCAATTCATAAAAAAATGTGTAGAAACAACTTGTGTAAACTCTCAAATGAACCATGTTGATGATGCTGTTTTATTTACTTCAACACTTTGGTAATTCAATGAATCCACAGAAAACTACAAGAGTGATTAGTTGCTATAACATCTGAGCGTGGTATCTATAGTAGGGGTAAGGAAGGGAAAGATTGTAATTAGATACCTACAGCACAGGTTTTTATAGTTCAGGGTCGGATTTCTCCTCACTGATGGCACTATGGCAACACTAGACTGATGTAGCATATGAGATTGATTGCCATATTTTCGTTGCTTTAAGCGCGATGGTTCACAAACTCCAGTCTACTGTTTGTAATCTACTGTTTGTAAATTCACCACACCGTCTTCCACACCCTTACTTTCTGCCTGACTACATTTCAAGGGACGTAAATTGTTCTATGATTGTTTTTTTTTTCTTCAAACATTTTCCCCAAATTAAATGACTTTTTCATTCGAGACTAATTTTCTATATTATCTTTTTTTTTTATCTTTGCAAAGCACATGAACCTCACACAAACATGGTACGCTCATATTACTGTTCTCATTTCTGAAATATAGCCTAAGTGTAAAATGAGGCAAAACCATGACCAATCTTTTGTGGAAATATAATTTGGTGTTTCTACAGCATGACAGTATCCCCATCCATTCAGAGCTGTGACATTCATGAACGTATCCGCAGGTTACCTGACACTGCAAATATTCACCGGTGTATGAGTAAAAGTTAATCAGCGTTTGTAGAGTATTCTGGGAATTCTCGGACAGGATGGCCATTCTGTGATAAGGCTTTCACATTTGGTTGTAGCCAGAAGGCTTCCGAGGCTGGTGGGGACTCTAATCAGTCTCCCCCCAACCCGTCTCCATCACCCTATTTCAAGTGAGTTACTGATCCACCTCGGGACAGAAATCGTATGTTTATTTTCCTTTCTTTCTCACTGCAAACTTTTTGTGGAAAATTGAATTTGATGCCTGGGGGCAGGATGGAAAATTGGGCAAAATAGCTTATTTTCCTCCCATCCAACTTTTTTCCACTCTTTCTAATGAATAGCAATATAAGATATCTGTGGGAGATGCTATTCTTTGCAGGGTAGCAAGCCCGGCAATTTAGATCTCATCAATTCATGTTTAGAGTACAAGTGTTACTATTGGAAAAGTGTGTCTGACTGCAGAACATGTTTATTTCTCTGAATTGCAAATATCCCATGCCACCATTATAATAAAATAAATAAAAAAAACTTGTTGAGGTATGCGATCGAAGAAATCAAATATCATTAAGTGCCGTTTCATGTTTTTGGCAGCTATGACAGATCATGTTCAGGGACTGATTTGTTCAGATTTTGCAACCAGCATCCAAAGATGATAAAAAAAAACAAAAAATAATAATTACTAGAGATCTCTGAAAATGTGTGTTATTTAAAGCATAAACTGTAGCTTGCTCAAAAAGGAAACGTCAGTGTTTAAACCATAAATATACTCATTATGAAATGGGGCAAAGCTAAATTTGGAGCCACGGCCTGGCAATTCTGAAGGCTCCCTGTTTCACTGATGTGTCTCTGATGATTACCATTTAATCAGCTGCAAATGCTCTTAATTACAAGATTAGTCTCCTACCAATTAGCCAACGTGCTAATGGTTCTAATCTGCCATTGAAGTCGACTGAATTCTAATTAGAGACTAACTGTTTCGATTCACCAAGGGCCCATCTGATGGGTCATTACCAACCTAGTTATCCTCATATAAACCAAATGCAGCAAGCAACACAGGTCCCATTTGGAGAGCAGCTGTAGAGGCTTTATGAGCATCATGTGGGCCATTTTCATGCATCATGAAACGACAATGTTTTCATTCCCTGAAAATCACAGAGGCATTCTGATGACTCACTGATGAATATATTATACGTAGCAACACTGCAAGCTGTGTTTATGACATATGCAGAGGAAGTTTTCTTAAATTTACTGAAAATGTAGGTTTAGAAATTGAAATATTAGCAAAGCCTTTACTTTAAGTGGAGAGTATCTCAATGAAAAGAGATACAGATAGAATTGGCTTTCTTTTAAACTGCATTAATCTACATATTTAATATTAACAATGGATTAAATTGGTATGTGTGATGTGAAGGATTAGTGACGAACCCACAAAAAATCTTCCAACTCTGCAGTCCCTCTCAGCTCTGCAAACCTTTTTTTTTTTTGGATTGTTTTGGGTTTGGGCCTGCAAACGCATGCTTTCGTTATACTTGTTTCCCAGCTATAAAATCTTATTACACACACAGTACACTACGTGCTCAGCTCCAAATGGCAGACAGACAAAGTTAGCAACTATATGGTAAACATAGTGCAGCAATTAGCAGCTAAAAAGTTGGATATTTCCCTCAAGAGACCAAAACACAAAACATATCTTCTCCTTACCCGGGCTCTAGAATACAGCTCATGTTTTTTATAATCATTCATCCAGAAGAACTCAAAAAATTAAGGACATATCACCAAAATGAGCCCTTAAATCATCATATAATGAGCAATAAACTCCATCTCTCGTCTCATCTAAATCGCATAAAGTCTTATCTCTTCAGGGAGACCAGTAAACCTGCCTATAGCTAATCGTAATATACCTGAACAAAACTGTGCACACAGAGAACTAAATTCTGCCTCACATTACGGTAGGCTCGACACTACAGTTGTTTTTCATCAGACAATAAAAACTTAAATTTTACATTTTTATATTGTCCATGTTTTGTGTCCTAGCATTTCTCAGCCGTCTTGTGGCCTCTGTCCTCTCTGTCCCCTGTATTGTGTGAAGGTAACTGAACATTTCTATCATATATAAATTCTGTTTAAAACCCTAGCAGACTTTTGCTTGCGATTCAGGAGACTGTTGTGTTTGGCAATAGGAAATGTGTGTTTTGAATTGTGGATGGTGATTCCTGTAGGTGTATTACCCCTTGGAAGAGTTCATTAATTTCAATAAGAAACTTTTATGCAATAATACAAAGTTTAGTAATGTAAAATGTTGTTAATTCACAAAGTCATAGTAATCAAAAGACAGAATCTATGCTGTTATTTAATTAAACTGACAATAATGTTTCAAGGCAAAAAAAGAATTAACCAAAGTAAGTTCAGCTCTCTAGAATTTATGTGCTACCTGACCCAATAATCGTAATATCACATTATGGGATTATGAGATGTCTGTGGAATATTGATGTGTGTCTGCAATAAAAAATGCAGAGAGACATGCATTAAAAGTCTTCTTTTTGCAATGGTGCACAGGAAGCAATCTCAGCCCTCTGTCCTTGTCAAGTTAGGGTTATAATAAGTAATTTAGGAGAGTAGGGTTCAGCGTCTGCTCAGCCTGCTCTTTTTTTTGCCTGATTCAGACTCATTTTAGAAACAGAATTATGGGCTTGGTTGAACTTACTCTAGGCCACCTTAACACTTTGGCTGCTCTGTGTTAACGAATGCAAATTGTACAATACTTAGCCTAAAGGAAGGGAGGCATTGAAGCTTCTTTCCTTTGTATTTTGAATATTCACCCACTTGTAATCAGTAATGCAATGTGTCAATTCACTTAATTAGGAATCCTCCTAATCAAAATGTATTCATAGACCTCCATTCATGTTTAGACAGTGGCAGTTTTCTTTTCTAGTCAGTTGATGGTGCTTTTTAAAATCATAATTGGCAACATTTTATATTAGATTTTGTTGTGCCAAAATTGGTCCATGAAAAGGCAACTTTTACACAAAAGGCGGAAGAAGTATGTTGGATTAAACCAGGGGTGGTGTCATGTATCACAGAGAAGCCACGTCTGTGAATTGAGATTCCAGCTGATCAACTCAGCGGGGGATTTCACTGATGAGCTCTTCCCTCTACTTGAAGCAGTGCTAATCGCTGTGTGGTGTCTTTGTTTGGGATGAAAACCTGCAAACTGTTGGCACAGCATAGCAAATGGTTGACCACCCCCAGTTAATACTGATGTTCAGTAATTATAGTGCCCTAAATTCTATCAATCCATCCAAAACATCAATCATTATTGATCTAGCTTTATCAAAATGCTGTGGACTATAGGAATTTGAGGGGTATTGATACAGTTCCTCACCACAGAATTCCCACTGTTTGAAAATGTGATTCCCGACAAAGACCAGTTTTAATTTACTAAAAAATCCAGGCTCTTTTTTTTGAAAGGCCTTCACTTTGGTATTCAGGTTTTTGGGACTTTGCCGACAACTGTGCAAAGAGGCACAGCAACACACTAACAAAGGCAGTGAAGAAGAAGGCTAACAAGTTAACATGGATGTAAAACATGCACAGTTTAAAATACAAAAAAAAATTAGAACTGTAAATGTTTTATGAGGATGGATTTGAACTCAACATGTTTGTTTAGACCTGAAGGATGCATACAGTGGTTTTTGGTGACATTTAAATGGGGCTTACCTGCCCTGCACCTTGATGTCAGAGATGGCGTAGAAGTATCTGGACAGGTTATTCTCATCCACCATGGTGGCTCCAGTGGCTGGCTTCAGCAGCTTAATCCTCAGATCAGTGATGGTGAAGAAGTCCCGCAGGTTCTTGGTGGTATCCAGCTGGCCATACAGCGAGGCCATGTTGTGTAGCCGAGGCCCGGCAAACAGGGCAAAGCGGTCCTTTATCTCGAAACGTACCGTCTTGTCGTTCTTCCACACGTAGCCTCGGGAGTAGTCCTCAGTGCAGATGATATCCAGCAGAGTGCGCTGGGTGAGGTCGTTGACTGTCTTGGGTTCCATGGTGAAGGCGTCCAGGCAGTCGGTGGCATAGAACTGGTACGGGGTCCAGGTCCGGCCGTAGTCGAGTGACTTTTCCAGGACCATCTGCTCCGGTCGGCCCGACTCAAAGGTCAGCACGATGTCGTCAGTCAGCTCGATGGTTTTGTTCCACGACAGCGTGATGTTAACCTGGAGGGGCTTTGGGTATTTCTTCCATGAGGAGGACTGCCAAAACGTTGTGGGGTTGCGACCCTCAAAGTCAAACATCAGCTCTGGAGGATGAGCCAGCTCCTCAGTGGTGGCGTCACATTCATTGTTGCACATATAAGGATTCTCCTAATTAAAAAAAAACACAAAAAAAATAGATACACATGAAAGTGCATGTTAGAATCAGGGTATAACAATGCGTATGGTGAAACTATTACATTTTGGTATGTATGGTATGGTTACATTTTTTAATTAATTAAGACTAATTCGAGTGAGTTGTTACAAGCTACAGTATTTTCAAATTGCAATGCCCAGGATAAAAAAATAAGTAGTTTAAATTGGGGGACACTAGCCCACATAATATGAAGAGAAATGTGCATCCAGTGAGGTAGTGTATTATTCAAAAAGTATATTTTACATTGCAATGCATTTGCTGCCTATTTTATATTAAAAGGTATCAATAACCAAAGACAAATGACATTTCCTGAATTTCATTAATACAATAATAAAATTGCAATGGACACATTTTTCATATTATGCACAGATGAAACTGTCAATTGCGAATTTATTTATTTATTCTTTGTTATATACATATGCAAAATCATGGCAGTATCGGTAACAATTCAAGGATTACACAAAAGGCAGACTCCTAGAGAATAAATCAAAAATAAATATGTTCCACCTACAGTATCCTTCAGTAAATGAAATGAATCCCTCACAATTGGCTGACGAGTGGTTTAGGGCATGATTGAATTGCTTTTGTGTTAGACTGCTTGACTTTCTTGACTCTTTTGATTATACCAGAAAGGAAATCTCCCCGCTACCTGCTAACTCTACAGCAAACTAATAAAAGTTTAATTAATAGTGGTGAAAAGAGTATAAATCAAGGACCATGCTGAAAATATCTCGAATTTTAAGCGATCTGTAGTTTAAGGAAGGGAAGTTATGCAATTGAAATGTCAAAAGGCGATTAAATATTTAGTTTTGCATAAAATATTCAGAGAAAAATTGGAATCCTCATAAACTTGTTAGTTATAAAGTCCCTGGGATAGTCCCACCCTCACAATTACAAACCCCATGGCATCTCCCAGGTCGGCTGTTGGTCCACTTTGCTTCGAAAGGTTTGTTTGCTTTTCCCAGCGCCTCATTGGCTCGCCATCCTATCATGATTCCATCAGCGTACTCAAAAGCACTTCCAATACATTCAGTCCAACGTGTATTTTATAATCTGCACAAGCAATGTTGGCATTGGAGCTATAGGAGACGGTGACCCTCTCATTACGATGACACTGTGGATCCCATATTCTCATTCAGCGGCATTCCTGCCTACACTGCCACCCAAATTGCCAGTGTAATTGATATTCCTGTGTGGTGTTCCAGTTGAGATGGGAACGGAATCCCGATGAGTGCTTCTTATGAAACACGCAAAGGGACATGCATTTTTCATGGGCCTGTGTCTGCTCTGTACCATAGACATCCACCAAGTCTGGATGTTTGTGTGAGTGTGTTAGTGGGGAAAAAGAGGAGCTCTTGATGTGTTTGTTTGTGAGAGGGATAGAAAGGTGTGTGTGTGTGTGTGTGCGTGTGTGTGGCAGGGAGGGAATGAGACAGAGAGCTGAAACAGAGCCAGCGAGCAGAAGACACACTCCAATTGACATTCCTCTCACCTCTGCTCCAGGAACAATGAGGTTAAGTGCAGATGAGATTCAGATCAACTGTAAAGCGGTTCGATAATCAGCAATCATCCGACACTCTACACGCAAAATTATCTAAAGGTGAGAACAGTGCTATCTGCAACATTACGCGCTTATCTCTCCGGTATTGCAGTGCATTCCACGGAGGCTGCCACTTTGTCGGGTGAAAATCACTGGCAGGAATATTGATAAGCACACGCTATTATATTTATCTGAAAAGACCAATGCCTGCTTTTTGTCTTTGAGTAAGTATCCGGAATTCTTCTCGCCCAAAAAAAAAAAAAGAAAGTATTTGATGCTTTATGTTCTTCTCAGTTAAATGTATGTATGACTCAGATGACTTTTTAGATACAGATCTTCTCAGCCCATTTTATTCCCTGTATGACCGTGATATGTGATATCAGCTCCTCGGCTACAGTAAAAGCGATAACTATGGTATGAGGTAAAACAAGACAGAGGGATTGTGGGTCACCAGGCCTGCCTCACTGACTCAAAGGAGCGGTACATGATCCAATTAGGAGGGTGATAAGGGTTGTACTGCTAAGACAGAGAGTGAGAGCATAAGAGAGAGTGGGAGGGAGAGATAATGTATAACAAGTACACCTTTTTGTGTTTTTTTGGGTTTTTCTTTTTTTTTTTAAAGGAAGATCTGCAGTAGCTAAAAGTATTCTGCTCTCATGCCCATGCACACCCACACACATGCAAAGCCAACGTGAAGCTTGATAGGCCACACTGAAAGCAGAGAAAGAGAGTTCTGAAAGAGAGTTAAGATATAATAAGGAGGACGTCGGCTGCCTGAGATTGACTGCAGGGACAATAAATTGTTCCAGTGTCAACTGTTTACCAATGATGTGTGCTGAGGCTTGTTATATTCCCCACCTTTGACTGAGCAGCCTTGGAGGTCTGCTCAGAGCTCAGACCTTGACGGTACATGGAGAGCGAGGGAGGAAGAGAGAGAGACACAGACGGTGTGAGAGAAACAGTGATTTCCCTATTGTCATTCAAGAGCATGACTTTCCACTTATATTTGTTTCATTTGTTGTCACGGTTAGGTTGGGGGAGCAGCAGGGTGGCTGCCTTTTGCATCTTCCGGAATTGGAGCCTTATTCACAGACGATATAAAGAACTCAGACCGCAGCGTCCATGGCTAATGAGAAAACAATTTCCCGACTGAACAGTGAGAAGCAGAGTAAATAGACGCTTTAAAAAGAGAGAAATTTGCTTCATTACGCCAGCAGAAGAATTGCTCAGAGACCAGTGGAAAGCAAGTCATAAATTCAATCCATAATCATTCTCTCATTGCCTGCCTCAACTTCAGGCCTTCAGGGAAGTGATCTTTCTAACCGTTCACATATGGGAAATGGCTGGGGACAAACCTTTCGTAAAAGCCCCTTCCATCATTAATAACACGCAATAATGTGAAGGCTCTTTTCCAACATTAAGTGGCATGCAGTATTTACCTTCTTCCGGTGAAGCTCACCATACCAGAATGCTTTCATACAACCCCGTGAAAGTGGAAGAGTAGAAAGTTGGACAAAGGTCAGGACCTTTCATCGTATTTCCTGCAGGGGTTATTTAACAACAAAAACAGTGCCTTATGAAGATCAATACCTTCTGTGGTCATTTAAGTCCCAGGGCTTTAGTACTCTGCCACAGGGCAGCTATTGAAAAACAATAAGCCCTCTCAGCTTGATCCTTTACCTGTGATCATGACTGTGGGAGAGGGAAATAGTCTGCAGAGAATTAGAAAGAAACAAGAGTTTTGTACCAAAAGGAGATATCGACCAAATGAAAAAGGTGACCCGCCCTTACAAAAGAATTGCTACCATGAAAGTATAATTTAGCATGGATTATTACCGGAGTTAAAGGTTGCCGTAATGTGACTTTTAACCAAAATTTGACGCGTTGATGATGTAATTAGATTATTGAGAAATACATTTATTTCTATGCTTGAAATATTGTACATCTGTGTTTTGATGAAAGCAGCTTGCTGACATGCATACATTTAATCATAATTACTATTGTCACAGAATTACTACACTTATAAAAACGTACATATGGCACACACACACACACACGCACGCACACACACACACAGACACACACACACACAAACAAAGTGCTGATCATTATAATTGTTTATTTTATTGTTTTCTAAGTTTGTACATTTGAAAGGGTCCCCATTAGGTCATGTCATGGCAGTCGGATAGTCTTCCCGAGTCCACACCTATTGACATTACATACAGCGCTGCAAGGGATTCTAATGGCCTGTCTCTTCTTGATATTGCTGACATCTCTATTGCCACCACGGCTGCTGTGTAAGGGAGCCCAGCTGGTTTCTATCAGTGCTATATGATCTGTCTGGGGGCAGTGGCTTAGTGGAGGAGGCCTGAGCAGCAAGTCTGCAGCTGGTCGCGCAGCTAATGATGTCCCGATCTCTGCAGCCTATAAGGTCAATCCAATATCAGGGTGTCACACAGTAGGAGAGCAAGAAAACACGGGAGAGAGACAAAGACTTGAGCTAGGAATGTGCATTCAAACGTCGTTCGCTGGCATGTAAAGCACGCAGGTCTTTTAGATTACTGTGAAGGCTCAGTGGATATTAAGATGTCATTTCGTAGTTTTCTATTAGAGGAATCAACGAACCGTAACGGAACTACATTTACTAACAGTACAGCAGTGGATGTTTTTCTCTCCTAAATAGGCTGCACTGATAACGCCCACACAGACATCATCCAGGATTGTGCAAATATACACATCATACGAAAATCCACACACGCACGCGCACGTAATGATGTGATGTGAGGCGGATGTTTAAATGAATGACATATGGCCTGTGAGATTGACAAAGAGTAACCTCTCGATGATGTGCCTTTTGACACAAGATGTGGCTCGGCAGATAAATTCTCTGGCCAACGACAGCTGCAGTTGAAGGATGGGTGCAGGCAATCCAACCAATCAGTTTAGTTGACAGATTTCTGGACTTGGAGCTCGGTTCACAGATTGAACTCACAGCAGTTTATTCTTCTCCAGCCATTTCCTTTTAAGGGGAGCTTGTTATTTTACCATTGTGACATTTTGAAGTTTGATATGTGCTCACTGCTTTGTTTCTCTGTAACTCACATTTTTGCTCAGTAAATGCTTTAAAAAATAATTTGACTGACGCACTCCTTTTTCAGAAATAAAAGAAAGAAGAATAAATATTTTGCTAATCAGCAACCAAACAGTCCAGGTGGAAATTTATTTTGGGTATAAACAAAGGCTCACAGCATAATAAGAGTTCTTTCAGTGCATAACTTGATAAGCAGTTCAGTCAGAAGCCACAACACAGGAAGGATATAATAATGATAATTATATAAAACAGTTTGTCAGCCAATATAACTCATCAAATTGTGGGTCAATCAAATAATGACTCATTCAATTTTGATCGTTTCCCACCAACCTTCCAGCCTACACAAGATAACACGTATACAAACTGCACACCTACGTCGACACTGTATAGATGCATGACATGTTTGTTTCAGTGTTTGAGGTGGCAATTAACACGAGCTGTCAGACGATCAGAAAGGTTGAACACAGGTGTTTATCCAGATTATGGAAAAAAAAACACTTTTCTGGAGATATAGCCGAATGTGAGAGCCCCCGAAATGTCGTAACGACCCCTGAAAGCGCAGGAAAGTAATTTCACATGTCACCATTTGAATTAGGAAAACGGCCTGTTAACTGTGATCAATGTTTACAATGGACATTTTGGGTGATTATTTTACCATTCACCATCCATTTTATCTTTCAAATAAGTTTGATTGCCCTGCTGTGGGTTTATTGAAAACTTGCATCACACATCTCACTTGAGATGCGTGAGATCATTTTTGTCGTAGCATTGTCACTGCATTCCCCAATCTCAGCAATTAACAAACTGAAAACAAGACAACGATTGTAATAAACCGGAATTTCCCTTTTTTTAAACTTGATGCTTCACCTACTGTTATCTCTACAATTTGAGGTAAAGCTACAATGTGAAACATGCAGTAATATAACATTAATGAGTCTGTGACCTGTGTGTACTTTACTAGTTTGTGCTGAGCCCTCCGTAACCTCCTCACCACAGAGCCTCTGTGGCTGTGAGAGAAGTCTCTCCCCCTGGACCCGAGGTGTTGCTGGATTAATCAGCCCATCATCCTGCTCGGCCTTACACCTCCTAACCTGCAGCATGACACCTGCAGACCTGTCGCTGGCCCAAACCCCCTCTATCACACCTCCGGATGCCCATCCTCATTCATGGGGTGCACCAGAGGAGGAGAATTTGACAAATGACAGCTTGGTGATATCACTTGTCTGTGATTCAGTGTTCAGGGAGTTGATCCAGGACAACAAAGATGACAATTATTTGAGCTGAAGCACTACTTCACAAAATGACAAGATGGCCATTTTAAGACCACAATAACATCTCAACTTTCAATCAGGGCAAAGAGGCAAGCTATCTATGCCGTGCAGTCACAGGGTACTTCGATATAACTGAAGATGATACGTTTGTGGTGATACACAGAAGCCAGGCCAAAATGGATGATATCAAGGTAGATCTCGGACGGCTTTTTAGAGGAGGGAATGCTCGAGTTTAAAGTGAACAGAGGGACTGGGTGTTGATCCTTTCAGGGCTTGGTATAAGCCCTGATGGAAGAGACAGCTGAAATGAGCCATGGTGAGATATTGGGAGAGTCAGAGCTTTGGCAGAAACTCAATAGAGCTTTAATGACCTGCAGTCAGGGCCAGCAGTGGCTCACAACAGAGCCAGACTTTTCATTCTTCTGACCTTCAGAGGAATGAAGGGCGGGAGGATTGCTCATCTGACCTGTGAGTGCACCATCATATCACATCTGAGGTTGGAGGGTTATGAAGGTCTGAGACCTGACACCAGATGATGGCGCGTCAATATCATGCATGTACAGCACAAAAGCACTTTGGTGTACTTTTCTTTTTCCAACCATTAGCTTACATTCATTTCTGTATAGTATGAAGATCCATTAGCCAAAGCTTGCGTGAGTAATGTAATCCAATGATCGGCAACCTGTAGGTCCTTGGATCATTTTGAAGGGTCACAAGAAGTAGGGAATTAAAGAATTAAACACATGATTTTCTTGTGAGGTACTGGATACATTGAGCTCTTTTTGCTTAATGTATATAAACTGCTAAATTACTTATAAACAGCCATATCCTGTGATGATGTTTTACAGACCAAAAAATAAATAAAAATAATGATAATAGTCAAAGTTGGTGCTTTAGAAGTCAGTATATCCTGACTTTTAGTCTCTACCAAAGATCAAACTTTTATCCTGTAGAGCAGTGTTCCTCAAACTTTTTTCAATACACAGTATGTAGACCCATTGAAATGTATTTTAAGCCAAGTACCCCCTGACCGGCATAAAACCTTTTTGTTAGGGAAAAAAAAGCTTATATAAAGTGTCTGATTACTAAACGGCAACCTTGTTACTGAAAAACACTTAAATGCTACATTTCAAATGTTTAGACTCCATCACTTTTTTGCCAAGTTCAGGGCAAACCGATTTTTTGTCATGATGCAATAACACTAAAACAGCATTGTAGTTGCATTGAACTGCGTCTTGTTTTTCTTTGTAACTATGCATAGCTGATATATTTTTAATTAACAAACCTCGAGGGGTGTTTGAGAAACACTGCTGTAGAGATGGATCACAATAACAATATTGCTAAGGGTTGTGATTTTCATGTAAAACTTGCAAAGACGCACCAGGTTCCTTTACGTGCCATGTGTGAGGCAGCACACGGCAAACAAAATGAAAACATGTGCATCAGGTGGTTCCGTAAACGGCACATTAGAGGTTGCAGAGGTGATGGCTGTAAATTGTTATCGTCGCCGACGTATTGAACAAAAACAAAAACACAAAATTCTCCTGGCACCCGTGTTTCAATTTGCCACATGCCAAGCGCTCCGCCCTCTGGAACGTAGCCATTGCCAAAGCAGTCCTTTTTGAGGACTGCAGTACAGCCAGTCTGGGCTTTTGAAGTACACTGCTTGGCAACTCAGCCGTGCCGCGATCCAGCCTTGATTGGGATTCACGGGGCATCGGTAGACGAGGGGAAACGCACTCCACATTAATTAACACCTGGCGTCATTATCTGTCCCATGTGGCAGAGCCCCACTGGGGTAAATTTAACACCGCCTTATTACCATGGGGGATGGTGGTGGGCTTTCATGTGCATTTGCTTTGCTGCGTGTTTAGAGAACTAAATCAAAGCCATTTGTATGGGTGTATCTGTTGCTTTGTGTATCTGTATGTGAGCATACCTGCATATTTTCCTGTGTATTAATGTGTGTGTGGCTGCGTGTGTCTGAGCTTGGCTGTGTATGGGATTAGATTCCCTCTGATGTCAGGATTCAATAAAAAGCTTTAACATTGCTATAATGAGAGGATGTTTAATTCTCTTTGCTAGATCTCTGGCTCTCTTTGCGGCGCTCTGTATTCCAAAGCAGTCTGGATGAAGCGCTGCCGGCTTGTGTGGTAAAAATGTATAGCTCTCTTGTCAATATACTTTAGAGAGAATACTTATATATTTGTGTATAAAATAAACGCATCAGATACATTTTTACAAGCATCTCGTTTGATCCTGCAGAGATGGAGCGCGACACTAACAATGCCAGGGTTGAAGGTTTCTCATATTGTCTCATTTAGCTGTGCTAAACAAACTGCTACTCGGCTCTTTATTATAACTACGCAGAGAGAGATCATTTTATATAACAAATGTAAAGTTTAAGTATGGATGAAACAAATGAGATGTAACATGTTCATTAGTGAGCTTTAGAGCTACTGTAGGCATATTTTTTTTGGAAAGTAGAGACCTGGGCTCGCTGTTTCCCTCGGCTTTCAGTCAACCCGTCCAGCTCCAGCTCCATACTTGATGCGCGGACATGACAGTTGTAACAATCCTCTTGTCAAACTCTTGTGAGGAAAGAAAATACAACGATGTGAATTTAAATGTAAAAACACATTTAAACACTGTCGAGACAATTAGTCAACGCCAATGCCAAAAAAACATTTCTGCCAACTTCTTCTGAGGTAAATTGCCAAGTCCTTCAGGGTAGCTGATCTTCACTAAACCACCAGACCTGTGTTCCAAATCTTGATTGTCATTGATCAGATCAACTATAACGATATGCAATGCAACCCAGAATTGATCAATGTCTTGATCTACCCTATTTCACTCCTATTACAGATACAGAAAATGAAAGTGTAATCCATTTGTTACCCCAGAATGCCTCCACCCTAACAGTACACTGATAAACTATTCTAATATCATTGCATTATTGATTTTGATTCTTGCTAGTTTCATATAAACAGCTTCAAAACGCATCAATGTGCCACTGAGGGATTTTAAGTGCTCTCTCGTTGAGAAGAAAATCGGAGGACACCGACTCGGTTCTCCGCCTGGTACAATCAGATGCAGGGGTCATCGCAGAGAAATTGATAGAAAGTGGGATGAAATTGAGAGAGCCAAAAGAAAGAACGAGAGACGGCGAGAGTGAAATTGCTGCATTGTTCATCTGTGTGTTAGCTCGTAGTGTGTCAACTCGTCCTCCATCTTATCAATCTGCATAGTTATTAGAGGCTTTTATTAATTTGAAATGCCAAAGTGAGGAATAAAGCATCACTGAAATGTCACCCTTTCACTGAGCATGATAAAATCCCACCAGCCACTTTTGGAACTGGACATTCTTCGCTTCCGCACTTTCATCTCTTTCCCTTTCTCTCTCTCTCTCTGTCTCTCCCCCTCTCACCCCCTCTCTCTCCCTCTCTCTCTTTCTCTCTCTCTCTCTCTCTCTCTCTCTCTCTCTCTCTCTCTCCCCCCTCCCTCCCCCCCAGCACAGTCTCTTTCACTCTTTCTCAGAGATCGATATGGCCTGACAACATGATGGCTGGGTTTCCTGAGGGGAGGTTGGTCGCAACAGATGCCTGTCATCTCGCCATTATTTCTCTCTTTCAAGTCATGCCCCTTCGCCTCTTGATTTCTTGAAATAAAAATTAATACAAAAACATAAAATTCTGCCATGTAATGCTTGACCTTTTCAAAAGAAACACAGCCAGCGTGTTGTATTAATTGGACGAAGATAGATATCAATATCATGTGGTCTGTAAGTTAAGTATAGAGCTGCAGCTGGCATGTTTTTAGCCTAGCTTAGCATATAGGCTGGAAACTGAGGGAAACAATTGGAATAAAGGGAATTAGCATACAACCTTTTTTAAATATAAGAAAAAAAATTTAGTTTGTGATAATATACGTAATTTTCTTTTTGAAAATATGTTTTGCAAAAAAAAAAAAACACTGCTTGATTTCTTACCTGGACATAAATATTGTAGTACTTTCCAATTTAACTTCGTACTTGCTGACCTGTGCTGCACATTGGTGCCATACTTTTAATATGGACTGTGAAAATTAAGTTTCTCTGTTTCCAGAGCTAACGCTAAGCCACTGCAAGAGACACTACGGATTTATGGTGCCCTACAATATCCTAGTCAATATTACATTGTTGCTCCTGTATTAGATTAAGGTAGAGGTGACCTGCTGTGTTTTCATGATAAATAGGGGAATGTGGCCTTTGTGAGGTTAAAGCTTTCAGAGCATTCCTTTCCCATGAGAGAACTGCTTGATTGCTTGACACTTCTCAGTCTAGCTAAAATTACAGACCGTGTCTTGAGGGAGGGGAAGTCCTTCACATGCACATGCACTTCCCTGCTAAGAAGAAAAAAAAAAAAAAAAAAAAAACCTTTGGCAGATGGGTGAGCCAAGTTGATTTTTTTTTTTTTTTTGGGCAGCAACAGAGAGCTAGCCTGCCAAATAGCTTTGGAGTAATTCAATTACTGTATCTTTTACAAGAATCCCATTCAGCTTGTCAGGCATAAGAGAATGCTGAATGGATGTGCAAGCACTGAAGGCTGGGAGGGTGCAAAGAATTCAATTTAATGGTGAAGGAATTCCTTTTCATTTTTTAAAATGACAGTGTAGACAGTTTTGTAGCTACCCTGTTATTTCTATATTGAAAAAGTAGCAGAGCTGAGATGGAGACGGCGAAACCGGAAGGACAGGAGGCTCTCCGAGAGCGGGGAGTCCATCTCAAACTAGTCGAGAACCACAGGTTACCACAACAACGTTATCACTAGGAAGATACTTAGTTCACACACGCTGAAATAACACATTGTCTCCAAATGTGGCTGGACTACTGGAAGAAAGGAAGCCGAATCATATCGTGAGGTGAAAGGATTTCTTTTGAATCATTACAAAATACCATCCTATCTCCTGCAATTTGGGTGCCTGGGGAGTAAATGCTAATGAGACGCGTCTTTGTCAACCTGCTTTAAAATTCAAACCTAAAGGGAAAAGAAAAGATTTAATATCTTACGTAAAGTTTGTTGATCTAGAATTTGAAACGAGATGATAAGTGGGGATGACTTTCAGTTGACTGATTTGTATATGTACACTTAGAACTGCTGTCAAAATCACATGGGAAGAGGGTCCCTATTTGTTCGTATTGTAAGATTTTAGGTCTTTTTCACACCTGAATGTCCGAACTAACGTTTGTGAGTTTTTCTTACATTGTATACATCTGATCACAGGCACTTGTGATGTCACGTCTCCCCCACAGGAAGTACATTTTTTTTTTTTTAAATGATCTAAAATAGCAACTGACTCCTAAATAGTGAGCTCTAAAGAGAAGGCTCATCCCACAATTAATAATATATGATCTAACTTTGGTATAAGCAATCATAAAATGATCACACTATGTTTGGTTTTAAATCAGGTCTACCTCTCCTGTCATATGAAGCCGCCAAAAGACAAAATCTGCAAATCTGCATTTTACAATATACAATAAACACTATTCACAAGATGCCATGTGTCTTTCATAGCTGCAGCCTCACATCTAATGGAAGTATATGAATGCATGATCGATTATCATATTATATATATATTCATATATATATATATATATATATATATAAATGTAATAATTTCTTTTGACAAGGGAGGCGCCGCTGATCTAAAACACTGAGGAAACTAGACTTAAATTGAAATGATGTTGGTTTCTACCATGTCATAATGATTAAATGTGTTCTGATATTTCTGCATCTCTTGAATTGAACGTGCATCGACTCCAGCTGTGTTGAGTGTAAACATATGTCACAGTTTCACTATCAAACACAGTGGGCAAGCATATCATCAACGTCCATAAACGTTTGACAGTCCGCCAAGCAACGCAGCCTGGTTTCATCATACGCGAGTGAAAGTGGCAGAGTGTAAGATGGGATGTAAAAAAAACTGTACAATCTGTTCCACAGAATGATAACTGTTGATAGGACTTGAATACGTAAGAGCATGCACATGGATATCAGACAACATTTGTATTTGTGAAAGACAGTCTGATGTTGTTATAAGTTGAGTTCATAGTAACAAAAGTAAACCTCCTGTTATTGTCATTTGTGCTGAAAAAGCAATAGTTCTGCATACACCTGGGGAACAATTTTTTCCAACTGGCTTTTTAAGTATTATGTCTGCGTAGAATTTTCTTAGAAATAATGAATGGATATGGTTATAGGTGCTCCATTTCAGACGGCAGACATGCATTTAAATGTTAAGCTGCACAGAAAGACTCTGGTCTGGTTGAACCACAAAGCCCATCACTTTCTTTTATATTCCCATGCATAATTCATCTGTGTTTGTATTTACAACCCTCTAAGAATTAACCTGTCATAGATCCCAGGGAATAATGCCGACATATCTCTATCTTTCAAGTGCTCACCTCATACGAGGCATCCAACCTCCACATGTTTAAACAAGGCATGGACATTATGCATCATCGGCTGACAAAGAAGAAGAGACAGGGAAATTAAAAAGCCGGGACATAAAAGAGGTTTGCCGGCAAAGTGAAAGAATAAATGATGACTCCCCTCTCTCCTGGAGTCAGGGGACATGTTGCATGTCATATCAGTGTCTTGGTACGCAGTGGTGCGGTGATGATGTGCCGGGCAGGGCTAGTTCAGAATAGAGTCAAGGGCACAGGGTTGACGGGAAGCTAAACGCTCCAACTGTTTGCTGTCCCCAAACAAATACAATTTATGGATGAATGAACCGCCCCCCCCCCAAGAAGGAAGGGTACAGGGATCACAGAGGCAGTTTCTGGTTTGACCTCTGAACTGTTCGGTCATTTAAACAACTAGAGAGGCTCAAACTCCGTAATCACTGTCTATTTATCCTAACCGTTACTATATATAATAGCTCTCCACCATTTTATTTGAGTGTCAGAATTCTGTGTGCAATGTATATGCTATATGATTTAAAAAATTAAAAAAAGTCCACAATAGAAAAAGTAATATACCGTAATTTCCGGACTACAAGCCGCTACTTTTTTCCCACACTTTGAACCTCGCGGTTTATACAATGACGCGGCTAATTTATGGATTGTTCCCGCTTTCACAAGCTTCATGTCGCCAAAAAACTGAGCACCGTCGCATAATGTGACGTAAATCGAGCGCGCTCAAACTTCCCATTCATTACGGTAATTAACTTTTTTACGAAATTTCTCGGTGTTTCATTCAGTGTACCAAATGAACCTCTAAAAACATTATGCCAACCTTCAATTGCATTATTAGTTCTTGGAATGTCTTCAGCAGCGGACATTATGAACAGCGGACATTATGAACAGCGGACATTTTAAACAGCGGACATTATGAATGGTCACGATTCTGATTACGGTCATGTTGTCACCCTCATCATGGCAAAGACACGGAGAAAGGCATATGATGCAGCTTTCAAGTTGAAGGCGTTTAAAAGCCTATTTATTTTTGTTCCAAGCCGTGTTTCGTTAAAGCCTGTGTAAAGTTAATTTGTTTCAATGTACCGGTAGGCACCTGCGGCTTATAGACATGTGCGGCTTATTTATGTACAAAATACATATTTTTTAAAAATTCAGTGGGTGCGGCTTATATTCAGATGCGCTGAATAGTCCGGAAATTACGGTACATGGCATGTACACTACTAACATAACATAACATGTAGGTTGTGTGACACTACAGTCAGTGATGGCGATTCATAATGTCAGAAATCTCAGTTTACTCTTCACGACAGAGTAAATTACTTAGTGTTTATTATGTAGGACATAGTCAAGTGATTTTATGCATATCTATATATACTGTGTATATAAAAAGTTGATTTGGAGGTGATTAAACCTCACTTTTAGTATAATCAGGACACTCGACTCTGTATCCTAAACAGTACGCACTTATGCAACTAGTTTGCAATAGCACATTAATTTTGCAGGATATTCGATGTCACCCAGAATACATTTTTCATTTTAAACACATCTGCAATTTGGTCACTGTCAACTTTTAGCCTAAAATGAATAAGCATGTTTATGTTTAGGGCAACTTGAAGCCAGTGTTTCCCATACATACAATGTACTTGGGCCAGCTGCCCAGGTACATTAGCGTCTGCAAAGTGTATTTTGCGACCCATATAAGCATTTTTATTTATTTTTTATCAAAATTTTAAATCTGTCCAAGAGAATGACATCATCAGCGATGGATTAACTAGTGGACAATCTCCCCTCGCTCTACCCCTCCCGTACCTGTTCGTGCTGCTATCACGGGAAGGGGTCTACTGACAATTGCAGATGCTCTGCAGAGAAACACAGGATGACAGATGTTCTCTGGTATTACGTCAGAAGCTGCGGACATGGTGGATATTTTAAAAGCACGGACCAGGTGACGATCACTTGGTTAGGTGGCCGCTTGGGGGAAGCAAAAAATGTCAACACAACATTGACATTAAACATGATTAGCAAACACTTGCCCATATCCAGCATCTAGCAGACATGCTACGCAACGCTAACATATATTTGGAGTCTCTCTGTCTCTCTCTCTGTTTCTCTCTCTCTCTCTCTCTCTCTGTCTCTCTCTCTCTCTCTGTCTCTCTCTCTCTGTCTCTCTCTCTCTCTCTCTCTCTCTCTCTGTCTCCCTCTGTCTGTGTGAATATTCTGTAATAATGTATAGTTGCAGTCACCAAATTCCATTACAACTTTCACATTACAAGTCCATTGTTAATTATGAAAAAAATATTAGAATAGCTTTAAGGTTAGGGGAAGATTGTGTCTTGGTTTATGATTTGAAAAAGTCAACAATGACACCAAATTTGGAAGGCATTTACGTTTTCAGTATTTAGCCTAAACCACAGCCTGAACTTAATCCAGGCAGAAATGATGTTTCCTCCAAAACTGTCAAAGCTAAGTTAGAAGTATATAAACGCATCGTGTAGGAGAAGGAATTGAGGCACTAGCCATTGTGCCGATTTATTATTTATGTCATGACCTCACAGCCTATGTAGCAAAAGTGACTTCCCTTTCTTTTGTCTATAATCGATTTATTTCTATAGTCTATTACGCCGATTCTTATGAGCATGTAAGACAGATTGAAAGTTCACAATGACTGCCGTCATTGCCTGCAAAGATAAGTCTGCTGCTTTGACTGTCAATAACGTGGCAGTCTCCGAGCAGCTTAGTGGGAGCTCTCGTCTCGTCTTTCCTTCCTAAGCCTCCGAGGAGGCCGTGTGGTGAACTGGCAGCCGCAACTCCTTTCATCCATTCTGAGGGAACTGAATAAAGTTCAGAGGAATTACAAGAATCTACCCAGTTAGACTCAGAGTAGCTGGAATAAGCACCATTACTGAATCAGTCTCACAAATGTTTATACAATTGCCAACGTAATGTGGATGAATCAGCATGGCTGCAGATACTGCGGAGCATGTGGGCCGATGACACCTAATTCAAAGCTGACATTCATTCATTTAGATCTACTGCCAGATCACTGTAGATGTTGTGGGAGAACAGAGTGTCAGTCAACTTCTTCCCCCAAGATTTTCCCTGACACGTTTCAAACCACCAAAACCACTGAGTGAAAAGTTTTCTAATCAGCAGGGTACTAATCCAAACACTACTCCACCATGGCAGACTCTGTTAGAAATGCTTCACAGGGTGGTCTGTTTAACAAAACAGAATGTGTTTACCCAGCGGATTCAGATTGTGAACATTTTAAGACTCTGTGGCAGCCATCTGCCAAACGCTTATTTATGTGTTGTGGAATAAACACATCCATGCCTATTACTTGGCAACTACAAATTATTTGGTTTGACTCTGAATTGCATGGAAATGAAACATCCTCTCAAGGGAGTCAATGTACCTGCCACTTTTGTGAATTGCCATTAAATCCACCAAAGCCAACCTGATTTTGACTTAAGAGAGGGAGAAAAGTGCTGTAATTAAAAATACTCTCATGTCCGTTAACCATATAATTAATTATTATGAGGGGTTTTAGATGTAGATGACGTTCAGCTGGCATTCTTCTGCATTAATAGCTATTGTTAATTAGGGCCCATGTGGTGCAATAGTGTAATAAGTGTCTCGCCTAAGACCATTTAAATGGGTCTAGTTGGACCATTTTTATTTATCTATGAAAATGCAAAAATTGCAAAAAAGTCTCTCTTTCCCTTATTAGTGACAACAGAATGCATGACTAGGAAATATTATATACATTTGGAAAGGTAATGGCAATTAATCCAACCTTCCTCTTAAATGACAGCATATGTATTTCAATGTTTTAGCTTGCCCACGGCCTCTTAGTTGAAAAATACCTTAAACCTGTGTTGAATGATAGTGAGTGACAGTGCCACAGTTCACCACAGGAGCCTTAATACCAACACATTTTTGAAGAACCCCTGAAGGTCTGCAGCTAAAAATAAAAACAAGGCTAACTCCCTGATGCAGAACACCTGTCCTCGACACTGTTTTTCCTGGACTCTCTCAGTATTTGTCCCAAAGAGAAAGCAGGCTTGGTATTAGAACCAAAACTGAAAGGGTATCATTACCATTTAATCCAAAACGTAAACAACCTCAAACCTTAACTTATAAAAGATTCACTCTTCGACGATTAATGCCCTTTTCATAGACGGCAGAGCTTAGTTTGGACAAAAAAAAAAAACATCGACACAGATGGGAATCATAAGCACAAGACGGAGTGAAGGGAGGGTGGACGAGCCATCCAGGATTCTTTGACCATCCGCTATGAGGGAAACCAACTCCTGGGGAAAGTGATTAGACTAGGCTCACTGCAGGCAACTTGGTGATTGGCTAAAAGAGCTCATTTGCATGCTGCTCTCATCTTCAACAAAGTCTCAGGAAGCACCGGTGGATAAGGTCACCGGTGTCTGTCTGCCTGTGTGCCAGTCGAGAATGTAAACAGATCAAACGCACAACAGCCATTTAAGCGAGTGCAGGACGAGCCTGTGTTCTTGATCATGTGGACAATGATGACCTCGAATTCATGTCAGAGGTGATCCTGGCATCCTGACAGTCAGATGAAGGGACATCTCAACAGTCGCATAACAAAACCTGTGTACACGTGTTGTGGGGATTGCAAATGCTATATTGTATCCATGAGGTGAGCGGGATCACTCATGTGTTGTTAAGGAAGGTGGATAATGTTATTTTTTTCTCGCGTTCCCTTTTTAGCGAGTGAACAATCGAAGATTTTGACAGCCTTGTCATTTGCAAGTGCAAGTGTTTTCAAGCGGTATTTAAAACACCTCAATTTCATCTATTGAAAAATAGATGTTTACCCCATTCTCAATTTACCCCATTTTAAACTTCAACAAATGGTAATTGTAACCAGCCACTAACACCACATGGTAATGCAAACAATGGGTAAGCAATAATAATAATCTATAATAGTCTATACAAAGTCAGTCTCCTTTAACAGCTGACATGCAATACTGGTAAGTAATCAAGTTTAGTCTAATTTTTAAAAAGAATAGCTTTATCTTAAAAAAAAATATATATATATAGATAGATATATATATAGAGATATAGATAGATAGATATAGAGAGGGATATATAGAGAGATATATAGAGAGATATAAATATATAGATATAGATAGATAGATAGATAGATAGATAGATAGATAGATAGATAGATAGATAGATAGATAGATAGATAGATAGATAGAGAGATAGAGAGAGAGATATAATTAGTATAAAGTGATGAATTATGAAAATAATGAAGCATACTTAATATGAAACTATATCTCCAAAGAAACGAAAAGGGACACATGGACAAAGTTGTGACAAAATAGCTTTGACTACCCACAGTTGCTGTAGTGAAATGTCGTATCAGTCTTACCAATTTGACTATTTTGCTCTTTATACTCCCTGTGTTATGGTAATGTTGTGTATTCAGGATAATCTACTGGGCTGATAAAGGTTTCACTGTTTGTTTTGATATAAAGCTTAACAGAACGTCACACATGACTGGCGACCGGCTCCTTTTTCATCCTACAGTGGCATTAAATGTCTCAATGCCATCTGGAGCTGTGAGAATAAAAACTCTCCTTTTAAAGATTCCCATTTTAATTGGTAAATATTTACTTTCAGGAGCTCTCGGTGGGCACGCACATGACTTCTAATGAAGCACTTTAAAGCCTATGGGCTCTTGCTGCTTACTTTGAGTGTGATTCTAGACAAATGCAACCTGGGGTTGAACTGTTGGTAATGGTTGATAAGGGCCAATGAAACACAAAGCTGAACACTGCGGAGAGCATGCAGTGCATAGTAACTGCGGCAGTACAATAACCCTATCACTGTTAACACCGATCCTCCCTCTGCGTGTGCGTGTGTGCAGTTCTGAATGTGGTTTGAATTTGTGCAGTCATATGTTTAAGTGTACGTGTCTTTGTGTGCTTAGGATGTAGAACTGGGTGGCAAAGAAATTCAACATCACAATATTTTTGACCAAATACCTTCATATCTATATATGCTGTATATGTAGAAAAACGTTTTTTGAAGAGGAAAATAAATAACATTAAAGTTCTGCAGTTGCATGCAGTGTTTTTCTGCGAGAGACCACACAATCTATCAAGGGAACACGAAAGAGATTGCAAAATAAGGTTTTCTCCCATCTATAAAATTGTCCCATCTGTGGCTCCGTAGAATTGACAAGAACCGCAGTTACCAGCTGGGTTCTCGCAATACTACGAAGCCACGCAAGAAACTTAGGATCACGAGATCACACGGAAATCCATCTCGTCAGGCTTCCAGTAATGCGCTCGGACCGCTCAGTGTCCTGTGAGGGCGTGGTTTAGGTGTCTAAGAAAACATTAATCTAATTGGTTGAAGTAAGCCTGTGATGGACAGATGGTTCATCCAATCACCTGCCAAGTATTTTTAAAAGTGCTTGCCCTTTTTTTTATTTCTATTTTTTTATAAACTGTTTCCAAAAATGGCTTCTTTGTGTTCTGTGTAACAAACCATCTAGTTAAAACCTTAGTTCTGTTGAAAAAATGACACTTTTCATTTAATTTAACGACCAGACAGATGAGCGCAGAGATGTTACTGTTATTCATGCCCCATGACCTGTTGGGTGTATGTGCCGTACACATGTAGATGCTGATCTATATCTGTTTATCTTTACACCTGCTTCTGCAATATTTGTGCATATACTGATGCGCGTCTGTATCTAGATTGTGTCTGTGCTGCTGCATGTTAGCACATGCAATCCTAATGTGCACACCAGGCCTGGGTGCACATTAATCTCTGCTGCAGTGGCAGCACATTGCCTTGTATGCACTGCTCTCTATCCCTGACCCAGTATGCTGTGTGATCCTGCCTACAGCCTCATTTGTCTCCATCACGGGACAGACGAGGTTACGACTCACCAAAGCGCAGTACGTTTCTGGCGGATCTCCACACGTGATATTTGGTGGGTCGAGGGCCACTCGCAGGTACTTTGTCATGTCGGTGGCTTCTGGCTGACAGGCCATGTAGTCCCACGTCAGGCCCTCCTCTGTATAGATCTGGGACTTGCACACGTCATAGTGTCCCCAGGCAGCCGGGTAATGTTGCATGGCATGTGTCACGCTGGTGCACACAGCTTGCAGAGTGAACAATACGGGCCAAAGCATCGCTGATCTCGTTCTGTATGGTTTCTGTGGAACTTCTTCTTTTCGTCTTTACAGCAGCTGCTTCGTCACAGAAAATGACAATATCGCCGAGAATTTTCTAAATTAACTGATGCTTTGTACCAAATGGTGCATCTGGGAACTGTGGCAGCATGGTGCTACTTTTATGTGAGCAGCTTCAGGCAACGATTCGCCCCCATTTAGTTATTTTGTCTTCGATTGCTGCCACTTCTGCCTGGTTGATGAGGTGTGTCAACAAGGGAGCTTCTTCACAAGCGTTGGGTGTTGATGAAAGGGTCAACTAACGGTCAGATGTGATGTGCAGAGAGAAGTGACACTCCTCATAAATCAGTGGCTGTCAGATGTCTTAGCTTGATCTCCTCTCAATTGTGGGTTTTTGCAGCCGACAGCATCCTAAAAGACAGAATAAAACGAGTTTGGTAAACAGATCATATAAAACATTTGAGACATTTTTACTATAACTGTTATATTAACAGAGGTTCTACATGGTTTAGGGCCACTGAGGTGGATAAGTAGTGCATCTCACTTCCTACTACCACTCACACACACATATTGTATACACAAACACAATGCAGGGATCCACTATTTCTTTGTATCCCTCAATAATAACCTCGCCAAAATCTCTATATACAATTCAAATCGAGCTTGTTCTGCAAAGCCTAATCTCCATTTTATTTTCATACAAAAAGGCTTATTTCCATGTGTCAAGTCACTGCATTTAAGTTATTGCTTTTTCCGATTCTCGTGCTCCTTTATATATGTGGAGTTTGTCCCTAAGCCTTCAGAGGCATTTGGGAAATATTAAAGTAAAATTGGGAGACAGAAATGGTCTATTTGAGGGATTGTACGTTTCTCGGAGCCATCACAAGCCATCAGTCAGATGGCCTAACTCATCAGGTAATGGTGCCTGGCAGCAGTCAGTAGAGACCCACACAATTTCAATGTCTCGGGTACAACGTGTGTGCGCTGGTGGAGAAAATAAAATTGAGAAGCTCTAATACAGCTACCTGCAACAGAGTAATGACACTAAATAGGAGTTAAGTTACTGTTGACAGTCAATGTGCTCAGATGGCCTGAGGTTTTTGCAATATTGAAAAGAAGTCTAGTGGAAGTTCCCGCAAGTGGCTGTTCAGAAAATTTTACTTACGTTTCAATTGAGCCTTTGCCTTCTCAGGGTGCAATTTCAACAAGCATGTATAATTTTTCCCTTTTTTTTTAAAAGCCCATTACAAGTTTGCAATGTCACATCACATTTATTCTAACGCAGATTCAGGCTTAAAAAATGTCTGTCACAACCAGCTGGTACATGCAGTTGAACCAGTAACTTTCCAATCAGCAGCTTTACTCTCTACCCTTCAGGCCACAGCTGTGTCTGACAGTCACTGCTAAAATAAAATCAGGTAAAATGGAGTTTGAAGCGTGCGGAGAGTCTTTTATGTTCAGAGGAAAGAGCTACTTTTGGATTTGTGTCACGACATTTAAGTTTTAATCAAGAGATTATCAAGTCAAATCAAATTAATTAACGAAAGGGTTTTAATAAAAAAGGTTTTTTTCGTGTGAAAGGAGAAAGATTCTGATAAGATTAGGGAAACAGAAACTTATCTTAATGAGTTGCGACGGCTCACACATGCAGGCTGGATTCTGTGCTTCCTGCTGACATATGGAGGCATTAGAATTCAGTATTTTAACTTTGGCCATCTTGTCTTCGACTGAAAAATGTGCCAATTTGAATTGGTTTTTGACCACATCTAAGGCAATTACTGCTTTTCTCCTCCCAACCTAATGCCCGTTTCACAAAAATGGCTACAGGCGTGAATACATTCCATCTGTAATGACAGATGTTCATCTGAGGCAAAAAAATATATATCTGCTCTGCCATTTAGGCTCGGCAGACCTTTCATGTCGGGAGGTATGGATGGCAGGCTTCATTTGACAGACCTCAAAACAGGGGAAGAAACTGCTGGGAAAAAAATAAAGGGAAAGACTTTTCGCTTTTTAAATGTGCTCATGTCAATCAACAAGAGTCCTTAGACGAGGCCAATTACAACTTTGATAACACAGCTGGAACTCTGAGTGATGAATAATCCATTTCTTTCATAGGGATGCGTGTATCAAAATTCATAAATCTAAATGCCAGTCCCTGATCGTCACAGGATGGACCACTCTCAACTCACATGGCCACACACACATGCACTGACACACACCTAGATATACCACAGTTCATAATACTGAGGTTGACTTTCATTATAAAGACGGTTAAATTAGGCACCAGCTGCCGTGTCGTGGAGGTCGCTTATCTTATTTTTTATTTAAAATGGAACATTCAGAGCTAATAAGCGATGGCAAATTGAGCTGACCACGGGAATATTGGATTTAGTTCAGAGACACTTGGAGTAATGAAATCTATAGATGTAAGGAAGGTGTCAGGATGCTCAGTGCACTGTAGGGTGACGGGAAAGGGGGGGCATACGATAAAAAATGTTTCTGCATATAGAAAGATACATCTACAAACTACAGATATACAGCAACATTAGGAATTAGACCCTTCTCCCCTTGTCTCCCCCGCTTCTGCATCTACACCTCGTACCCAGTGGCACTCAAAATTCAAGGAATGTCATAATTTCACTGAGAAAAATATGAGGTCAGATTCTATATTAAAAGTCATCAATATTTGAGCAGCTCCGTATGCAGGGAGAGAGAGAGAGAGAGAGAGAGCTTAGGGCTTAGGGTGACCACCTCACCCCTACCCCCACTTACCTCCCCCTCCCCCTGTCCTTCTCTCTCTTTTCCTTCACTTGTTTTTGAAGCCTCTGAAACACCCCCTTGTGTCCGCTTGCATTCCATCCCCTGGGCAGCTCAAGCATGGCAAAGTGTTTTAAAAGTCAGCAGGCAGCCGTGCCCCGTGGCTTATATTGGTTACAAACTCTCAGCCAGACTCTTAAAAACCATGGCGGATGTATTCCATTCATTTTATAGTAATCCCACTAAAGTGTGGCTTTGCTCTCTGTCCCTGAGTGTGGCTTTCTGATCGCCTCTTGGCTCCCATACAGGGAAAAGTGGAGGGGAGCTGTCCATGGTTCTGAATTACGGGACATCAAATCCGCTCCTATGCTCCACAGTGGTCCACCAGTGCCTTGAACACTGTCAGTTTGTTCATGATGACACTTTTATTGATTTTAGAATAAAAACAAAAAAAGCCCTTGACAGTCTTAACTGATGGTTTATCCTGCAACAATTGCTGTTTTGTTGTCTTGCCTTTCTGTATCGAGCACCTGGTCCGGATTTTGGATGTGTGCAAGAACAATACCGCCTCATTGTGTTTATTGATTTAGCTGACTTCCAACCAATAACTTCTGATCCGTAGCCAGTCTGAGCAGACTGATGCTTTGTGGCTGGCTGATGAGTGCAACAATAAATGGGTTAATGCTTCCAAGGTTCTCCGAGCCAAGAACCAAACCCTTATATGAGTCACAGTGGGATCGACTGGCAAGCAGAAGCATGTCTGTATAGGCTCGCATTTGTCTTCCTATTGTCTTTCCCTCCTTCATTCTCTCTCACTGGGTCTCTCATTCAATCTCTCAGCCCTGCTCTTTCTCTCTTCAAGCCCTTCTCCTTTTCTTTTTCTCTCAACAGCACCCTTGCTGCCCTAGATCCATAAGCACATAAAATATTACAACTAATGTCCAAGGGCTGCACCTTTAGCCTCTGCAATTAGAGTCAGGTTTTTATTTACAACAAGGACTGGCTATGCAAAGAGCTTTTTGTGGTCGATGTGGAGACGATGTGAGGGTCTCTCAGTGTGGAGCCCAGCCAGAGAGCCAGCCTGCCTGCACCATTGCCTGCCACACATGAAATCTGATGTCATACATTATTCAAAGTTCTTCTCCTGGACCACTAGCATGCACAAATGCAGAACATGTTGCAAACATTTTAAAATACAGGACATGTAACATCCATGCAATCAGAAACGCACGACAGAGACCAAGGCGAAAGTCCAAGAATTCGATATTGTGTCAGGTCACATAGCCAAATGAGATGAAGATGTAACGAAAGCAAGAATTTATCACAACTTAGATATTTAACAGAAGCGGCGCTCAGGTCCGATTTTGCGCAGAGGCGAGGCACACCTAGATCTGACTTTACTGACCTGCTGCGCAACAGGTTAAATTCACATTTCAAATTTGGATTTAACGTTTGAGCATAATGGGGAATTGTAAGTATATACGATGTAAATCCAGATTTATAAGCTCTTGCATAACAAAGGAAACCCACCACTTCCAACCTGATTAGAGTTGCAGTTAACGTTCCGCCTACAAAACGGCCCCCTGTAATTACCCTATAATTGCCCATTTAGTCACGATTGTCATCATCATACAAGTGACGATATGCAAAAAGTACAATCTGAATGCTCAAAACACAACAATACTCACATTTAAATGCGCTCCTGGGACGAGCAGCTCATTCAACAAGTTATTTACAGCCACGCGTAGTTGCACAAAGACTTTCATACGCCTTTGACCGATTCTTCTCTTTCTAATGTATTCTAATTTCACCAGATGGACCAATAAAAGCGATGTATGCGCAGAAAGCGCGCATTCACGCAAAGAGCACAACGTTTTGGTCTTTCGCTCAACTTTTATTTGAACTTTTGCGTCTCACTCAAGCAGCTTTTCCTTCCAAATAACGTCGTGGGACTCGTTCACATGTAGTCCTTTTCTTTCGCGCTCACAAACACCGCCAAGTATCGACTGTCCACACAGGCTGTTTGGCTTTACGCAGCACTGATCTTGGCGCCGCATTCATCGGAATGGCGCACGAGAAATACTTCAAGTAGCCGTTGAGGGGATTCACAGTGGTCGCGAATTCATTAAAGTCCATCAACGCGTAATAAAACACATCCCGGTGGAGAACAACTCTTGGGGTCGTTTGGATAGATTTGTCAGCCCAGCCGAGTTGTGGACGGGAGAGGAGGAGAGAGATAAGCAATCTTCCTCAAATGGAGCCTCTATGTCCAGTTACATACAAGCGCTCCGCCGGGTCCTAAAGATAATTCAGACTTGCTTGTAAATATCAACTTCAACCGTTGTTTTTACGCGGTGGTTAAATTCGAGCAACTGCACAAAAATATCCAACCTTCCCTAGAGTCGTATATTCTTAGTTTTATGCCATTGGGGCCGATATTGGGTTTGAAATGCAACCCATCGCTACAATGCATCAAAGCAAATGACTTTGTCTTACAGTGATGCTTTTGGAAGAAAGAAAATCCTGCCAGTGTGTTTTCTCCCTTTTAGTCATACGAAGTCATACATAATTCTAGTCATACGAAGTCATATATAATTCTAAACTAATTAGCATGACACGAATTGATTCGTGAACGGAAACATATCTGCAGTGGCACTAAAGTGGAATCTTCTAATAAAGTTGCATCGCTTTGCACAGCAGAGTCCAGCTGTCTTGCAGCCTGAACAGCTGCAAGCATAAACACACTGATATTATTTGGAAAACAGTCCAAACATTGTCGACTACAGCATGCAGTGATGGTAATGGCAATCTTCACCTGTAATAAGGCGGATCGCGTATAACCAACGCAAATCAGACCTATGAGTAAAGTCGTTGAGATTTTTATTATCACGTTTCAGGAGCCACTTACATGACGTTCAGATGCCCGAGGAGAAGAAAGAAAGAAACAATTAAACTTAACAGAGGCAAGTCCTTTTAGGGCAGATATTCAAAGTACAACACAATTAGAATGCAGCCGAAGTTGCACGAATTGGATCGCAGAAGAAAACAAAACAAAAAAAAAAACACAACTCTATCTGAAAACACAATATCGTTTGGTTTTATTTTTCTCTCTCTCGCTGATAACCACCCGCAGGTCATAGGCACACATCATTCCCACTACAACACCTCTTCCGGACTCGATGCTTTCGGGAAAACAAAGAAATATCTTACCTTCCATTTAAGAACGTGTTGGATTGAAGCTGCGCGTGCAAAAAGAAAAAAAAAGGAAAACGGAAAACAACTCCTCTGACCGAAGTTGTTGGTGTAATTATTCGGCGAATTTTGAAGGCAGAGCTGAAAGAATAACTACAGTCAGGTGCGTATGGCGGGCTCCCTTGGCGAGGAGTCATAGATGTCACCCTCTCCACTACAGGGTGCCAAGCAGCACGGCAAACAGCTGCGGTGACAGGTCGCTTTGAACACGCATTTTAATTGTGGTGTAATGCCAACTGATGGAGATTGCACGATAAGAAAAACCGCGCCTATCTGAATGTCACCACAGTAATTGAGTGGGCCGTATCCCATGTTGGTGCAATAAAGGCTCACAACTACTGAGTAGTGGATTCAGCACTCTAGCCCTTATATTCTCCATTCATATATTTAAATTATTATTATTTTTTTTAGAGGTGTGTAAGGTGATTGTGTTTCTTCAAAAGACACAGAGCGAACCCAGGGCTGTTTTTTGTTTAATTTTTATTTAATTTTTTTTACTGTTTGTAAATCATTTAAGAAGAAATGCAAAGGAACTTCTCTGGGAAGCTTTTTCAGTTTTCTCACATTATACTCTATTTACTCTCTGCTGTAATCTACTCACGTGCATGTTCAGCACATTGGACAGCTCTTGATGCCCTGTAGGCAACTTCACCACATACAGGAGTGGATTTTTCCATGAAGAAAGTCAAACATTATTCATAAAAATGGTCCTTTGACACACTTTGTAACAGTTGTTTGTGATGAATACAGTTCCTTCCTTCCCGCCATTCTCCTTTTTTGCTTATATTTAGTCATTCAGTCGTCCTTCTCTCGTCCCCTCCTTCATCCATTATATTTTAAAATGTAAGAATAAACCTATTGGAATGAACCATCTCGTTTTCAAGGGGTCCATTTGACCTTCTATGTTTCTTTCATTTCATCTCTTCTTTTCAGAAATCTGAATATACAAGTCTAATTTACAAACCTCTTTTTCCTTGCTCTTTATTGCTCTTTTTGCAGAATGTACGCTAAGCAGCTAAGTGTTTTAAAATGCACCCAAATCAGCCTGTATCGATTTCTGGCAAATTAATATGCAATGAAAGACCTGTAATCCCATTAAAAAGTGACAATGCCATTTCTGTTCTGATAAAGGCAGATTTTGGTCGGGACCAGAGCTGCATGACAACAAGTCTCTCATCCCCACTGAGGTAAAGTGGCTCACATTGTATCACAGGGTTCAGCCTTTTGCTTGGAGCGACTGCTGCTCTTGACATTTCCATTAAATCATTCCTCCTGGAAATACATGCCGCCCTGACAGTCACATGCATGACTGTGCTCTATCATTTTGATTATAAGCAGCGTAGATAGGTATATAGGTATAAAGGTAGGTAGATAGGTAGATAGATGCATAGCTTAACTACGTGTAATTAAACAAGTAGTTTACCTACATTTTGCTGGGAGTTCAACTACATTCATATATTCATAGTAGTTCAAGTAGTTAAATTACATATTTTTTGGACTTTTCTTTTGTAGTTAACTACTGAAACTACAAACAATTTTGGGCCATAACAGGAATTTAATAAAAACACATTTTTGGGTGTGTTTTGAACCATTGCTTTTCTACTGTAATTGAACCCCCTTTAATCGGCCCAGCCCCACCCCCTTTTTCTTTCAATGCGTTCCTGCGATGGACCATTGTTCAAGCTGTTCAAGCTGTTCAAGCTTCCTACAAAGGTGCAAGTGGAAGACCAGTGCTCGCGTCGGTGCAAGTTAAGTATTTACATTTTTTTGGTTTAAGTATGATCTGTAAACAAGTGTGGACTTTTTGAAGTGAACTCTATTGAGTGGCATTTTTGGCTGTCATGTGACTTTTTGTATTATATTTTGTTCTAATTTCCTTTCATATGTACATTGTCAATTTGATAATTTTTTTTATAAAAAGAAACCTATGCTTTAAATGAGCTATAGATAGATAGATAGATAGATAGACAGACAGACAGACAGACAGACAGACAGACAGACAGACAGACAGACAGACAGACAGACAGACAGATAGATAGATAGATAGATAGATAGATAGATAGATAGATAGATAGA
>CALSCE010009779.1:13147266-13284406 GCA_943593645.1 Bovichtus variegatus
AGAGAGAGAACCAAGGCTGTACTCTTTGCACTCCTGGAATCTTGAATCATCTTGTTGAGTGGGTGGCACACTTCCTTGCCAGGTATCAGAGGCAAGCGGGTGGCACCTCAGCAGCACCAAAACCAGGACATATAAGCAGCTGGAGCCCGGGATCTCTTGCCTAGAGAGGAACGGGCAACCTGCCCACCTCTCTGGGAGCTGTGCTACATTTCACTACCTGATGGATGGCACAAGTCATGTTTGACCGTAACAACAAATCAGTTCATCAACAGCCCTCCTTAAATGAACTTAAATGAGTTGATAAATGTGAACTATTCCCTTCCGAGCGTTTGACACCTTCAGATCATTTCCTTCCCTTTTACTTCAACAGACAGATGAGATGACACTATTGAGTCATTTAATTGTTGCTGTATGTACTGTCGATGGCTCATACTTGCCACAGGCTTTTTTTTCCTTCTAATTTTCATGACTTAACGTGTCATAAAACAAGCTTGAATGTAAGGGTGGGGGGGGGTAGCTGCTGGTTTTGGAGGTGAACAATAACATCCCATTAGGTAATAGACTGGAGGAGACTGTTTTCTTTTTTCTTTTGCAGTAAAGGGTTGATTCAGCTCTAAGTTTTGATTCACATGTCTACAAACCCATGTGAGCCTCTTGACATTTATTAGGTACGGCATGCCTAAAAGTCCACACATTCCCTGAGGATCTTTTGCTTTGTCTTGACAAGGTTTAGACGTTTTATGTGGAGCAGAGGAGAGCTGAGATTTCCTTGCAAGATTTCTGGTGGATTGACATGCTGATAAACACTGGGTTTATATTTCAGATTACAAATGTGTAAATGGCTGACCATAACATGGTAATTGCTCTGGGGCTTGCTCTTTGCCAGGACGACATTAGGTGAAGTTTAAAGCCTCATTTACTGGCAAACTGTGGCGTCGGTTGTTGGAGCATATTGTAAAGTTCATGAAACCATATCTCTTTGTCAGAGGGAATGAAAAAGAAAAGCATTAGAATGAATCAGACCAAGATAGTATTTCTTGGCTCGACATTTATGTCTTGAAGCTTTTCCGTAGCTGTGTGACCACTAGTCTGCTTCCCAGGAGGCAGACTTAGATGGAATTTATCCCAGAATCAATTATCTATAAATTGGATTGTATTACAGAGAACAGTAGCTCTGAATACGTCTAGTAGAGGTGCTCGGGAGACTGTCAACAGAGTGTAACCAACCAACGCTAGACGCATGTTAACACAGTTTAGCACAGACACATGTTGCCGCTGTCATTAATTAAAATTCCAAGCAGCCATTCATTATTCTTTGCTGCTCCTACAGGCATCCCTCTATTCTTCAGGCAGAGCCCTGTGGGTGTGTCCCCCAAACAAACTATTAATGGATTCAAGTTTTCATGTGTTCTGCCTTATTAATCACCTGACTATCAATTAAGCCTGCACAGCCTGTGCTGAGCGCGTTACTCCCATATATCATGCTATTTGTGTCTGTCATGTTTTGAGCGGTTCATTATTTCCAACATGGACCACTGGCAGCCGACAAGGTAGTCATTGACCTCTACCTAATCTACTTTTGATTGAGGGTAACACATTTCGATGTGGAGACGGCTTGCCAATGTTTAGGTACACTTAGAGAATATTGATTCAGAGGGTTAGCATGCACTGTAACATAAAGTCCACTATCTTGATTTGTGTGTCTGTGTGTGTAAATGCTTGACTAAGCATTTACTCGTCCATGTCTAATCTACTTTTCTTTGACGGTAACCTGTTGGGATGTTAAAAACCACAGGGACCTGTGCTGCTCATAAACTGAACTCAACTGCTGAAGCTGCTGTAGAATCGGGAGGGAAGAGATCACTTGTACAGAAACTCCAGCCAGCTCAACGAATAACCAACCTCTCACTCCCTCTGGCTCCTCTCAACTGCACGCATTTCACTTTAGAATGGCAGAAAGTTGGCTGACATGAATGATTATCTTGCTTGTTCTTCAGCCACTAAACATGAGATATTATATATAATACATGTGAGGGTTAGAAACATTACCTGCTGCATGTTATGTAATTGTCACAAATTACCCAGCATGGCTTCTGTAGCCTCGGGGACAAGGCTGCAGCCGGAGTCCAGAAATCCTGAGTTGTCAGTTCTCCGGTTGAGTTTGAGGTGAGGCCAGGTCCAGAGGCCACTGCCATTTACATCATTTCAGGACATAAGATAAATCCCTGGTGCTGGTTCACAATTTAGTTTCAAGTCTTAAAACAATGCTCACATGTACATTGAAAGAGTTATTGGATGCTGCAATTGTTCGTCCTGTCCGTGATGTCCATCAAGTGATGCCTTTGCAGCGTAAGAAAGGAGGTCACAAAAGCCACAATCCTCATCTTGTGAAAAATTCTGTTCAAGGTGAGCCAAATGTTGAAGTATGAAGTTCCCATTGCTTTAAGACATTTCCTTATCACGGACACATATCTATTTTAGGTATGCCTGACTCTTCAAATCACAGCTATTTAATACACTTCTCTCTCTAAACTTATTTTTCAAAACTTCGTTTCAGTCTGCTTTCATCTGTGGCTGGGATATGAGGGAAATATTTAAGACAGCAGTTCTCAAGTTAAATAGGTCAAGACCAGGTGTAAAGTAGCATCATTTTCATATAATAACCCTATTGTACGTTTGGGCAATGTGGCGAAATGTATTGTTCCATGAGATGATATAAAAAGAGATTTTTCTACACAGTTTATATCCTCGTCGCTTTCCTTTTAATATGTATGAGGCCATTGTGGGGCAATATGAATGAATGAGCAGGTCTTCTTTGTGGCAATATTAGCTTTTTATATGATTTTTTGGCATCAATGTGATGAAATAGCTTGATTTGCCAGGTATTTAATTCTGTCCCCTATTTTATATGTAAACTTTTTTCTCAATACATTTTCAATAAAACGTGTTATTTTAGGATATCTATATTTTAATGTTTCAATACACCATAAACATACCATGATAAAATAAATCTTTGCTCATATGGCCCACTCTTACTGTACCCTGATATATATTTAATTTATCCATACCACCATAATAAATGATCACTGCCTTACTTTTGCTAATGACTTATTAGAAAGTAAGAGGCCTGTGAGCCTTTTATTAATGACTTACTAGCATTTATACCTGCTACCCATTAATATTTAAGAATGGATTTCCAACATTTCTAACTGTTTATGCAGTCATCGTTATGCTGCAGTCAGAGTAACAGTTGGTTAGTATTTACTCCTGGTATTAACAGGCATTGACATGCCTCCAGCTAAGGTATTTCATCACAAACTCAAGTGATTAAAAGTGGAGAGGAAACAGATTTTGGATAGTTGGAATGCCTCAGCCACAAGTTTTCTGGAGCATTGCTTGAGCAGACTTTTATGTGAAAGATAACTGTCATCGCATATTTTTTTCCGCCAATCTTATCTCTCCCCCCAAAAACATGATATTTTTGGAGATAGAGCTACTGTATTTTACAGGCTCACACATCCACCCATAGAGCTCTCTGTTCTCCCTCTATACTACCGCTGATATGTACGGTACCTTTATTTATTCCACCCACACAAACAGATACATGTGCACACAAGCACGCCGACATCAACACACACACACACACACACACACACACACACACACACACATCATTCCAACAAGAATACACATATTTGTAAACACCGCCCTCAAATGGAGGCGTCCTCGTCAAACGTTTCCTGTTGTTTTTTCGTGCTCCTTGAAGTAACCTTTCTCATTTTGAGAATCTGCAATGCAGGCTGTCTTCATTTAGGTGTTTGTTGGGTGGGAAGGGTGGAGACTGCATTATTTATGATGAGGCAAACCAGCAGCAAGTGATAGGCGCCAAACAGACACGGGAAAAGCCCCTCATACCAGAGCGAAGCAATCAAACGCCGTCCCCGTGCGTTTAGTGACGCCTCATGACACCTCTTTTCATTTTGAACATAAACCATCGCATCCTTCCCTGCTGAGAGCCTCAGAGCAGACGAAAATGCGAAGCTTCAGAATTGGGAGTCCTAAGGGAGCGTGCCGGCATATTTTGTCCAAATGTTATTGTAAAAGTGTTTCAGCTGATTTGTCAGAAAAGAGAGGAGTGTGTAGTAATCATGATAAACATTCCTCCAGATGAACAAGGACACCTCTATCTCCGCCCCTCATCTGCAGGAAGCATTGTTTTCCTCAGACACAAAGCGTCACATCAGCGCTGGAATAGGCTGCCGGGATATAGGCCGATTTAATGAATTGATATTACAATGCAAATAGCACCTATCCATTATCGTCAAGCGCTGAATCCTCTATTGTTTGGCAGGATTTACATTAATCCCAGAATCTGAAGAGTGGTTGACAGATAGAGACTTACTTGTGATGTTCATGTTATGGAACATGAATAAAGCATGAAGGCGAAGTGTTTGGGTGCAGAGCAGGCTTTGTGGAGAAGGCAGGGATGGGTTGAGAGATGTGATGGGTGGATAGGTGGGAAGGGGGTGTTGTGGGACGGAGGCCTGTGTGGAGGCCACAGGGTCCGCAGGCCAGGTCTGCCAAGAAATCTTCAGTTTTTCTTCAGCATGCAAGGCAGGTGCTGGAATCCAGCGAAACCTCTTAAATATTAAACGCCAACCACCTGCAGTTTTTCTCTCTCTTTCTATTCAATAATAGAGGACAGCCGTCGAAGCTGAGATATTTCTCCGTGTGAGAGAGTAATGGTTGCATAACAGAGAATGGTACAAGGTATGTTTACAACAAAACCAACACACAACCAGCCAACTGTGTCTATGTAGTTACAAGGACATAGATTCTGATGGATGAATACTTAACTTAAATTGCACCACTACAAGAAGCACCAGGTTTCCCTAATATCGTGAACGTTTGAGGAACTGGCTGGCAGGTTGTTCTTTTTAATCTTCTGATGGCTAAAATGTGAACTAAATTGAAACTCCTAAAAAAAAATTCCTCCTAGAGACATGGCCACTGCAAAGCAATAGCCTCATTTGTATATATTTTACGTAATTAGATAACCACAGGCTTAACATTTGACAAATAGATACTTTGTTGATCTTTTCATTCCCAGAATTGACTTCAATCCCCAAAATGGATTTGGGTTTTTCTCTGGAGGCCCAGTGTTGGCCTCATTTCCTGATCAAAAGAGTTCTCTCTTCCTGTCTGGTACAGATCTGGGATTAAATGGCTATCTTTGATGACTCACTTAGCAAAATTACAACCCTGTCTCCAAAGATTACCCTCCCCGCTGCTCTCTTTTTTCCCCCCTATTTCTGAGGTTTGGTCAGTTAAAAGACTTCATTTTAGATGTCAGTTTAAAATAAGAGCTTTAATGGTGTCCCACGAGATAATCTGACTTTTTTTTACTTAATTCTTAATCATTATGTATTTCAATTAGATAGTGGCGTCTAGGAAAAATGCATGTTTTATGCCATTTGTAAGTCAGATAAAAGAATATATTCCATTCAGAAACATACGCACAGACATATGTTTGTTTTACTTAGATATAAACAGTTAAACATATACATCAAAATGTCCCCATGATGGCAGTCTCAAATGAATGCAAGAGTTACAATGCAGGAGTTTAAATATTTAACACTTCAATACCCAGAGGTCCATAGGATGTATGTTCTTGTGAGAGAACTGGATTACTGCTGCTGCTGTTTAAGACACAGTTTTGGATTTTTTCAAAGGTTTTCCAAGAGTTGTAATTTGTCACGTCCTCTGGAAAAAGCTGTCAAAATCAGAAACCAAAAAAAAAAAAAAGAGCACTTATTCACTTTGTTAGTTTATTCACTTGCTAAGAGTGAGACAAGAATATCAATACCACTCTCATGCATGTCCCCCCCCCACCCCCACCCCGTGCGCACGACAGATGCACTGACCTGAATCCAACGGCACAATAACTAAATTCATGTGTACCTCAACAGGATCTACAGTGCAAATACACGCAATTGACGCCAAAAGCATATTAACTAACACATACATTCACCAGCATCTCAGCAGGATTTACATTACAGGAGTCAACAGCACAGCGACTAGAAATACATTTCACCTGTATCTCAATAACACAGGGTTTACAGCGCAGGCACACTCGATTAAAGCCAACGGCACATTAACAAAATACACCGCTCTCAACCACAAAGTAGAGATACGTTTAAGCAAAAAGAATTCATGGCAGGCTTGTCAGTATGACTCCCCTCTGACCTAGCACCGCTAGCTCCGTTAACACTGTCACTTATGTATCACCTGCTGGGAGGTCCTCTGCAGCGGCCTCCTCCGCTTGCCCTTGTTCTCCGCTGGAGTCAGCCTGCTGCTGCTCATCTGTCCAGGCTCTTTCCTTCTCCTCTTCATTTGCTATCAAATGGTTATCACTGCTGCAGCTAGCAGGTTTTTGCATGGCACCGGCATTATCAACTATAACGACGTTATTTTCGGAATAATAAATGTGTTATCTTAAAACATTTATTTTGCAGAATCAGCCTCAAGATTTATTATTTTTTTTGCCTTTTCCGCTCCACCTTTTTATTACTTTTTCAGTCCTTTATGATCCATTTAATTAGTATTTTCATTCAAGTCCACTTGATTTATTGTGATTATTTGCTGCTTGACCTCTGACATTACATCGACAGATCTACCTGAAGGGGTTGGGGGAGATGACCCCTCCACCTGGCACATACAGTAGGTATCCTATTGACAATTGTGGTACTGGTTAACCCCACAATATTTCCCCCCACATTGCTGGTGGGCCGGAATTACCAGTCGGAGCTTCATGTCTGGACGATACAGCTGGCCGGGCTCCGTCCAAAGTTTCACAATACGCCCTCCAGAGATCACAAATTAACATGTAAATGCGTAAACTAAACAAAAAATGTGAAAGTTACAATTTTATTCACGTGCCTAGAGACTTCCCGGGAGTCTTGTTTGTCACTGTTGTTTCCAGGATGATGAAGTGTTATTTGTCAAGAAGTAGTTATGACAGATAACCCACCTTCAAATCCCACATTTTTACATAAAGTATTGATGTAAAATGCTACATGTGATATGTTTAACAAATAGCAATGTGATGGTGGGACTGTTCATGGGCTGTGCAAGTTTCTATTCACATTTAAGACACACACAGAGCTTGAACAGTGGAGACACGTGGCATTGATGTTCTCATCTCTCTCTTTGCAAGTGAAATGACAGAAAATAAGTGTATTTTGGGAAAATATGCCGCTTTAATGTCTCCTCAAGAGAGAAGGGAGGTGGTTTGCTTTTGCTGTTTTCTTTTTAAACTACAGCGTTCACTGTATTACATGTAAAGTTCAGCAGAGCAGACTTGCAAACTACGCTCTGTGCATTGAGTCATTTCCTTTTTCTTCAAATGAGTTATTTAAGAAGTTCCTCACGGACGCTTCTCTTTGTCTTACTTGGGAGCTAATGGGAGAGCAGAAAATAATAGTAATGGACCTGGGAGGTTTGATGCAACTGAAGTAGAGAATGTCATTTATATGAATGTCAAAGATGTAAGGGAGTGCATACCTCTGGCGAAGCTGTAGACAATGAATATATAGAGTGCAGGGACGAGGGGGCCAACATATGGAAATGAGCTTCCTTCAGGCTTTATTTCTTCTAATATTGTGGGTAGTCTAGAATTAGTGTCTGGCAACGAGTGGGAATATCATGTAAAAAAAAAAAAAAAAAAAAAGAGTGAGTGCTTACAAGAACAGCAAATGCAGACTTTCATTACACTTTTCTTTTTTTTTTTTTTCTTTTCAATCAAGCATTGAATTGTGTCTCCTCACCCCCTGGGTCAAGGGTAGGTGTTCATTCAGTGTATCCTCTAGTTCTTTGCACTTATACGTCACAGCAAGTTAAATACTTTTTCTTTTGCCCTTATATAATAAGTTTAAACTCTTTAAAAATGGAAGGTGGGAGACTACAACAGCACAGTGGCATTGTGGGGGAATGGCAGAAGCATGCACGTTGGAGAAGCAGTTGGGTTTCCTTTATGTCACCACTTTGAATCGAATCTCTCTTCAGTCCTTCGATGTCCGCTGCTGAAACGCTCTTGAGCAAGGTGCACTTTTCCTCATGCAATATCAATCTGGACAGATATCATATTTAAACCCTGTGCTGTGTTTGTTTTCAGGGTTTCGTTGGTTGCCTTTGTATAGATATCAAACACTGTTGTATATGTACTGTTTTCTATTATTAATATTGTTTCATGTTGGTTTTATGATGAGACTTAAGCCCAACCGAAACAAAGCAAAACACACTTGACATGCCATTTCTTGTGTTTTGTGTGGTCATGCTCTTAGATGTGCCCGACATGCTGACAACAGCCTGGACTCACACCCATTCACGCTAGAACCACCCTTTCTCATCAGTACATTATATCTCAATAAAAGAAAAGTCAACAACATCCCCTATAATAGAGCAGTCCGTCAATTTCTCCTCTTACTGTGTCATCCCAGATGTGCACTTAAAAGTTAATCCCATTTCGAGGGGCAATTCTGAATGTGGCACGCTCGCGAAAGGCTTTAAAGCCTTTTCTTGGGTAGGGGTGAATGTGGTAACAAGGCCCAACAGAGCACTATTAGGGTGCATTTCAAATGTCGCCATTGTGTCATTGTGTTGCCTGACAGCTGTGAATGGCAGAGACAGAGAGGTCATAACGGGGAATTTCATCCGCTCTCCGGCGAGTAGTGAGCCGAGACGTGCACCTCTGTCAAGGCAATCCGGAGCTCGGCTGACAGATAACTGATACCTGGGCTTTAAAAGAAATGAGAAACGAGCGCAAGTCTAGGACATCATAATCCCTTTGGAAAGGTTTTCCATCTGTCACAAACGGTGGTGACCGGGCTTGGGTAATTTCCCCACAGGATTTACAGAGAACATAAAAAAAAAAAAAAAGAAAAAAAAGAGCCATGTAATATTCCCCCTAACTCAGGGAGCCTGGCAGGTGGACAGAAGCAGCGGTGCCAGGTATGGCGGGATACACTCATCCACCCTTTTCATTTCACATGGAAAGCCAGGGTGTATGTTTGCATGCCGTAATAGGCGTCTGTGGATCTTCAGAACATTTGGAAACCGCTGTATGGGTGTGTTTTGATCAGATTTGATTGACAGTGCTGCAAAACAATACAGTGTGAAGAGCACAGGGAAAAATGAAATTGTGTGTTCATGTTAGGACCCTGTTGCTCATATTGAGAAGCTGCTTGAGGAAAAGGCCTGCGTGATCTGGTCTTGAATAAGGCATGTGCTCCTTTTACTCCAAGCCTGTCTGCTAGAAATGACGTTTATACACACCTACTTTGCCACACCAAATATGTTTTTGAAGGAAACGTAATGCAGCAATGATTACATTTTCTATTAACATAATGAGGAAATGTTAATTATTTTATCAGTAAAATGTTCACTGAAAGCTTAATTAATTTGTCTTCTGCCAAAATAGGCTTTCCAATGGTACAATATCTGCTTGTAGTGACTACTGTATTATTACGCTTTTTTTTCATATTCAAGCTTGGTTAGTTTTAGGGAAATATTGCAGCGTGGTGTACTTGAGACCCAACGTTTTTATTAGCATTTACCAGCTAGAATTCCTTATCTTTTTATTGATAGTGTGGCCGTTCTGGCTTGGATCTTTCCTGAACCTTAGCCAAAGCACTTTTGTGTCTTAAACCTAACAGCGCTTTGCACATCCTCCCACGGCCCCCCCTCCTCTTTGTGAGTCTTGTGTAGGCACGGGACGGTATGAACATTTCGTGTCACGGTTATCCTGGACAAAATAAAAATCGGGATTTACGATATTATCCAGATAATCATGAAAATATGCATACGACTCTTAAAATAGCACTAGAACATACTGGAATCACTTTCCCTTACAATTTGTTCAGAACATTTTTTTTTTTTTTGTTGCATCCCAGATAGGACACACATCTTTTTTTGTGAACATCGTTTTTAGTTAAAAAACAACATTTTTTAAATAAGGTAATGAGAAATCATATGGTCACCCTGCATAAATAAAAGCAACATTTTGAGTCTGTCCTCTCTTACATGATAATTCATGTAATTATTGTTCACTTCTCTACCATGATAGTGAGTTAGACAGCTTTTTTAAGTCACTCGCGAGGATATTCACTCCGCCCAATCTGCCTGACCTGAGTTGGTGCTGATAATAACAGCAGTAACTCCCACTGACTCTTTTCCTCCATGGATGAAGGAGACATGGTGGTACACAGTGATGAGAATCTTCAGCCTCATTAATAAAAGCATGGTCAGAAAAATCAATTACTATTAAGAACATATCAGGTAAAAAGTCTAAAACTACACATAATATCAAGTCAACATTTCAAGTAAAAGGCTTTTCAGAGTGTAAATTTGATGCCTGACACTTTAGTTCATGACTGAAACTTTAGTTTTTAATAAAGTCATTGCTGACGGTGTGCAGGAAATCAACAGTTTTTCTTTTGCATGACCAGTGCGAGAGCATTTGTTGAATGGCGGAATGTCACAACAGCAGTGATCTGCTGCAGCATTCTGGATATTAAGACGTAGGCCCGCTGTGGGGTCAGGGGTCACTAGGGCTCATTACCCTTGACAAGATTCTGCCTTCTATAATTGGATACTGCATCACAAAAGGTGTTGTTTCACAGAAGGAAGGTGACACAGCACTGGCAAAGGATTTGCCTGCGGGTGATATTAATGAGCCATTGCTTTCTCGTGTGTAAAGAGAGCTCTTGAACAGCTCAAAAGCAGTTTTAATTGTTTTTTATGGCTTCTAAAACACAAGAACAAACAAACAAAAAGCAGCGTTTAGGTCTGTATATTCTCTATGGCATGGCATGTATTTATTAGAAGGCTGTGTAATTTCCTCTAATTTGGAAACTGCAATGCCATTTTTCTTAATTTGGAAAAAACTTTGTATGGGCTAGTAATTGCATGGAAGTGTGCACATTAGTTTGCTTAGCTTGCTTTATGATGCTAATTTTGCATGTTTATATTGTAAGTAATACGTAAGTGAAGTAGTTTACAAATGACACTCAGTGTCTCTCCTTGTGTCCTTTCTTAGCACCAGGAGCAGACCACGTGAGTCTCAGAGACTTTGGCTTGTGTTTTGAGGTGTTGTTGCACTTCATATTTTGCTTCCCACCACCTACTGTTTGGCAGCTGGGATAGCTGGTGGGTGGCATTTGCTGCCGGTGTGCGGTTGATATGGAAGAGACCTGTGCACCAAGAAGAGACCAGTGGGTGTTGGAGGCAGATGCCTGGGCCTACAGTGCTGCACACTGAGTCAAACTTTGTGTGATATACTGTATGTTTCCTCCACCTTTGCCAGGAGGCGAAACTACGTAGGTGGCATATTTCCCTGATGGTTGGTGTGTCAGGTACAGTACACTTTGCTCCTGGAGAGACCTGTGGGAATGAACTGACTGGGGGCTTTAGTCTTTACGATGTGGTGCACTGACACCAGCCGTGTCAGGTGGGTTGGCCACCACTTTCAGCATGTAAGGAGAATATGGGATGTGATGATTATTCTGGTAAACTTCTTGTGAAGTGACAGTCCCCCCTCCCCCTACTGTAGAATGCCTTTATAACAGAGACATAAAAACTGTTGACAGGACACAAACGACCTGCAAACTGAGTAGATAATTATAGACCATGAAAATGTATGAAGCCTGTGGGACGAGCAGGTAACGCCTGGGAAAAACACTGATATATGTTGTGAGCGGCGCAACGTGAAAGCAAACCAAGAAAAAAAACTTCTCTGAGGTATGCACTGGGAAAGTAACTTTCATTGAAATGAATGGGTCGTCCAAATCGCACACATCTATTTATCCATAATTCTATGGTCAATAGATTTGAGGGGTGACACGATGATTAATACAATGTGATTTTTTTTTTTTTTTTTTCAGACTTTCCAATCTTTTCCTGCAAATTACTGGTTAATTGACCTTGTTGGGCTTTTAAAATGTATTAAGATTGAAAAAAAAAAAAAAAGTTCGATTTTATGTTTTGGTCAAACAGGTCACAAGCAATAAGAAGACTAGACTCAGCTTTCATATAGGGGTCTCAAGCCTAAAAGGTTTATAAACCAGTGGTCTGGAGTGGCAGTCTTATGTGTCCACTTATAAGCTGGGTTAGTATTAAAACACGGGTACGAATACAGTATATATGTAGAACAGAAAGATGATTGTGCACTTGAATGTCAATTCTAGAGGCAGAGCCCTCTACACGCCCTCAGCTTTCCTGCCATCCCACTACTGCTGTAGTTCAAGACAAATGAGCCAGTTCCCATGTGTTTGAGCTCATCAACATTGGCTGAACAGTTACACGAAAAATGTCAGAACGCTGAGTCGTGAAGACAAGAACATTGTAGGACTCCTTCTGATTTCAAAGAAGCAGGATGACAAAATGTAGCTGTCAATCTTCTTGTGTGCTTTCCGTGTATTTGCATGTCTTTTCACTTTCTACTTGTTTCACTCCATATTCTAAAGATATATGTGTGTGTGTGTGTGTGTGTGTGTGTGTGTGTGTGTGTGTGAGCAGTGGTGATGGACTGTCCAGGGTGTCTCCCATGTTTTCTGCCCAATGTATCCTGGCATATGCTCGGGCCTCTGGACTCTAAAAAGGTCACAGAGTGGGTCTGAAAAAGATGTTCTCCATAAATTATTTATTTTGCTGTCAAAAATTACAGATCATGATTTCAAGGTGCTATTAAAAATATAAAACAAGTCCCCATTGTTTAAATTGATCAAAGATTAGTTCACTCTTTCTTCCTTCTGCTAAATAGGTAAATATGGCTCAGAATAGTAATGAGAGCAACAGTGCATGGCCTTGAAATTATGCCTGTCTGATGCTCACCCTTGAGACACAGTTGAACAGTTCAGCGATGAACCAGAGCGGAGCAGCGTGAATGAATATGCACTTTGACTGGGTGAGTGGAAACCATAACCCCCTCAGCCGGGCTGTCTGACAGCCTCCTGCTGTTCAGCACTTGACTTGTGGCAGCTTACAAAGTTTTTTGTTTTTATTATGGATGGTGTGTTTTGGTGGATCACAAGCTAAGACACTCTGATATGTGATGAGGAAAACTTTTTTTAGATTAAGTTGTTTAGCCGTCTCAGCCCCTTTCACCGCTTTATTATTTAGTCCTTTGGAGTCACAGTCTTGATTTTAATTGGTGGTGGTGATGTTCACCTGAAAATGGCAGGTGAATGCAATTATCAATATATATCCAAACTGGTAAGAGAGAACCAGCAGTATACTGGGTCCCTGCAAGCCAACGACCAGTATGTGTGCAACTGCCATATATAAAAATAAAAGTGCCTGATAAGGTGATACAGAAAAGTGCCTACAAATCGAGTTTGATGTCACAAATTCGTATTTCAAAAGTTATAAAAAGTTGCCAGCAGATATCCATCCCCGATTGAAGAGCTGTTCCCAGCACAACACAGTATCAGTCTTGAATGTACCAGGACAGTTTTTAGCTCCTTTTTTTTCTTCTTCAAATTGCAGTCAAGGTGCATTCAATTCTTTATCAACGACACTGAGTTAAACAAACCGCCCAAATCATGAATTAAACAAATGGTTTGGATTGGATAGTTTTAAGTCTGTCTTAATACAGCACTCGCACGCTATATGTAAATGAAAAGAATTATGGGGGTTTTTTTTAGGAGAAGAGAAATGATTACAGGGAGCAAGTCTTTCAGCCCACATACATACGACATTTGAGTCTTGTATTAAACTAGATTTGGAAAATAATCCAATCCTATTATTTAAAGACTTAAATGGCTGTAGCTTCTGCAATGTGATGTATAGTTCCAAGAGAAGCAGAATGTGCCAGTGGGATGTAATGTTGAGATTCAGGGATTTCATTCAGGTATCTGCAGTAATATGTTCATCCTTTACAGACAACTTTTCCAAATCTGGATCGCGTGATTGGAAGATGAAAATTAAATGAAAATATTTGACTACAGCAACACACTTTGGTTAAGGTTTTTTGGCAAATCATTTCAAAGACACACCTCCCACTCACATCTCTACTGCAAGTAGGTCGGACAGGAAAAAGCTGAGCAGGGTTGTAAGCATAAACTATAAACACTAGCATGGCTAGCATGGCTAACGGTAACGGTCCATAAAGGTTACACGGCTTCTTATTAAACACTCTGCCATCGTTAACATCAATCATTGTCCTTGCTCCCACTGCAGTCAATCAGGATCCATTCCTTGTTGTTGTTTGTATTGTCGTGCCATGTAGTTATATGAGCAACGATATAAATAATTCTCTATTTCTTGAATGAAAGGTCAATCCCAACTCCCAAATGAAAACTGGCTGGACAATAGAGAGCCTCATCATTTTGAGTGTCAAAATCAGATTAGATTCTGCGTAAAGCAAAGGAGGCGGGTCGGCTCACGACCGAAAACAAATACACCTTGCCCCGTTCCTTATATAAATGAATGAGGAGGGAAATCTGGTGCGTCTGTACCGCGAGTCCTCATTTGAAACAAAGATATTTAAATGATTTACGAAAAGAAAAAAAAAAAAAGACAAAGATCTTGATTTATGTATATTCTAAAACACATTTTTGACATAAACCTTGAGATAAACCACAATATATCTGAATGATAAACGCAGGAAACACAGAAAAAAAACCTTAATATAACACTTGTCAGAATTGTGCTCACATTTTTTCACACTCTACATAGTAATAACACATACATATATATATATATATATATATATATATATGTGAAGTGGTCCTTTGGCTTGCCTGCAACTGAACTTTGATCACTTCTTCAGAAAAAAACCCCCATACAGTAAATAGGAAGCTGACTTAAGTGTAATGCGCTGCACTGCATGGCCTGTCACAATGAACAGAAGCTCAGTGGAGCGAGAGGAGAGTGGACAAGAGGGGGATGTGGAAGGAAAGACTGGGGCTAAGTGTTACGCGGAGAGAGGCGGTGACCTCGTGGGAAAGGTACACACCATCTCAGTTCATGAATTGGCTCCAGATGGGAACTGGCAAGTGGCAAAATGTAAGAGAATTGTATCGACAAGCTATGCCTGGGCAGGCCCCGAGCAAGGCCATTAGCCATGTCGCCAAGTCACCAGGGAATGCTCCGTCAGTCTGAGATTTCACTTCACCTGAGAGTTGATGGGAGCTCTCTCCGGCCATCCTGCCCAGCAGCCAAACACTGAGGCAGAATCCCAATCAAGGTGCTGATGAGGAAAACAGTGCAGAACTAAAGTAATAAATACCTCTAATGTAGGGAAGGAATTGGGATAATGGCTTTGTCCCTGTTCTCATCTCCCTGCTTTTAATGAGATTATTACAAGGTCCTATTACCCAAATGACTCGTTCTGTCCTTCCTTAACTTTTACTAATTTACACCATCTATTGTTGGTACCTTAAAGTTGGGAGGCTATTATCACTAGAGGGCTCAGCAGGAACACAGCATGTACTTTGTGAGCTACCTTCTGGCTGTCTTTAGAGAAAGGAGACATAAATGACTACAGGAAAGGTTATTTGGACTGATTCAAATTTTAGATTTAAGTTTAACTAAATCAAAAGAAAAAACTAAATAAAATAAGTGACCCAAAGAAAAGACAGTAACAAAGATTATATGCAAAAAGATAGCTGCATTTAAATGGCAACAGTCCACCTCTCCTTAAAGGTGGTACCTGTGTTTTGACCATGATGATTAACTGTTGATACTATATCCATGTCATGGTGCAACATTGTATAACCTACAAGCGTACTAATATACCATGGTTTGACCTTGTTGTCCTTGTCGACAATTCCAGTAATGTATCTTCAAAACGGAGCTTGCAAACTGGAACCTTTTGAGTTTCTTACTTGAAATCCACATTATACGCTAAATCTATTTGTTTCATAATTTGCATCTTGGCACATTTTCCAAATATTGCGATGTTTGATTGAAATAAAACTAAATGCTTCCTTGCAACCTTTTACAAAAGATTGAAAAAAAGTTCCACATTTCATCTTTACATGGCGCCACCAAATGCCATTGGTCAGCCTGGGGCATGTGGCACAACGAGCCATCAAAGTAGCCGAATCAAAAAGATCTTAAAACAAACAAGTGTAGAGCTGCTACAAGCCGAATAATATGATCTATGGAACTGGTCTTAGTTGAAAGTGTCGCAGCAGCATTACGTTTTAGTTGGAGTCTGTTGAGTATATTCTGTTTTATATTGATTAAAAGACCATTTTCCATGGTCACAATTTCCGTCTCTTTGACAATCAAAAGTGATCTAATCTATCGTTATTCTTTTGATGATAAACGAGCCTTCTGCTTGATGATTCTCAAAATCAAAAAGCACACCTACAGTATGTTTTTTCCCCCAACGTGTGCAATGATCTGTGCATGCACATCATGGAGAACACTTACTGTTTATTTACTTATTTCACGTAGAAAAACAAACAGAAACATGGCTCCTTAAAGAGCCGCTTGGCATCGGCAGGAAATCTTGATTTTGCTGACGTCCAGACGTTTAGCTTCTGGCCTCGCCGCAGTGATGTAGAAGTGTACTCCAGGGTGTGGTCAGTCCACTATGACATCACTGTTGGCTGCCATTATGTCCGACCACAGTGTGCTGGCCTGGTGTTAAATTACTCCTTAATATGATCTTGGATAACTTAACCCTGCAGTGACCGATAAGTGACACTTCTCGTACATTTTAGATGAGTTATGTAACAAATGAACTGATGGAGCAACTATTAAAAATCATCTGACAAACTCCAGACGGAACAGAAAACTTTTGTTTGAACAAACACTTGGCTAAGGTCCTTCAAGTGAGCACTATGCTATGTTCAGGGGAATGCTTAAATAACTATACCTTAACTTAACCTCACTTCAAAATAACTCAAAGTAATGTCTGGATACATCAGTAAGTAATAAAGGAACTCGTGTTTCTGTTTGCTTCTGATGGAAGGACGCGTTTGATGTGTTCTTCCTGAAACGAAGATGATGGTTACATATAATTCATTGTATTTGTTGATATACGTTTGACCATTTCCAATCCACTATACATTTTCTTTTTGTGTATAACAAGTTCAGACCTGTACTTAAAAGGCATGGAAAGAAGAACTGACACATTTGAGAATTTAACAGTATGTTACAGGCCATCGGCGTGTTGTAAAGTGAGCATCCAACTGCGGTCCCCGCTCTTTCACAGCGGTGACAGACTGTGATGTGCAGCTCGCTTGGCAACGCTGAGAGAGGCGTCTATTCTGATCAGCTCTACTCGGAGCAGGATATTTGGAGTGAACACTGTCAAAACCCTCTGCAGTCCTCATCTCAGCCGAAGACAACTCATGCCACAGCACATCAGTCAAAGACGGGCCTCAATACCTTTGTCGCCACGAGAGAAAATTTGGTGTGAGAGTGTGAATGCATAAAAAAGTTTTCCGATGACATTTTTCTTTAACCCAGAGCAAATACATCTGGGTAGACAAGCCTCAATCCATTTTTAATCCACCCCACAATTCGAGAAGTTATGATGTGAATAACGACAAGTTGGGTATAAAACATTTCTTAGGAGAACGTTGAAAATATTTGTAGCATTTTAAATGATGCCAAGATTATTTTGTCACATTGACAGAGAGGCATTTTTTTAAACAAAGGTAATAGGATTTTGTGATTAATAGCAAACTGTAAGCTATGAATTGCACTCGCAGCACATTTTTCTGCCTTGATAACTCGCTATGCAGCCGCCTGGCAGCGTCTCTACGCACGTGTGCTTGTTTCTCACCACCTACAGTATGGCTTGGCTTGAGCTTGTGTGTATGCATGTGTTCACTGTCTGACTCTATAAGCCAGGGGAGTCGAGGGAGTTGTCAGAAGGTGGTTGCCCTGGTTTCCTTCGTGAGAAAGATGAGCATCTCCTGCACAACCCCAGAGGCTTGTGCAGAAGATGCAACCTGCTTGATTGTAACAGAGAGAAAAATAACCATCAGAAAAATCTCCCGAACCAGTGAACTTCACCACCAAACCCTAACAAAATAGATCAGATCTGATAGTTTGACTAATCAACACCTTGATCATTTTCCTGTTTCTGTGCCTTCACATGTGACTTATTAGGCCTCATCTGACGGGAAACACCCGTTGGTATGGAGGAATAAAAGTCTTCCACGTGCAACTTTTTTGGAGGCAGTTTGTTTGGTGAACTCTTTCCGCCAGCTGATGGATTTTGCATATCCTGAGCGCAGCCTCCTTGGGCTTTGCTAAATGAATTAGGCAGGCCTGAGTAGCTACATTTTTAGCTTCATGCACTAGATGCACATTATCCTGAGCCCTTGAAAGCTTAAATACCTGCTGGGCCTCGCGATGACCGTTCGCCTGCCATCAATAGCCCACAGAGAGGTCGGAGAGGAAGAGAGACTGCACAGGATAGAGCGAGCATTCAGGAGAGAGTGGCTGATGACAGCTCAATCGATTAATTGAATGAGTGGACAACTCTTGCGCGGATTGAGTTGCACTGCTGTGATAAAACAAAGTGCACATTATGTTTTAAAATGAGTAAAAAAATGAGTTAAGCACCTAGAGGCCCCAGCGATGATAGGGACTGCATTCACTACATCACATCTTTTATAGCTGCAGAATCTCCCCGTGCTTCGCTGCAGCTCAGACAGACGCAGAGGCACCAGAAGACGCCTTTGCTTTTCCTCCCAGGAGACTCGCATCCTCCCATCAATATTTAAGATTGTTTATGTTTAGCTGTTCCACTTCATTGACCATGCTCGGGCTACTTTTATATTTTCTTTACTTATCTTTGTTTTCATAATGCAGCCGCCCTCTGCAGTCAGATGTGTGTGTTCTGTGCAGAACTCTCATTTATATAAGATGATCCACATTGTGCTGCTAAAGTATAAGTCAAGGTCTTCTATTCATCTCTAGTACAGTGATTCCATATGTAGCAAAAGCACTCTATTTACCTTGAACTTCTGCTTCTTTGCTATCAGCGTTACATTCATTGCACGCTTAGCATGGCTGCAGCCATTATCAGCAACATTATAAACCCTGCCATGCAATGTTATCCCTAATAACATCCAGTTTAATGCTCACTTAGCTGAACGCTAGTCGATGATTTGTGACAACCCTATAACTCTCGCAACTCGCTTCATCTGCGATCGAGATAGGACAAGATAACCAGATCACAGGCGCACTACATCAGTCTCTGCTGGTGTCAATGGGATTACCTGTCCTCTGTAGCCCAAACTGTACAGAGGTAGGGATGAAGCAAAAAAAATAAAAAATAAATAAAAGCTGGGGAAATAGGTCAAGCACACTGATAAGGGCAGGTGTTCTTTTGAAGATGTCTTTACAGTCTCCGGGGAACCAAGTACAGCGAAACATTTCTACTTCAATGAAAAAGAGAAAGCTACTGTTAAAATCACTGCAGCGGTTCAAGGGGTTCTCTTCAATAATTGTTTGGTTACAATCCAAAATGAAACCACTGATGTCACTCCATGTCTGAGCTTAATGCCTTTAAGAAGATCTCTCTCTCAAGCACCCAGGTAGTCTAAGATGAATATGAATTACCTTTACATTTTGTGGAGATGCCGCTTTCTTCCTGAAGTAATTAGATACCATTACAAGTAGACCGATCCTAAAAGTCTCATCAGGATCCAGATAAGGGGACTGCAACGTTGGGATAATGATCTGGTAAAACCGCTTGGTACTGAAACTGATACTGCAATACTGAGTTAACAGCAGGGAAGCTGCTGTTAACACGAACTGACCTGGATAGAAAATGCCATATATTGTAGTGCTGGGAGTTTCAAGTGTCATGTTGCCTCGGTATAGCCGAGTCTGCACCTTTTTAAAAAAAAAAAAATTCAAATTCAAATTAAAAAATAAATAAATAAAAAAAAAAAAAAGAAAGAAAGAAAAATAAAGAAATAAAAAAAAAAATTAAATTTATTTTGTATTTCAAGTCTTCGATTATTGGGTGTTCCATGGCCACTAGATTGCTGGGGCACACTAAAGCCTCGACTCGAGCAGAGCAGCACCATGCAGTGGAAACGCGGCTTAACTTGATACGCGGGTATCGAGTGGAAATAATACGCTTCATTATCCTCACAAAATATTACGCTGTAGGTTACATAAAACTGATGAATTTAGGAAAGCAGGAGGTGTTTTTTTACTGAGTTTACTGTGATAAATGTGTAGATTAAACAAAAATCTACCAACTCGTATGTATGTATGTTGAGAGTCATGAGAGTCGCAGAAACATCAAATGTCTGGGGCGTGGTAAACATATTTAGATCGAAATGCAAATCAAAGGCTCTAAAAATTGTCTAAGTGCTGTCGCCGCGAGTCCCACCAAAGTCCGCAGACAGCCATGAATATCAAGTAAAGTTATTTTTTTATAATAATGCCCAAAATCATAATCAACAGCAAACTGTATGGCACCCTCTGTCCTTAGACCTTCGATACAACTTCAAGAATACACAGAAATACCAATAGTACAATTACAACATGGAAAAGAATCACAATAATATTGACAGATTGCTTTCGTATACCGTATGACTTTTACGGATTGAAAAGTAGTCGTTAAAAACATAGGACAGCAACTCGCAGCAGAAGAAATGTGGATAATGGTGCATTTTCTAGATCGGAACAAAAAAAAGCAATATTATAGAGTAAAGCTCAATTTAAAAATCTAATTAAACTTCATTTAGGAATGAGGAAAACAAACTTGCCTCCCATTCACTCTCAACGCAGAGGCTTCAGACCCCCTGATGATATCCTAAAGCCTCATGTCTAAGCAGGGCTTTTGATTAAACTCTCCTCGACAACAGGAGTTTTATATAGGATTCTTTCTTAATATACAGCATTCCATTTTAATGAGACGAGTTCTCAGGTGTAGCCAGGGGGATGATGTCATTGTGATGAAAGGCAAAGTGGTCATGTCTTTCATGTTGGCAATCCCTCCATTAAATAACAGATGAAAGAGCAGCTAAAGAGAAAAGAGAGCTGGTCACGCCGGATAGAAAAGACAAAGCTAATGCTTAGAACAGGATTTCAAGGACAGGTGGCATTGTATCTCTGCACTGACAATGAATCTGTCGACCCCTCTGTCATCTTGGGAAGAAGCTTTGACCTTGGTGACGGATTTTGCATTTGGCATCCTTTTGACTTTCCTCCAATGCCGACTTGAAATAGAATCCAGATACTTTGAAGTGAGGTGTCAAAACACAAGTCCTAGCTTCCTGGTGAATAAGTTATGACAGAACCTTATGTAGTGAAAGTTTTATTCTTCAAGGTTTGTTTGGAAGTTCAAAATACATATTCTGCTGTTCAGTTGGCTTTCATTTAAGAAATTATAGGATTGCATACAATTTAGGATAAACTCAAAGATGACGGGAATGTACTTTCTAAATGGGAGATGAGCTGCACCGATTACACGTTTCTTGGACGCTTGCTCTGATTTTCTTTTTTTAACAACTAAAATAGACATCATACAACTTTTCTGTCATGGAAAACTTTTAGTTAAGTGTATTTTTAGAACAACATTGAATCTTCAAATCATCATTTTCTCCAAAACTGCACCAAGTTACAGGACGTTGTTGTTGTTGTTGTCAAAACCTTGTTTTTAAGGAGTTCCACCACGGCTTATTTTGGACATGAAGGTGTTACAAATTGCGAGCCTTATGTCTTCTTCACTCACGCTGAAGAACTTCCATACTGACGACGCAATGTGTGTGTGGCTGCTAAGCGTGTGTGCATGTTGTGTGTGCGCGTGACCCCCCCCCCACTCAGAAAACAAAAAAACAAACACATTTGTTGCTACACAGATGAATTATCAGATAAATAAATTATTCCACTCACACACCCACTGTTAAGCCTTCTGGAGGAGCGTGAACCGACTCCAACAGCACGTCAGTGACGGGAAGATGCCCACTCGATTACACCAGGGAGACGCGGTGAACTCTTCCTCAGCGTTTTGCTTTTACTCCGCTTTCTGTACAACCACTCACTCATAGCACAAAGGGAGGGGTTATTTCCATCTATCTTCCGTAAGAAGAAAAGTGTTACAACACTCTACATGTAGCTCATTATATTGATTTCAAACAAGCCATCATGATAGGGTATAGCAGTTTAGCTTGCCAAGATCTAATTGTCTATTTCCCCAATGTCACTGGATGGTGCGTATTCGCTACAACCTCCCGTCTCATCATCTTAACGTTCCCATCCCGCCCCCTCATTAAGTGAATCACTTCTTGAGATGCTCTAATGGCTCCTACAAATTGTTTATGGGGCAATTTAATTTGTGTGTAAGGAATCCTAATAAACACTCTTGGCACACAGACGAGTAATTATACGTTTGGCTAAATAGATAATTGGATGGGCTTGAAGATGAGTTAGTGCATTTGTGGAATTTTCGGTCTTGAGAAATACAGTAACTTCTGAAGAAATGCAAGCAATTGAATTTGCATTAATTGCGTTCGATAACCATACTATTAGAATTTAAAATGGTGCTTGATTGACAAGTAAATGACACCAGAAGAAATTGGCCTTTTTGAGCAAACTGAACACAGTATATTTCCAGATTTAGTAAAAAATATTCTGTATTTGTATCGCGTTATCTCGGCAAAAAGCAAATATTGAACCACTTTGGGTTGGTGTGTTTACAATATTGTCTAAGCTGCAGTACTATTATATATCTTCATTCAATAAGATGAACTCTCTCTGGAAATCTCACATATTGTTTCAGTTCACACAGGAATACTAACCTCTGACAGAGAGAGGAGTCTTTCTATTGAGGTCAAGAACAATATAGGTGCAATATAGTCACAATGAGGCTCTAATGTGTTGGAAATTGAATTATTCTTGCATTAGTCTATTGATTCACAGTATATCATTTATTTTATTTATATTGACCAGACTAATAATGCCCTCAAGTTATCGCCATGAATTATTAAATGTATGAAATCGCAGTGTGTGGTACGTGCAGACGTTGGCATTCTACTTCATTGTGGGTCTTATGATGATGTAGATTTAAGGCTTGAACAACGCCACTGACCATTTTGGCACATCACCGGTGGCGTGAGCCTTCCATGGGCTTCCGTGGAAGTTTTCATCAGTGGAGCATCAAACATCCTGGGACTGTGTCAAACTGAAATCTCTACGCGGCAGAGCCTGAATGATTTATGCATTTGTCATTTCTCATTTGTTGAAACAAGGTGTCAACGTTTTTTGTTCCATTGCACCAGTCAAGCCTGCAGAGACGAAGTAGTAAGGAGAGAGCAAATGCCCTTGAAGAGAATAGCAAAGTCAACCAGGCAATTTGTCCAGTTGCGTCTCTTTTCTCAAGGATTTTGTCGTGGAGGCGCAACAGTAGTAGACAATCGCCTTGTGACTCGTTTATAAATCCTCTCCATCCTTCCTTTAGATGATCTCACAGTGCATACTTTTACATTGTCAAAGCGAGAGGATTTCTCTTGCTGTTTTAAGAGAAATGATCTCGGTTGCTTTTGAAAATCACGGCAGAAACTGATATAAACTTTAATCCACTTTTACTTTGATGAAGAATTAATTGATCATCTGCATGATTCTTTCTTTGACTATAACATTTGAATGATATTTGCCGAGTAAATACTGCCGTTTGTGCCTATTTACTAATATTGGCACATACATGTTACTGCATACAGATATGTGTACATCCTATCTAATTGCAACGTAGTTCTTGAATTAAGAGCACATAACAATCAAAGAGGGAAGCCAGAGCTAGCTATGATTAAACCATGATAATGACTAATGGAGCTCAAACTGAGGAATAAACGGCTTGTTTTACAGTAGTCGTCGTGCCTTCGTGTCCATTCATCATACTATGAATCACACTCGTTGAGGACTAACAGATGGAACCAAAACATTTTAGTCACCCAGGCATTCAGAAAAATGTTGCGGAAAATACAAACCTACCACAGCCAAACTTCTATGAGGTTCCAGGTTCCATTTGCTAGTCATCTAGGACAATAATAAAAAAGTGTGATGGTCCTGCATCAGATCTAGTTTTACCCGAATACATTGATTGTAAAAAAAAAGCACTACAGTCTTGCACAAATAAAAAAAAAAAGGACAAAAACTGGCAATGAACTGCAAAAGCAAGGGAGAAGCAACACAACAAGTCACGTGATACCTTTTGATTAATTCTATTGTCCATAATTTGGCTCGCTCATATGCACACAACATTTCAACTGCTGCGTACTGTGGGTTTTGGATTCTCTCCATGAAAACATGTTAAAGTTATTTGACGGAGAGTTATATACGGCCTTAACTTATGAGACATCATATGCAAGCAAAAGCGTGCAAAGAAGTACTGTATTCAGATCAATCTTGCATATACTCACGTACACCAGCCCAACTTTTGGGGGAAGCTTGGCCTCATCCTGTCAGTGCAGGCGCTGACAGACAGGCATTTGCTGTGTGTGTCAAAGGAAGTGGTCCGGTATAGACTTGAGGGATTCACTAACTGAACACTGAACAGGGGAAGAAAGAAGGTGAGAGAGAGAGAGAGAGAGAAGAAGCAACAGACAAAGAGAGAGAGAGAGAGAGTGACAGACACAGAAAAAGAGAGACCAAGAGGTAGAGGAGTGTGTGTGTGTGTGTGTGTGTGTGTGTGTGTTGTGAAGGGGGTTTAAAGTGCCTAAGGCTAAACCACGTGTGAAGATGGCAGGGTCTGAGAACTCCCTGCTGCTGGTGAACAAGAGAAAACAACAAGCCCAAATGTATAAACTTTAACACCCTGTCCTTCCTTGTAAATGCATGAGCAATACCCACAGCCCATTTTACATTTCACTAACTCTACAGCTCTTTGAAATTGTGGTTCACTTGCGGGCACTGCTGAATTAAGATACAGTACAATAAGGTTAAACTGAAATATATTGCTGAATTTCAGACAGAGTAAATTCAAAAGCATATGAGCCGAGTGTACTCGGAGGATTAAAACCTACAATTGTGTGTTGGGAGGGAAATTTTCTATGGCTGAATACACAATTTGCCACACAATTTAAGGAGTATTTTTGTAGATGAGTCACATTAGTACTGCTTTTTGTGTGACGTTTTTATAAAGGAATTGACCCAAACCTCTTGTCCGAACAGCGATGGTCCAATCATAGTTTAGCAACCGTAACTAGGCACGGCGGCAGGTCTGTCAAGCTTTGGATTTCTCCACAGGCTGAAGTAAAGTGGAAGAAATGAATTGAACTGCCATAGTTAGCAGCTAATTAGCTCACAATCTACAGTAGCAACTGACTGTTACTTCCAAAGTCAAGAAACATATCCTTAACTAACTACATTAGAGGTTTCATTAACAAGTAGCCTATCATCAGTTCATGCTAATGTAAGCAGCTCTTTCCTTTTTACGTTTTCGCCACATGCAAGTCCTCCAAATGCCTTTTAATCTGTAAATGTAAAACTGAAAACATGATCAACGTAAACTAAGCAGCCAAACAGGGTTATGTGTGTTATATATCGCTCAATATCATACTGAAAATATAGGACGACAGTAACTAACTCTACACTGCAGTCTAAGAACACAGAGGTTTCTTTATTTCCATGTTTTCGACATGGATCGTCAGGTAGTGAGGCTTTAACCTTTTGGCATGACTTCATGTATGTAGCCATCAAGTGCATATTTAAGACCCTTTTTGGAAGATTCACATTTTAATACAACTCAGCTGGAAATATAAAAGCTTGCTAGTTACAGCTAATTAAATCTGCCGGTGATAGTCAACATTTTAGATGGCAAAATCGACGGTTATTGAGGCGAAATGAGACGCCTGCATTTGTCCTCCTCTGTCTGAGAAACAGAACCCACTGTTTCAGGAAAAAAAAAAACATTGTAGATTGCGGGAGGTAAACCCACCTCCATAATCACTGTCAACTGCATATGTGCGGAGCAGAATGAGACGTTAGACAAGTGTGGCAACAGTAACTAAAGGGGCAGAGCTTAGCGAACTGTCAGCCAAGTAAGGTATTTAAGGAAATCATTTTTATAGTTTAGGTAGAAATGCCTAAATTAGATGTGGACCAACAATTGTAAGGTATGTCCTGCAGTACTGTCGGGGTATCGCTCAACATACAGTATCGGAGCACTGACGGAACATTTTCCAAATCTGAGACAGGACAGGATACTTTGAAAGTCAAAAGGCTAAGGGCAGAGGGAATGACTAGCACAATGGTAGTCCGCTCAATGTTCAATTATTGCTGATGAAAGGGACATTTTGTGGGACGGACATCAGAGAGTGGGATTAGTGAAAGTGATTTCCTTGTCCTGGGTTGTTTGACAAAGTCTGCCTGTAATCCTCTTGAAAACGTTGCCGTCTTGGCTTTTCCTGACTGTTGGCTTTCCTCTGAGCTGAAGATGGCACACAGAGAAGAAAAAAAAAAAATATATATATATATATATATATATATGTCCACTTATGTCTTGAGTAAGTGATCCATACACAAAAATTGTAGAGCGTATATTCTTTCTCAACACCAACTTATTTTCAGTATCGGCTTAAAAATGAAGTGTGACCTAAATTCTAAAGCTTCAGTATGATTTGTTAGCCAGTCCACCTTTGCACACCGCTGGCAATAACAAAAATACTGAAGTATGGATGAAATGTATCATCTTCATTCCCGCTGATAACAAGTCAATAACTTCAATAGAAAAGCCAGCTCATTGCATGTACAGTGTTTTGTTACTCTTCAAAGTAATATAAGTGCAACAATCTACACAGTGTCGACAACTACATTTGGTTATTTTGTGTAAGGAGGCCATAAAACAATGCGCATTATTTAAATGTGCTGATGATCATTATTAAATGAATGTTTAATGCGGCACTTAAGCACTGATGCTTTCCTTTACAAAATCATTTATACATGAATATTTTAGCAAGGGCACTTCTCTGTAATTCTTCCCATACACTGTTTTTGACTGTTATCAATATATTCAAATGCATTAAAGCTTATATTCTGGAAATCCAAAATGAGATTTGTTGAAATTCGAGTCTAATTTCAAGACGCGCCTAAAATGTGATTGTTTTTCTCGTGGCGGTGTCTCATCCAGCTCCATGATCCAGCCAAGTGGATCCAAAGACATGAGGATTTAATAAAACATACCAACATTTGGCAAACAGTCACCATTTGAATAAGGCAGGATTATAAAGATGGAGCATGCTGATAGCAGTGAGATCCAGACTGCCTGAGGCCATCGCAAAGGAAAGATTTACCCCACAGTAGTCCTTTCTGACAGGGAATGAAGAAAATAATACCTCATTTCCTTTTAACATTTGCATGTGCATGGCAAACACAAAAAACAAATGCAAAGAAAGAAAGAAAGAAAGAAAGATAGAACGATAGAAAGAAAGAAATGTACCGACTGACCTCATGCTCTAACCTCACCGTGGGACAGACAAGTAAAAAGTGAATTTCCCTGCAGTGATCAACCGCGGGCGTTGCAATTATGTGGCATGCGCTGTAACCATTCATCTACCAAGGAGCTCCGCATGGGGTGTTTTTCACAGCAACACCAATTTTGGAAATACACTTTACTTATCCAGAGTTAGATGAGAAAATCAGTATCAACAGTGGAGTGCTTAGTCCAGGGTCAGGTGATGATTGACCTAGCTTAGTACAAAGACTAGAAACAAAGGTTATGTGACCCATATGCTTCTAATGTTGCTCCGCTTTACGTTCATTTCACATTTTCAGAGGTATTTTTGTAATCTCACAGGTGTTTATTGTCTTCCCAAGATGAGAACATCTTTGCCAGTATTCGTCCAGTATTTCCACCCGTTGTGCCCAGTTTTTCAGCGACAACTGACACTGCACGAATAGGTTTAGCCATCATTTTGAAAATGATAGGGAAAATGATTTAAAAATACATTTTTGGACTAACTCTGGTCTCCATGAAAGTCTGACGCACAACATGCCCACCCACCAACCAGACCTCCACACCCTTATTTCTGCCTCACCAAAAAATGCTTCTTGCATTGGCCCTGAATGTTGGCATTGAACCTAAATTATGTGCTGCAGAATAGTCTAATATTAATGTAATTCCAATTTATTTATTTTTTTTTAAAAAGGTCCGCTCCAGACATGTTTTATGACATATAAAACTAGTGCTTAAATAATCTTAAAATGACATAAACTTCTTTTCCTTCTTTGAAGAATTCAGAATCTATGAATGTGTTCATTTTAAAAGTCTCAGTGCTGGACACAAGGTGTTCTTATTTCACAGAAAGGTCAATTCTCGGTGTATGTGCTCTGAAGGTTTCAAGTTTCAACATCATTTTTGTCATTTGCAAACTGGACCACAATTTGCTCCCACACTAGTTGTCACAAAAGTCGGATTTAAAGTGAACGCAGAGAAACTTTACTTGCCGGCAGTGTCCACACTCTGCACATACGTCACTGCAGAGTGAAGCTCAAGCATCAAAGTGACGGAACAATAAGTAAAACACACTTTTTGACTCGAGGGGGATTCAAAGCTGCACCAGCAGTCAACATTGTCTCCTTCAACCATGACCACGAACTTTTCTCCTAAATTCAAAAGGTGCAGACAAAAAAGTGAGATATTTAACCTATAGGTATTTTTGCAGCGCGCAAGGTCCAGGATATACTTGTGTAGCAGTCCCTCATTCTTTGGTACTTGTTGTCATTTTCCTCCCCCCAATTGATTTTAGCTGAACGTCACAATCCCCCTTGGGTTGATTGGAAGGTTACTGCGATCACCTGATGAGCAGAGTGTGGGTTATGGCCTAATTAAGAATCGAGAGCAGCTTGGCGCAGCGTTTCCTCTCTTGTCCAATCAGGGTGTGACGACGCCCTTTCTTAAAGGGCGTAAGAGAGGTAGGGAATTGGGAATTAAATCCAGTATTTCCACCGGCTGTTCCACCCAGGGCATTCTGATCTTCCCTTGACTTAATGCACACCACATTTCAGCGGATATTGTCAGCCAGAAACTCTTGTCTTTAGGCAACTGTCTTTGCCGTCTTCACTTTTCTGATTTGAGATTGACTTTGAGTGTTTTGAAAATAAGCCAGAGTGAATGTGAAAAAAACATTAACACCTTTCCACTATCTTTCACGCATTAGGGCAGTTTTTAGGACTATTTGTGCGTGGGTTTATACTGGTCTAACGATAACCTAAAGCCTGCAGACTTTATTTCGTTTATTGGTTTGTTTTTATAGAAACCCCCTTCATACTGTACACATTAACTTAGTTTTGAAGAGGCATTTGTTTGTTATTCAAGAAGTGTTTATTTATTATTGAAGAGGCTTCTTTTTTTTTTTTTTTTTTTTATCAAAGAGGCTTTTCATAATAATTGAAGAGGCATTTATTCATTATTATTTAGGACACATTTTTCATTATGAAGGCGCTGAGATTTAATTCTCCAAGGAATTTTTTATTTCTACGTGGTTGGCCCTAACCCTTCTTTTCCGATCAGCTGCAATCTGGGGAATCGGTACTGCCACACTTGTTTGATGCCTCCTAAAGATTCATACATACATTTATACATTTTTATATGGGAAAAAAATAAATAAAAAATCATGTTGAAAGCACATCAAGGCGACTTCTTTTAAAGCGCAAACGTGCAAACCCACTGAAATGATATTAAACAATATTGTTGACTGGAAATAGAAAGGGTACTGTACATTTCATTTGTCCTTCAATAGAAATGTATCTAGACAATATCTATTAGAATTCTCCAAACGGTACTAGACCACACCTGCAATGGTGGGGACCGGGTGTACAGTATGTGTCAATTTATTTGCAATGAAGGTGTATTAGTGCTTTAATCTCCAGACTGGATTAAAATGCCAGAGACAGAGTGTGGGCAAATCCATAGCTCTCTATTCACAGAGGAGTGCTGGCCCCTACGCATATGTATAATCTGTTTAGTATGCCCAGGCAGGTCCAGTGCCTTTCCTTCAGATGCTCATCCCTTTTCTCTCCATCTATTGAATTGTAATAGGATATTTAAATGTAAAGAATGATGTTACACATTAGGGGGGGGAGAAACAATTCCCTGTGGTGGCCATTACTCCGCAGCTAATGGGGGAACACCCTGCTGAGGTGTACAGCGTAGTATTATCTGGTAACAAATGTTTGTTTTATGCATTGTGGTTTTCACACAAGTCGCGATGTGAGCCGCATTTTGCAATTTTTTTTCTTTTTTAAACAACAGGGATTAACTCTTCCATAACTCTGCAATGTAAACAGCTTCACATTCTTACTTTTGTCTGACATTGTAGATCCATTTCCACATCCATACACACTACTGTATTCATTTAGGGTGATCTAATCACTGAAGACTTAAATATTTTAAATCCAAATCAGTTTGCAGACATATAGAAGTATGGTACACTATGCTGAAATGCTACAGTCATTACTTTTATTTTAGCTGAATAAATTCTTGTAAAAAAAAAGGCAAATTTTAAGATTACCAAAAATCCCTCCGGATCATTTTTCGTTTTCATGTCCCAGGCCATCGCCCTTCCAATTATACAATTAACACTTCACCAATTATTCACCTTATGTTGTTAGTGGTAGGTGGTTTAGGTTACACAATACATCCCAGTGTTGTCTGTTAACCACTGTTAAGAGGGGCCTGCACACTGAGAAAGGCATTATCTGAAACTGTTGTGCTTTGCTTCACAAAATATGACATATACGGAGTACGCACCTGGTTTAAAAGTCCGGTGGTCCTTCAGATGATCACCTTAACATTGATATCAGTGGATTATGGAAAAACTACACCGAGTTTGGTCTCTTTGCCTCCCGTTAGGAACATTAGTAGGCAATATATAACAGAAGTTGTCCACAACAGACATTTTTGACATTTAGCAGGAATAGCACAATAGGTGTAATTAATAACATTAATAACAGCCGCATTCTTCAATTCAGGTGTCTAGTTTCAGGGTGCTGGTGTGGTACATGCTGGCTCACTGAAACTGCTTACGGGGACACTTAATGGAACAGAGCCATCGTTAACGTTATTAATTACGCCTGTGCATTTCACTCTAAGACGAGTCGACGCGTCTGCTGTGAAAAGGTCTGCATTTCCGCAGCAGCCAACTTCCCAGTAAACTCCATCCGCAGTTGACGTTTCATAATTCAGAGATTTCTGGTTGAAAGTTAATCCCTGGAGAAATGTAAGGACAAAGGTTTTATTTTCATAAAGTTGTTGCACAAGCAATTTTTTCTAAAATGATCTTATGCTCACCCTTATTAGTCTCGGTATTTACCGAAGAGAGCTCAGCCGCTGCCAGTTCATTGCTGCTGATCGTCTATGTTGTATGTAACGCCGCTCAGACTCCGCACGCTGGTTCTTGTGAAGTGGACTTCTTATGCCCCCCCCCCCCCCTACTGTAATGTCCAAGCTGTTTCTGCCTCTGGGTTCAATTCTGTAAGAGACTTTTAAACATCTGGCCAGTGCAGTGAAGATCGAGCTGCCAGGTATTGACAGCTATTGCTAGCTGAACACCAGTCAGCTGACATTTTGGCCTGTCATCGCAGGAAAAGCGCAGGTGTGATTGCTAACCTTAAAAACTGCTGCATTCCATTTATGTGAGCGAGTTCCCCCCCAGTGCTGGTATTGTGCATGCCGCCTTCCTGGGACAGTTATTGGAACTGAGCTGTCGTTAACAAAATTTGTTTCACTGGTGCTTTTTCTGCCATGGTGAGTCCAAATATATGCTGTAAAAAAGAAGTTCTATATGCTGCACTGTCAATAGTGGGAACTTAGGAAGTACAGAGAATGTATACTCAAATGTATTCATAAGGGGGGGGAAAAGAGGAACAAAGAAAAGAGTTGAACAATGTTTATATTAACACAATATTAGTTGCTAAATATGGATAGCATAGTTGGTAACAATAGCTAAGTAGTTAGCAGAGCTAATTCAGTGATGGTCTGGGGGAGCCATTTTTAGACGATGCATGTACAAAGGATTGACTTTATGCAAAAGTCTCTTACTTCTCTGGAGAATTTGCAATTTTGTTAATGTATAAAGTCTTGCACTGCACAGGTGTCGTGAAGTACGGTTTGTTTTCTGCAGCAAAGAGCAGAAAGGCTCCCCTACATGGAGCACATTAAAGGTGATGACACTCCGAGCTGTACTGGACTACTGCCTGGACTGTCATCACCTTTAATGGGCTCACCTGCTGGTTACTGTGGCAGAGAAAGGTGGGGTGAGTTGCGTTTATTGTAAAGCGACGGTGTTAAGGCACAAGTAAATTGTTTGCTTAAAGGCACCCTTAAGACCTTAAGCAAGGCCAAATGCCCTGTCTCGCAAAGTTTGTGTATCTACCCTGTGTTGTTTCGAATCCACTCCGAAATGAAGCGGGTTCTTCCTCGGCCAATGCTAACCTCTACCTCTAAGTTTCACGAAAATCAGACCAGAAGTTGTCCAGTAATCAGTGCTGACAAACAAACGAACCGAATCGAAAACATAACTTTCTTGGCTGACATAATAATGCAATGACAAAATCAAACTCAAAACTTTTCAGTGGTTTTACGGTGGAAAGGGGGAGAAGTAGCAGAAAAAGATCACCTAAAATAAAACAAATTTCTACCTTAGTGAAACTTTTAAAGTAAACAAGCCTCATTCATTCTAGTCTAGAAAACCCCTCTGTAATCCTTTTGTAGAGCTGCTTTCCCAACAGGCGTGATTCCATTACCGTAGACAAATATATGATCAAACATATGATGTTGTGAAGAAATTAACTTTTTGCAATGACTAGATATCTTGGATAATTACCCGAGTGCCTGAGTGTGCTCACACAAAGCGTATACTTCTGTGTGATGACACCCAGCGGATCCAGCTTCAAGGTGGCACAGGAAAGGTGACACTTTTTAAAGACATGAATGCAGCAGCAGAGGGCTCGTCTCTGTCTCTGCTGTATGTGTAAACAGGCGATTTACCCACAGGAGATGGTGGATTTGTGCAGGTAGACGTACCTACGTCCCAGGCGAGCACGCTTCTCCTAAACCCGCCATTCAAGTTAAATCGCACCAATCCCTCCTTCTCCACAGCAACCCAGGCTGCCAAAACTGTGGATAACAAACTGTAGGAATGGTTTACCTGACATTAGAAAAAAGTTTCAGGGCTTGACATTAACACTTGCCATATGTAAACTCTGTTTACGGGCAAATAAAAAATATGCTTTTTCAGCCACTTCCCTAAGGGCTAGTGTTTTATAGCCAAACTCACCTTTAAGAAATGTAAAATGCAGGCCTGTTTTAAAAAGAAAACAAAAAAACAATTATTATAATTCATTAACTCACAAAACATATGTTCTCCTCAAAGCAACCAGACTCCATTAAAAAAAAAAAATTATAAAAAAAATAAATCCGTAAATTTGACCTCGTTGATAATTGTAAAACATAAACACCTTCCAAACGGCATTATTAAACCCATCCAGATCAAAAGTTGTCTGTACTTTAGTAAGCTTTCTTCTTGGCAGCAGTATGAGGGGATGGAGTCGGCACAAGATGTAACGTCAGCTAAACATGGCCTAAGCACAGCTCCGGCAGAGACTTATGACAGTATGTTTATGACAGTATGTTTATATATCTTTGTTTTTCCTCTTTTGTGAGGTGATCCAAACTCTCGTGGGCTGTAAAAGATGAACGTTGGACATGCTTGTGCGGCAGCTCTAAGGAGTTCCAGTGCTAGTCGCCGTGTTGGAACATTGTTTTGCCCTCCAGGTCTCTGCACAAGTCACGTGACTTAAAAACAATGAATTGAAGGTCTAATCAAAAACACATTTTAAATGAATATCTTGCAGATACAGTATGTTGAGTTTGGACTGCTGTTTCTGTCCAAAACATGTATTTCTATTGCAAAGTAGTCAGATATAAAACACTACTCACAGTTGCACTGAAGCATTTATAGGAGATAATGTTGCAACTTGAGAATCATGGTGTGAATTGATATATTTGTTGGACTTTTTGAAAGCAGCACTAATGCACATAAACCAACTGTTCATGGAGTGAGAGGACAGAGTGTGCACCAGTGGTGAAACACTCGCATAGTAACACAATACACACACTGCATAGTAGGCTATTATTATCACTGGAGATAAACAGCAGATAAACAGATGCACATTCAGCATTAAACCACTATTTTCATTTATCTTTCCCCTGGGTCAACTCCAGACATTCATTATTTGCCGATTCAGGTGTTTTAAGTTACTTTAATCCGTCTCAGTTGGAGTTGTTTTTTTTTATATACTTTTATTTTTTATGATACAAACGTAAGCATGATGCTGGGTAAATTATGAGGAAAAGTGTGTCCTTGCAATTTTGTAACAATGCAAAACCCCCAAAATAGCTAACTGTAAACACGTGATTAACGTCACAAATAATTCTCTTTTTTTTCTTCTTTTTAAAAAAAAAATCAAGTTTATAATGAATAGTGTACTTGCTATTAGACTCAGTGACCTAAACAGTTAAGTCACTGTCAAGCTGTTAAAATGTATAAATTCAGAGTTCACCAATCTCCACATCTCTGGCGCTCCAAATATGTCACGACCAAAAACATCAGGGAGCCTCCGTCACATCCATCTCCCACACAGGAGTCAACCAAACTGCAGGGAAGCTTTGTACATTTGTCAGTGTGCGAGAGACAGAAACTGAATTTTTCACTGGAAGAATACACGATGATAAATGGTTGTACGAAAGATGAACCGTCTTTCGTGAAATGATCTAAAAGGTTTGTATGGGAAAAGGGAGCCTTGAATTCTGTCGATCGGTGCTTCAGCGGGAAACATTTGTGCCCGTGTGTTTACTCTGACACTCGTGAGGTTCTCAACTAAAACATCCAATTCACTCGGGCTAGATGAAGTCAAATGTGCAGCATTGCAAGGACGCTTTATGTCTGCAGACTTTAGTTTGTAAGACAAAGATGCTGCAAAAATGAATACGCACCAAAGAATGTTAATCATTTTTGGAAATTTAACAAAGAACCGTATTTATTATGTAATGTGACAAAACGCAAGAGACGCAGAAGCTTAAACATACAGTGTGTAGTACAGAAAACTAAACGATTATAACTGCTATGTATGTAATATATGTTAATGTGAGCACTACGTATTGTATTTATAGGTTTGTTTGCATGCGTGTTAAGTGGTCTCCTTAAAGATGCTTTTATATACGTCTAATTAGCAACAGCAATACAGTTTTGAAGGAAGCGTGATGCTGCCCGGATTACATTTCATAAAAAAATATTATATATATATATATATATATATATACAACATAATAAGAAAATGTTGTTCCTTAAGTATCTGACGAGTCAGAAAGATACTGAAGGGATCAGTAAAATGTTAACTGACAACATACTGAATTTTTTTTCCGTCAATATATTTTGATTTTACATTACAATATATACCCAGCCTGTAGAACATTATTTAACATAAGGTTGTCTCGGAGCATTTAAAAATGTGTACAGAATACAGTTCACAGCCTCAAGAAGAGCAACAGAGGAGGAATCCTTCTTCCAGGGCAATGTATGCAACCGCTACAATATTCTACAGAGTAGACAGAAGTAGCTGTAGAATCTACAATATGAAAAACAAATCACAATATACACAGTGCATACAATATTACATCGAAAAGTAGAAAATGAAAAAATGTCTGGCATGACTACTGTGGTTCAGAAAGAGTATAGAGCCACATCTGATCAGCAGCATTGGACCTTTTTTAGGACGAATAGTAACTGGGTCTTACACTTTAGCATGTTTTTATTTCATTTATTTACTTCATGCCGTGGAGTCTCCCGTGTCTCCGAAATGACAAAAAGTATCGACACGTACCAATCCAAGCGATTTTCATCTTTTGAGAAGAACCTTTGTCACAAAATATGAAAAAATAAACCAATACAACTGTTTATGAACACCATCTAGTGAACTCTGATCCCTCTGAAAGCTGTTATATCCTTTATTTATTGGTACAAAGCAAGCTTAAATAGAGGGACAATCCTCTTTGGTGCTACCATACTTGCATAACCACAGCCTACCTAAAAACGTAATGTCTTTCTTTTACAAACTTTTAATAAAAGTGGCATTTTGTGATCACATGACTCATTGCTGCAGGCGTGTTGCTGGAGTTACTGGTGTGACAGTGAAATACAATCCAGAAAGTCCAATTTGAGTAACAGCTTGTTGCCGTCAATCCAATTTTAGTCAAAAGCCTTCTTTAGTAAACTAAATCGCATAATGACAAACAAGATAGCGTTAGACTTCTCTGAGTGGTTCAACATTTGGAATCATATGCACAATTTATTTCAGCATAATATTTAGCCACGTGTAAAGGAAATATGGCAAAATCTTTCTACAGCAGTGCGTCATCCAAACAACAGAAGGGGACTAGAAATGAGAATTTGTGCACTATTTGCTAGACTCTCAAAATCTTAATGGTGATTGACAGCCATAAACACCTACGTACATACATGGAGTTCAAAGGGGTTCATTTGCATCCACAACAAGATGGTTTTTGACAATTTCCCAGCTGCTCACTGTGGGAAACTTTCTAGAGATAATGATCCTCCCTGACAGATTTGGTGCAATCAAACCTGTTTCTGCAGGTTCTTTTCAGTGCGCATACTCCACCCTAACAAGGACATTTTCAGAGCTCGCTAGTGAGGTGTGCAACTATGAGGAAACTGTGTCCAAGAGAAAGTTTAAAAAAGGTGATAATACTATAATTCTGAAGAAAAGAAAGTCTAGCTATGTCACAAGATACCCAGTAGAGCAACTGTATCAGGGTAAAGGATTAAACCGTAAGTTCTGTCCAATTTCTGTTTCTTTTTTTTTTTTACAATTTTTGACCAGCCCTCAAAGACAGATGTAGCTGTCGACAGGAGCTGGGGTGTTTGAAGTCGTCCAAAGGAAGAGAGAAATCCAGGCAGTGAGAGATTCAGAGACAGACTGACAGATGGAATGAGAGACGCCAGTGATTCATGGCATGTCAAAGAGCCTTGTGATGGTGGGGGGGGGGGAGACAACCTCGATCTCACCCCAAGAACAGTGGCATTGTTGTTCTCTTGTTCATTATTCCAACCACATGTTGTCTACATGTTGATGCGATGCAGTGTTAATGTTTCATCTAGTGCACCTTACATCTTAATTTGGCATGGAATCACACTGGATGGATTCGCTTGTCGAGCAAAAAACTGTAGAAAAAAGGATCTGTGTTTGCTGAGTGCGTGTTGAGATTATTGTGGCACTGTATTGCACTGACGGCGATCTAAAAATACAATGGACTGCTTATTATTTCATTTAATGTGTGGCGCAAATAAGTACTGAGAAAGAACACCATTGGTTGCAGCCATTTTAAAGGTATTATAAAACACAATTTCCTAAAATAGTGGACCGCTGTCATTTTTAGCAAATGCTACTCAAACAACAGAAGATATTGCATTTGGTGTGGGAGATTTTTTTTGCCACAGACGAATATGCATTTGGTGCTCGAGTGAGAATTCACAGCAGCAGGATGGTTTGTATGGGATTGACTCGAGGTGCATTGTGTTCATGGCAATGAAAGAACGCGTCGCCCTGCACAAAGAAACGTGGCTCACTGATGTGTTTTTGGTCGTTTCTTGGACGACATTCAAGGTCTACGACACAGAAGAGTAAGCTAGTTTGTTTGTTGACAGTCAGAAAAATATTGATTATCGCCTGCCTTACTGTTCAAAAATAAATAAAACCATACAGTACAGAAAACCAATTATTGCTGTCGAACAGATAATGACTAATAAGTCTACTAATTCTTCTAAATATTAGCCAGCACTTTAAATGATACTTTAAATTCCTTAGAAACTGTATTATTGCCGTGTAATTGCAGTATAAGTAACTTCTCACTCCGATCCAAATGACTCTTCAGATTGCAATCCTTTTTCAAACACAGTCAGTCCAATCGACAGTGCAATTGATTTCCTGATTAATGTCCCGGCCCACCTTCTAGCATTGAAGCCTGGAGACATAATTTCCTTGTGAGCATGATCAATAGCTGCATCAACATAAATAAATGCTGGAAGAAAATACATTTTGTTTAGTTAGTGCACCAAGGCCAAAAAAGTAATGTAAGTAATGGCTTTTTACCCGTTTGCAGCCTCTGAATGTTTTTCATGGAATGAAGTTACCGAGTGCGTGGTGGGAAGACAAAATGGATTAAATACAAACAATGAGACATTAAAGGTTAGCAAGTTATGCTAAATGATCTCTTGCATAATGCTTCGGGTTGAAGAGAAACAAAAAAAAGAATTTCGACATAGGCGGTCAGGTGCAAAGTGAACAGAAGACGTGCAAGCTCGACCTCGTGTGTAACATTTGCTGCTGATTGCAGAGCTACGTGCAGGTAGGGAGGTTGCCTCCGTGCTGGACTGCTGACCTCTCCCTAGCTTGCCTTTGCACGATGAGCAGAGATAAAATATGTAGCAGGCAGTCGTCTAATTTTAGCTTCCACCTCTTCCATCATCACTTTCTAAGTTTTGTGCTTAAAAAAGGTCTCGTGGACTCATCATCATCTCCTGAGCATAATACAGGCTGATGTCTACAGTGAAAGACTGATACGCGCTTAGCGGCTCAGTCAAATGGTTACATTTGAGGTCAAACATTTGAAAAACATAAAGTAACACACACAGCAGATAGCTATCTGACCATGCAATTTCAATTGGATAAAAAAATGTTTATCATAATTGAAGTACCTTTTTTTTTTCTTTTTTTTTTTTTTAAAGGTTGTTTTCTCTAACGCACTATGCTTTTCAAATGTTCACTAAACGCTTCGAACGTAAAGATTTCCGCAGTGGCTATCATTCATCGCCGCGGTCCCCGGAGTTGTAAAGCCATCCTAAACAAAAACTGTGATTCATTTGTAGTATACCCAAGATCAGTGTTGGTTCCAGTCACTGATGACTTTGAGAAAATAATTAAAGTGTGGGCTGAGTGTTGCTCAAGGATATTTTACATGCAGTAGAAGGGATGGGATGGGGAAGCGGCCAGAGATATTGATTACTGCTGGGATTACAGCACCATGAGCATCGCTCTCAGTCCAACAATGTAATCATCAGCCTTCTACTTGTAATGCGCAGGTCGCCACTGCCTCACCAGGGGAGGGAAGGAGAGAGGCAGAGGGAGAAGTGCAAGTGGACGCAGAACAGATGGATAATGTTTCATCTGCCATTGTCCTTCAACTCTTGATTAATTTAAGGTTGAAATTTGCAAACTGGGAATTTTTTTTTAAAGCAGGTTTAGAGGAGCTGTGTGACACAGCAATTACTTGGATATCAGTGCCTGGTGTTTGTTCATTGTCAAGAATATCTTTGGGAAATAATTGTTTTGTCTAACACCTGCTCTGTAAATGAATTAGATCCAAATCCTGTGAAATAAGGATGCATTCTTCGCAGAGTTTAGACCGATTGTTTCCCCTTTGCTCAGTGACTGTCACCATGGCTGTTAGCTCTAGATTGGATTCAGGGAATGCACTGATGTAAGTTGGCAGATACTTTTGAAAAAAATCTCCTCGATGAGAGTTTAATCTTCAAAATGCATGACAGCGCTGATGCAGCAGTTCCGCCTTACTTTTAAACAAATATTTTTCTCATATCGCTCATAAATCTATCAACCTCATCAATGAGAGCTGCATTGGATTCATATATATATATATATATATATATATATATAGTGGATGGAACGCAATTGAATCTGCCGCACCACATGTGGAAACTTGCACTGTGATCGGACATCAGCCAGCTGTAGAAACAATACAGTGTCACCACATTCTTAAGAAGTTCAAAGGTCACCAAACCCCAAGCTCTTCCTGCTAGCTTAGGCAGGTAGGACAACAAGTACAAGTAGTAGCAGTGGCCAGCAAGTCTTTGCTTGCAAAAGGTTATTTAAAAAAAGAATGATGCATATTGTCTAACCAATTTGCATATTGACGCGGTGTGGCTGGAATGGAGAGAATCAAGATATTAGAATGGAGAGAATGAGACATTTGTGGATAAGAAAATCGGATAATTTAATTGAATTTTGGGGCCGTTTCGAGGCAGAACAACAAGCTGTAAACACAACATTACCTCTGTGTTTACTTCTTAAATAAAAAACTTTCATTCTGTATTTGTGATAGAGTTTTAACACTTGTGTGTATTCAACTCTTGAGATTTAAAGTCACACTTGTCAATGTATGGCTATAACATTCATATATATAAATAAGTGAAATGATTGTGGACGCTGCTCAGTCAGCTATTGTTCCCCGTTTGAATGCACTTGCACTTTGAAGAGGAAGTGCTCTCGAGACGGTCAAGGGTATTTCTTGGAGTTCTTTGAGGCGCCGTAGCCCTGGGGCGTCCCTTGAAACAACTCCCCATCTGAGGCAGAGAAGCCGGGACATCTGAAGTAAACGGGCCAGGTGACATCACGGTGTTCCTGTCTTCTCCCTGCAAAGTGTCACACTTTCCAACTGTCTGGCAAACTTTCCTGCAACTTCTTGACATGGATTCTTATATAAACGGTCCTGCGAAGGTACAAGTGTGCTGGAGTGGAAGGCTTGGTTGTAACACTTCTTACCTGTACATATAAAAAAAACCTATCAAGGTGCATTTACTCTGTATAACCCCACCGCAGTAAATTCTTTCTCTGTACATGCGCACTAATTATAAGAAACTACAACAATATTTATTTTCACCGGGTAAATTGATAAAAACAGGGTTGTATGTTTGATGCATGATAGGACACATTTATAATAATGGCTCTATCACCAGATGGCACCTTCCAGTTGGTTTATCATCGTCGAGGAGAGATGGCAGTCCATGCTGTCAATACTCGATCGAGTCATGCCTGGTGGTGCTGGTGGTGGTGGTGGGGATCTGGACTTGATCCTGGATAATGACACCATCCAGCCTCATACTTTTCCTCAGGGCGGTGGGAGGGGAGGTAGATAAGCTGTGGCTCTCCGTCTGACTGAATAACCAAGGAAACTGTGGGTGTTATTACTAAGGCTGTTTAAGATACAAATGGAGACACTAAAAACCCCAAATATAATCTATATTTTCCTGCAAAGACAGATGTGCAAATTGCCCAATCTGTACTCTTACTGTGTGTGCCTGTAACATTAATATGGTTGTACAAATTTGACTTGCGAAAAGTGTGTCTCTCAACTTCCTCAACAAAACAACAACGAGAATAAAAAAAAAGAGAAAAAATGCTCCTCAAAACTCAACACTAATTCCAGCCAAAGTACAGCTGGAATGTCAGCACCAGTAATTGCGGCGGGTCACCCTTTACAGATGCCAGTCAGTGAGATTACACCATTTGTCTAAATACAGCCTGGTCAAAAGGATAAACTCAAATCAAACGGAACTGAATTGCCACCTCAGTTTCCACCGTTTGTGTGTTTGCGCTGGCAGCAGAAAACAAGGACAACTGGCACAATATTGACAATCGTCAAACACAGATGTTCAAACCCATGCAAAGGTATGGCTGCTTATTTGGTTGCGGTCCAATGTGCAGAATTAGATAAGAAAACACAAAAATGAAAACAATGATTATCAATCATATGGTCAAAAGAAAAAAAGAGTGAGATTTTCAACAGGCTCTCACAAAACTCAACGAGTGTCTTACTTGCGAAACATCCCATTTAGAAATCGACTCTGCGTTAACAACCGGGTTGCCATTTGCGATCAATCATTTCTGTCCTTTATGCAACAAAATGATTCTGTTGGTTTCAAAACTGACCAAAACATCCCTTTCTTGCTTAATCTGCATTATGAAAAGACGGATAAAGCCGGAGTGTGAATTCCTTTGTTTAGGGAAAAGAGCGTCTGCAGGGCTTCTCTGAGGTCGCACTTGTCATTGAAGGAGCAGAGAGAGATAACCCGGGGGTCTACAGATAAGTGAATCCAAAGACCTCAATAAAGCCCGAGCTAGGAGAGGAGGGAGACGCAGGCAGGTATTAGTCCATCCATCATTTTCTTCACCCGATCAGAGAGTACAAAAATATACCACTCTCATCTCTATCTTTGTCATCGGTGGCTTCAGATAACCAGCAGAGGCTAATCCCCGGATCATTGATGACTAGAGGTGGTGGGCCATGTGGGTTATCTACTGGAGGGTCTTATTCTCCAGTGTTAAAGGGAGAAAAATATAACCTGACTCGCTTTTTCCGTAGAATTATAATCACACCCCCATATTTTGTTATCTAGACCAGGGGTCTTCAACGTTTCTCAGGCCAAGGACCCTTAAAAGAGAGACTGAGCAGGGACCCCCGGCTACATTTGTGTGAAATTAAGTTGCATAATAAACTGGGCCTCCAGTAATGTGCAGGGCGGCTTAAAGTACCATGTAGAAACATACTTTTTATGGTGCATACAACACTAAGCTATTAAAATAATAACATGTAGCCACAGCTAACTAGTTCACCCTTTATGGAAAGGTGCAGCACAGGGATTTAATTATTTAATTTTTTTTTTTTATGAATACACCCATCTATCTTTGCAAATAATATGTTGGATTCATGTTACTGTAATGTTTGTTTTATTTTCAAAAATGTAAATGTCTGAAAATAATTTCAAAACATTATTAAACTATAATTTGGGGGCCCCCCTGCAGTAACTCTGAGGACCCCCTAGGGGTCACGGACCCCCTGTTGAAGACCCCTGATCTAGACCACTTATTACCCCACTAAGGAGGCAGTAGCTCAGTCCGTAGGGACTTGTCTTGGCCACCAGAGGGTTCAAGTCCCCCCATGGACCAAATATGGATTGTGGACTGGTGAGGTGCCAGTGGTGCATGTGTGTGTACTTTGGAGTGAAAATGTCATTTCCCCTCAAGGGATTAATAAAGTAAGTCTTCTTCTTCTTATGTTTTTTTTTTTTGGTTTGGTTTGTTTTTCGGAGAAACTACTTGCCCAATTGTCATGAAACTTGGTGGAAGGGTTGAGCACATCCGAATCATGGGGCACAGACACACAAAGCATTTATTACTTTCATTAACATTGCAAGACAGGCCAATGGTGGAGGTCTTGGTAAATTGGTAACTGATTTTACTGGATTATTTAAATGGTTAGATTTACATGACAACATTAGAATTGTCATACATACGTATGTCCTTGAAAAGTCGGTTTATCTAAAACATGAAATCCATGACTACATAAGCAATATATAAACATGTGTGTGTGCGTTTTTTTTTGTACTTATTTTTCTGTTTGTTTTCTTTCAGGCTCACTTGCCTTGACTTGCTCCTTGAGGGACCAATCAAATATTTTGAATTGAATGAATGTTTTCAAAGCCTCTAATGAGGCTTACGGGAGACGTATAAAGTCTCACAAAATATTGTAAATTCAATGCTGTGCTCTCGACACGATTTCAGCTTCAACGCATACACTCGCTATTGACGGCATCATGCTAACTGATGATGCGCCTGTGGGCAGGTGATGAGCCACGCTGAATGACACTAAAGTGTGTTTTTCACGGTTCTATCGAAAGAAATGTGTTCAGAATATTATCTTTTCATTTTCCCTACACATTCACAGTGGCTGGGAATTTCCCTGAAAAGCAACAGATCCAAACTTTATAGTGGGGGCAAAAAAAATGACGACAACAAAAAGTCCCTCATAAAGCAGATGTGCTTGCGCTTACATCAACGTGCCGTCGTATAATGTCAGCACTTAGTATTCAGCTGTTGTGCATCAAAGTGGCTCTGCATATATTGTAATTACAAATGGAGCTCAAACTAATTAGTAAACATGTCTTGCAAGCATTAATATAATGGTATTTAATGTTGGGTGAGTCAGACATTTCTTAATTTGCAGGGATGTTATGTTTAAGAATACGCAGGTGTGTCAATATTAATAAGTGAGTCAGATTTGTTTTATCGCGTTATTAAAAGTCCTTAGCAAATGTACTGAAACGTGTTGCAGTGATTGGTGGTAATACATGAAAGCAAGACCAGGTTCATGGTTATGGGCTCTAATGACTGACGCTACATTTAATATCTTGTATGACATATACAGTATATTTATATTGTGATACATATACTGTATCTTCTATGGTGTTACCGTCACTGCGGACGAAAGAGGCTGATTAAAATAACATGGGGAGAAAATGATTAAAACTGTACTATTTTAATTTTTTTATACAAATAACATTATGCATGAGACAGTGTCCTTATTTTTGCTACTGATCATTACAGCATCCCTGATACTTATGATTTTATAAAACAGTTCCTAAAGAACTAATAAAAAAAAGTAAAAAAATGCGTTTAAACTGTTATTTGGTCCATTTTGTTATTGAGATGATCTGATACAGAATTATCCCTGAAATGTATCCCTTTCAGAAGTTGTAAGCCACATGATAAACTGTATTTGGCAGAAGAAATATGTATTTGGCAGAACAAATGTGTATTACTGCACTTTTCATGGGCCCTTCTGTGTCATAATCCATGTGTTTTAACATGCAGTCCACCTCTTGATACACCGAATACATAAACCCTTACTATAGTATGGTATACTCCCCCCAACTGCCTACATTGTCACCCATCAAAGCATGACAGGAAATGTTGCTGAGACTTGCTGCGGAAAGATCAATAGCAAGCTGACCTTTGTCACAACCTACACGACATTTAGCGTCTTACTTTAAGGTCATTGTGAGAGATCCTGGTTGTTCCTGCCCCATTTGATCTTTTATTGTGGGCTTTGATGAGGAGTATTAAAACAAGTCATTCGCTTTATGTCCCTCTCTGTCCCATCAGCAGGCAGATGATGTTGGCTTCACTAAAACTCAAGGCAGAGGTCGACATCAGTGAATTAATTGTAGAGCGCGAGGGGCGCTATTCTCGGACAACATATTGATCCCGGGGATGTTGAATATGCTAAACATTTTTCACAGAGGTGCTTTGAAAATCAGCGATACTACCTCTCCAGAATACCAGGATTGAATCTGTAGGGGACTGCCTCAAATTAAACTCCTAATAAAGGATGCTGACTTGTGGTTGTCTGCTATTTAATCATGTGGTCCACATTTTGTCACCTGCAATTACCATGTTAAATAAGTCCTTGATTAAAATTCTTAATACCTTTTATTATTGATGTTTGCTTTTGTACTGAGCAGCTTTCAAAATGGCTTTTCCAGCTAAGGCATGTAATCTCCTCATGGGGAAGATGTGTCTGCACATTCTTATACACACTCTAATAGGAGTACGCTCTCTGCCTTCTCTTTCTCTATAACTTTTTCCAAAAACCTAGAAATCTTGTAGTTGTGTGGTATTTAATGCTTGTAATCTTGTTTTAAGGTAGATTTTACCAGTCAAGGCTTTTTTTTTTTTTTTTTTTTTTTTTTTAAACACAAATTCCTCCCCTTTTTTGGTTCTGGTGACATCTGCTGGTGTTGCATGTGGTGAAACTTTTACAGAGTTCAGAAGGGTGGTTAGATATACAGGTTTTTCCCATTTTTGGCTTTCCCTGCCGAATGCCAGCTGATTTGTGCCCAACTGTCCATCCTGTCATACATACCATTTCAAAAACAGATCCAAAACAACATGAAAATAAGTTCTGACAGTCAATATTTGGGGTGGCTTTCGGTTTTAGACAACCAGCCTTGTATTTCCACAAACATGACTTTTTTTCCCACCAGCCAAAAGCCCTGCAGGGTAGCTTGTCCATATTTGATGTTGAACTTTATCCCGTCAACCTGAGTGCCCGTGAGTCTATAGTCTGTCATTAGTCTGAAGTCTGAGGGAAAATGTTTCTCAGGTTCCAGCAGTGTGAAATGGAAAGTGTGTAAAAACCTGTTTGATTACCTCTCCTTCCATCCGAGGCCGGTCTCAGAACTTTCGTTCCACTGCAGCGTGAGACCCACCCACACTGTGCAGCCTTCTGTGATTGAAAAGACATGTGTTTGATAACCGATCGTAGCGAAGCTGTGGGAATCAATGGGAGTGAGAAATGTGGTAGTTTCCTTTCGATTCTTGGATTCGGTTTTCAGATCTTTTGGAATTTTAATTATTAACTCCCTGCTGTTTGCTTGAATGTCAAAGTTACTGTCAGAGTAGGTGATTAGGGGTGGACATCATGACAACAAGCTTCCAGCAAATTATAATGAATCCCTTATCACCTGTAAACTTCCCAGTCCATTTTTAGGATGTTTTTCCAGCTATTCTTTTTTTAATCTGTGTTTTCTCCAGCCAAAAAATAGCTGAAGGTCGTGCAGATTAGGCAGGAACTTCCTGTCTTGATGATATGATATGAGTCAAGTTACAAAAGCCTTGGATCCTACACTTTTATTAAACTCCACATCCGCAGTTTGTAACACATTTTTTCTGTTAAAAGTTGGTAGTGTCCAAGCCTCAACAAAGATACGTTGGTTATGTCACTTGTGTAACAAGTTACTGCCCAATACTGCACATTACTGAGAGTAAAGACACTCGTACTGCAGTTAGTTTTATAGATTTTCGCCACAGACCGACAAAAATCGCTCCACAAACGCCAAAGTCTCCGTCACATCTGCTGTTTGGAAGTAACAGAGCTTGAACTGCGGTAAGTCAACAGAGAACACATAGAGAAGACTTAAATCCTATTGCATAGGAGGTCAGAACGCTGTCGAGCGCAGGTCGAAGCAAATGAGAGAATAAACATTGTAGCATTCAGCTCATTATGCTTTTTTTTCTTCTTCCTCCAAACTGGGTCAGAATCAAAGGTCCATTGGGGAAAGAGTGCTAACCACCCGGATCAGATTTGCCAGAACACTTTCTCTAATAGGCCTTTGAGAGGACTCATTAGCTGCATACACTTGAACTCAGATCTGCAACACGTAGCAAACTACAAGTTTAAAAATACTTGACTCGGAAAGCACACAAACAAGAAATAGAAACAAACGTGCAATGAATTGTAATCATGCACATATACTTAGAACCAATTTCAAGCCCTTGCCCTTCTGCTGGTAGAATAATACTCATGTACACCAAGATGTTAATGCTAAAAGAATGAAAGAAACAAAACAATACGACACAATTAATAACTCATGTGAATATTTAAGTTTGTATTTTGAAAGTGGGAATATTGTTCGAATCAGTTTTTCACTGTAATTAGAATGACGATAGTACTTGGATCGTTATTGTTGGATTGCCATGCTTTTATTCCTCTATCCGCCTCTCGTTTTATTATGCATTGTGCGTTCCAGCTACTACACAATACAAACCAGCCATTCCTCCAACTAACATCATTGTCATGCAGCAGCTCTCAGTTCAGTCATATTCTCCCCTCACATCTTCGAACCAAAGCCCCCTCACAAAGCCTTATAAAAATCTGTGCCTCGGGAGGGAGCAAGCTGCGGAATACCGAAACGTGCCAGGTGTCGCGTATAAAAAAAAGAAAAGAAAAAAGCAGTACTCTGTTTAAACAGAGCTGCATTATTTAAAAGACAACTGAGAGGCATAAATAGAGTGAATGCATGACAAGGCCCTACAATCTGTGGCCGCTAATAGGCCCCCAGTGGTCTCGGTGTGGTCTTCTTGTGCAAGATCAGTCGCCTCGCCCCCTCTCTGGCTCAGGATAACATGCTGTTTGTCTTATTCTGACCTTGAGCAGCTATTTCCCAGTCAAACCACGATAATTGAGCTCAGTCGGACTGCAATGTGAAATCATACAGCTAAATAAATGCTTCTACAGCTACTGTATCTACTGTCCTTTTCTTTCAGCCACGTCAACACATTCATAGATGCAATGCTGTGCTGTGTGCGTGCTCGTCTCTTCTGATAGGATGAATTATTCCCTTTGATCGGACATAAATGACTTCATTAACACTTGCAGGACAGATTAAACTTCCATCTCGAAACCGTTGCGCAGCATCCCCTGTGGGTCCCTGCAGGACCTGAAATCTGGCTATCATCGTCACTGGCTCGCCCTCACGATAACATCACTGTCATGTAACACAGACAAAGGCAGCTACGCCAAGCTGCGAGCACATGGCAGAAATGAATCGCTCAGAGTCAGCCATGTGGCGGGCAAATGCCCAACTAGCTGCTACAGAGAGAGATAACATAGGCTGAGTCACAGACGCTGTGAGTCACAATCCACTCGGGGGCCATACCCAATCTGTACGGCAACGTAGAGAGAGCCAGATGACCATCAAACACATGCTGAAGAGAATTACAAGTAATACCTGATTAGCTTTCTGTGTTGTTCATTGACAACGGAGGGAAAATCCAGCAGGGCTGCAAATCAGGACTCTTGTCCTAATCAGGCAGGCTAATGCATTTTATACAGTTGTTAATGAAGTCAGTGCTGCATTTTAGGCACTCAAATTGCACTTTACTCAGGTCTTATACCTCTCTAGACTCTAGTGAGCAATCCTCACAGATTGCTAGAGTGCAGGTGTGCCACAGAGACTCACATCTCATTAAAACGTGCATTACCCCCTTCCTGTCTCCCTATCTTCGCTCCTACCCACACTGCTATAACCATATGGACCCCATACCGACTCTCATTATACGGCAAGAAGTGAATTCATTCCAGGGAAGACAAGGAAGGCCCAGAAGTGATTGCGTGTTTAGGGTGGCATGTTAATAATCGGATCTTGGGGTGGAAAAAGGCTCTTATGCTGACTCATTAAATAATGTCTTCTAATTTATTTTCAGATGTGAGAAGAGGTATTTTTTACGAGACCCTAGAGCAACATAAGGTAACCATTATAAGGGAGTTTAGAGTTATCGATTACGATGAGGGTCTTTGTTACTGTAATTAACATTGTCAATGTGTTGTTGTGTGGGTATCATTACCATTATTCATCTTATTTATAGTAAGTCACTTTGAACATAATTCCCCTTTGAAATATATTGTAGGTGCCAATATGATTTTTTTCTTATATATTCATATATATATTGCGTGTCATTTTTTCTATTTCTGAAAAGACCTCTAAGACCCACCTTTAATTTTTATCTTTACATTTTTTTTATTCATCTCTATTCTTTTTAAACTAACGGTTTTCAATTTGGCCATGTTAGCTGTCAATTAAGTACAACCTAATGTTTAATTATATATTTTCCTTATGCTCATCAAATCAAATCAAATCAAGTTTATTTATATAGCCCAATATCACAAATTATACATTTGTCTCAGTGGGCTGAGAAGATAAAAGATACCCCACAATTGGTGGGGTAAATATGGAAGAAACCTCAGGGAGAGCAACTGAGGAGGGATCCCTCTCCCAGGACGGACAGACGTGCAATAGGTGACATGTGTGCAGAACAAACAGCATAGTTAAAAATACAGCATGGACAATCTATGCGACAGAAAACATGATACAATGGTATATAAAAAAGATGGATCCAGGGGGATGTCAAGGCTTCCTGGTGTCAGGCAGGACCAGGGCAACAGGTGCAGCCACGATTTGCGGTCCAGAAGTAATCTTTAATAGTGGCAACCTGCCAGATAAGGGACACAGAAACTCCGGGGATGATGCCCCGGATGGTGAGTTAGTAACATGCATTTAAGGGACATGAATGCATATCAATAGAGAGGGAGAGGAGGAGAACGAGAAAGATAGGGAAGAGGAGAGGAGTGAGTCCCCCGACAGTCTAAGCCTATAGCAGCGTAACTAGGGGCTAGTCCAGGGCAAACCTGAGCCAGCCCTAACTATAAGCTTTATCAAAGAGAAAAGTCTTTAACCTGACTGACTTTGGTTTGCATGGAGGATTCATCGTTAACACGTACAAATTGAGATCGCTCAGATAAATAGGATTTAAACCAGCTCAGTGCAGTTCCTGCTATGCCAATGAAATGTTCCAGTCTCTGCAGCAGAATGTCATGGTCAACAGTGTCAAAAGCAGCACTGAGGTCTAACAAGACAAGAACAGAGACAAGTCCTTTGTCTGATGTCAGTAGAAGGTCATTGGTAACTTTCACCAGTGTCGTCTCTGTGCTATGATGAACTCTAAATCCAGATTGAAAAACCTCAAATAAAGTATTGTTATGTAGAAAATCACATAACTGTTTTGCGACTGCTTTCTCAAGAATTTTAGAGTGAAAAGGAAGGTTAGATATCGGTCTATAGTTGGCTAAAACCTCTGGATCAAGACTGGGCTTTTTAAGAAGAGGTTTTATTACAGCTACTTTAAATGATTCTGGTACATAGCCAGATAATAGAGACAGGTTGATCATATTTAATAACGAGGAGTTAATTAAGGGTAAAACTTCTTTAAGCAAAATTGCTTTTCAAAATTTTAATAGACAACCAATGTTACAATTCTTTATTCAGAAATGGTTAACACACTGATCAGTGATTTCATCCAATGGGATCATATTGTTTCGGTTGAACATTCTGTTGCTAGTAGCAACCATGACCAGCACAGTTCCAGAGCAGCTTACCTGACGTTGCTGATGTACATCATTGTTGCACTCGTCACATCTGTGACCAAACAATTGTTGACAAGAATCTTTATCTTCTTCTTTTTGTAGATACACCTGTATCACAGCTGTTTGGTTATTCTTCATTTGTTATTTAGTAGAATCATATTTTTCTGTTATTACTTTCCAATTAACCAAGCTAGCCATGATACTATGTTATAGCTGAGGCTGGACATTGTAACTGTTGTGCTGTGTGCACGGCGAGCGACAAAACGGCCAAGCGTGGCAAGCTACACTGTGTCAAAGTTATAGAGAGTTATAGAGACGTAGTTATATTGTTAAATAATACTGGGAATTGGCTTCTTTTTTTTTTTTTTTTTTTGACGGAACAGGATGAAACAAAAGCAAACGATCAGTCGACGCTTCACCCAACACTTCACCCAACACTGTGTTGGACACCACTTTGTAGCTTCGTGACACCGGCCTCCATTGAAAATTATTTGCCGCCTGTTACATGCATAGTGAGGGCAGAAGACATATTCATATCCACCATTAGTTACAGTTTGAGGCTGAATATTTGATCCAAAAAGTATTTCTAATAGGTCACATTGACTCAAAATATATTTAAATACACTTGAACATGTGTTTTTGAAATGCATTTCCTCTCTCTAAGTACAAATGTATTTAGATTTTTTTGATTTATTTTTCTAACATTTGTAATTCTGTCAATTTGTCCATCATTTGAGACGTGATCTATTTCTAAGATACAGAAAACATGCATGTAAACAGTTTGCAGAACCTGCAAATGGCTTTTTAAAGTTGCACACGCACAGACATGTACCACTCACTCCATCCCTCTTCCTTTAATCCATTAGATACTCTGAAGTTGCATGTCCTGCGAGGCGGGGGTGTACCGAGGCACTCTCAGCCCCCAGTCATTAACCCTCTCTCCATCTGCTGACACAACAAAGTAAACGACCGCATAATCAGATGACAAGTGATGGAAAGAAATTAGGCAGGAGGAACGGGGAGGGTGGTGGAGAAGATGTCTTAAGCCTTCCTTAAAAGACAGCGCACAGCAGGCAGCTCATCAGGAAATTGGGGTGTCAGCGAGCTGTCAGGGTGCATTGACCTAACAGGGTTAGTTTGCCGGGCAGCTGTCGTCGGCGTGTCAATCTCGCTCTCAGCCAATCAATCTTCTACAGAAAGGGGAGCAGCTCTCAGAAAGAGAGGAGGAGAAGACCTGTCACTTATCCGATAATACATCATTTGAATAATATTTGTTTAAAAAAATGACATGCTTTATTTACCTTCATTTTTTTAAAGCGCAATGCAGAAGAACCTACATTTAAGCTCCTGACCTTTTTTCAACCGCCGTAATCATCAACGCAGAACTTCAAAGCTGCGTTTTTGCCACGCCCCTTAATCTCTCAAGTAAAGAGTTGACTCTTTCTTTTTCCTCCAGCCAGGTACTCGCCCGAACCCTCTTGCTGTCTCTGAAGGTCAAGCGAGTGCTCGGTGAAATTGTGTGTTGGTGCACAGGAGGAGAACTGCTGCATGTGTTCTGCGCCGGCTCTGTCTGGGTGACCACGAAGCTGCCTATCTCCCCCCATTGCTCCCGCTCCCCTCAGCCTGGGCATGTCAGCTTTCTGGGGCACAGCGGCCCGGCTCCCCAGGGAGAGGGGACAAAGAAGGAGGGGACGGTGGGAGATGGGTAAGGCATAAATAAAATAACACTTGTGTTTCACCTTGGAGAGGCCGGTTGCCTGTTGTTGTTTTCTTCTATGCAGATTTAAATCCAGAGAAGCTCATTAATATCCCTGGGAAATGTGGCATATTCCCTTGGGTTTACATGTCTTCAGCCCATGGTTTGGTCATTGTTTGGGCGTGCTGCATCGTGAGTGACAAGTTATCAACAATTTACAATGAAATACGCTGGCGAGAAGCTTGCTAATTGAATTTTCATGGAAAGCATACAGTACACAATTGACAGTCTCCAGTAAACAGTAACCATAAGAAATATGATAACCCCTGGACACAACATGCTGCATCCTGCACATAGAAAGCTAGAGAAAACAAACAAGTACATAAGGAAATGGCATGGTGGAGTGACTTATACATCAAAGGCGAAGCAGGGTGTGAGCTGAGTTTATAAAAGGAATAGTTCAACATGTATTAGCTTTTCAGCCGAGACTAGGATGAGAAGATATCGCCGTCATATCTGTACGGCAAACATGAGGCTACAGCCCCGGAAACATTTAGCTTAGCTGAGATAAAAGACTTGAGGCAGACAGCTAGCCTGGTTCGAACAAAGATTGTTTTAAAAAAATATATTATTACTGATAATATTACTGATTTAATTTGTATTATTGTCTTGTACCTTTTAAAGCTCACAAGTGGAGACGATATATCTTGTTTAATATATGTAACTAATGATAAATAGTCAACAACCAGGCTCCCAGTGACATGGATGCTGATATTTAGCAGATATAATCTTAGATTATTATGTAAACATGCTAACACAACCTGCTTCTTTGGAGCAGGTGGCTCGGAATTACACATTGAACCTTGAAACACAAATTGGTTAAATTATCGTTAACATTCTCGAAGCTACTTTTGACAGATGGCACATTTTTCTGTGAGGAGAGGTTAAGAAAATTACAATGACCTACTGTAGTACACAGAAGACATAGAGGTCTGTAAACTGGTTCACAGAATATAGATATCCCAGTCGAGCCTGTCATACACTTTTGGAATAATTGGCTTGATTTAAGAGGGAACTCCTTAAGAATATTGTGTTTCTCTGAAGAGAGAATAAAACCTCTCAACACTTTGTGCCGTAAAGGCATAAAATGAGCTGGATGTAGTGCAGGCTTCTTCAGTAAACGCTTTTAAAAAAATGTTTTTTAAATAGATCGGATAAATTCTGTTCAACAAAGGATGTTTTGTATAAGATTATAGCGGACTTGTGACTTTTTGCAGAATTCTGGTTATTTTCAAAAGTAAAGTGTGGTATTATTTTGTTGTATTTTTTGTTCGTCGTAGTTGGAGAGTCTGCTGTGGAGAATTTATATTCTGTACCAGAAATGGTTCAATAAAGTGGAGGTGAATCGGCTGCACAGACAATTTCTGTAAACTCACTGTTAATCAGGCTGACTGTTAAATATTGATGTAGGGAATACAAGAATTGATTCGAGGTCCATCATTTCCATATGGTTTAAGAGGAAAACGGCTTGACTTTTTGTTTTTATAAATTAAACTGGGAATACAGTGGCAGAGCTGGCTGGGTCACAAAACAGATTTTTTTTTTTTTTTTTTAACTCTGTCTAAACCAAGCCATGCAACTTTAATGTTATGTGTTGCCCAGGGCAGCTCCCATGTATAATTAAAGTGTTTCTGTGGGCTCCCCCCCCCCCCGCGACGCGTGGTAGATGGATAAGGAATTAGGTGGGAAAAGTGTTTTTAAATTGCTCACAAGAGATGAAAATAATATGGAAATAAAATGTGACACAACAGTGTAGCTCTACTAAGATATGAAAATACCTCCATCGCCCACAGGTGTGCTACATACACAGGGACAGAGTGTGTACAAGTTTCAAGAAGTCCACTCCTCTTGAAGAAGTCCCAGACCCTGCATCACAGTATAGTAAGTATGTCAGAGTAGCAGTAATGACCTTGATGATTCTGCCACTCTGCAAAACCCAGTGATGATGGGGGCCATTCCAGCACATCAATTATGAGAAGCGTTTGTTGAGGTAATGTGCTGCACGCAAGGCAATGGGTGGGGTGGACGGGACCTGCTGCACTATTCATGTCACCATCTGCTCCCTTTCAGAAAGTCTTGCTCCACGGGCCTGTGGGCTCTGGAACCAGGCCTCAGGCTGCATCCCTGGTCCAATTCCTCCAGCAGTGCTTGTAGCCACTGCACAAACATGTGATTTAGACCATCCAGCTCTGCTGCCATCACTGTTCTGGTCATTGCTATACGACCATGTGCAATACAAACAGCCAGGCGGAGCACCTGTGCAATTGGAATCTGCTGGAACGGGGAGAGAATGTGAGGGAGCAAACATCAGCACAGGGGACTTCCACAGCAATAACAGGGATCAATAAAGAAAGCACAAGGGCGACAGCTGAAAGGGGTCATCATATAAGATCCCAAAGCCAACAGATGAAATATAAATGCTGCTGAAATAGACAGGATTTTCTTTTTGGAACAAATTTCCAACGACCAAAGGTGCTTTGTGTTTCCAATCTTTTCCATCTGTTATAAAACCCGTATCTAAGGCACTTTTATTTGCGACATGACTCAGGAAGCTGTTGACCTACTCGCTAATTTATCTTTGAGGTGATTAAGACCTGGCAATGGCCTAATTGAAAGCCTTAGTTTGCACTCCTCTGAGTGTGTTTGTAAAGTAAATCCGTGCTCTGATTAAATGTAATATCCACAGTGAATATCTCTGAGAGGCGGCTATGTATCCTGATGGAGGCATCTTATCAGTATGCAAATTGAACAGCTCACTTTGCTCATTATATTAAATGAGCCGCGACTGAATGAGTTTGTCTCAATTATCAATTTCAAAGTTGTGCTGGGCGGCGTTTCGCATAGTGGTATTATAGCCTCATATTAGAGTCTGGTTATAAGATTCAGGGCTAAGTCACACTCTTCATTTAGAATGCCTGGGATACAGATCATACACACACACACACACACACACACACACACACACAAACCTGCTCACACATGCCCGCTATAGACTACATTTTGGCCACCCTGTGGGGTGTCAGCTATAAATGATGACTTAGCCAGGCAATGATATCATTAAAGACTAAAGCAGAAATGTATGAGGACACAAAAGGCCAACCTTCACGTTGCTCTGTGTGCGGCTGTATAATCTGTAGGCGGGGGGTATGAATAAACTCACTGCAAGGACAGCAAAGGTGTTGTAAAAGGGTAACGGTGAAACAGACCAATGTACTAATGTATCGACATCATTTCATGTTATTTTCTGTTCTCTTTCATCGGATTAAATTGGAAAGTGTGTTTTTTTTGGGAAAATTATTCTATTTTGGCTAAACCGATTCTGATATTTGGACTAAATCATTATACTATACTGTAACTGTATGTGCTTGTTTTAAAAAAAAAAATAAAAAATTTCAATTCAGGTTCAGTGTATGTAACTTGAAGATGGTTGTTAACCAATCTCAGACTTCTTGTAAAAAATGCTTCTTGTGGTTCATTATTTGCTCATTTCATATGGTTACATTCACATTCGTTTTTTAATGCAAACACAGATATGTGCAGGCCTACTTGTGAATATACAAGTTGGCATGTTGCCCTTTTGAAAGGGGCCACTACACAGAGATATGTAGTGACAGCTATAGGCTGAGGAGGCTGGGAGCTTGAAAGGGCTCGCCGGTGACCAAAAAATTGATGAAGATTACTGTTGAGAGCGTGGGATCAATACCTCTCTGCATGTTGTCAGAACGATTCGTTGAAAAATATGATGTTGACATCACACAAATACACAATGAACTGCTCACATTACAGTAACGGACAATGAAGGCAGGGTCTGTATCAGCTGGGAGCAAATACTGACAGCCCAACGTTGTGCCGTTTTGCACGTTGGTATGAGCAATACGGTCATACATCATTCACCCCTTTTATACTGTCATTGACAGCATATATAATTCATGCCCAATTCGTAGAATTAAACATCATTCGTGTATTCTTTTCGCATCTTGAATAATTCTCTGTAAAATTTCAAGCAGTCAGGAAATAAATATGAACAAAATGTCTCGTGGACCTTTTTAATGCCGTTGTGGAAAAGCTTCTGTTTCATAGTTCTTGCTTCAATACTGCCCCCATGTGATGTGAAGCTGAAAGTTACCCAGGCGCTACGTTGCTCCATGGAACCATGATGTGTTGTGTTCATGACTACTGCAATCGCCATCAAAAAAAACGCACCAATCAGACAGCCATCATTATTATATCTTAAGCCAACCTTTATCTTTGTTCAAACTATGTTCAAGCAGCAAGGTAACTATTCAGGATTAATAATGAATTTGTCATTCTGTAATTAATTATATTCAAGCCCCTGCTCCTGGTCTTTATCAGAGCACTGCATGAACCTCACCTCCACCGTCTTTTTTACTTTCTCAGCAAACAGTGAGAGACAGCTGAATATCCAAAAACTCAGTTGCTTCGTCTTTAAGTTGATGACTGTCTTTCTCCTTGGCTGATGTGACAGGCAGGTCTGGTGCATCATATGAAATATGAAACAGGATGGGGACACCGTTGACAGCCATGTCACAAAGCATCAGAGAGGATGACAGGACCAAAGACCCCGGTCTGCTACACTGACATCTCTGCAGCTAATCGGAAGGTACAGGCCCTCACAGCTGCCGGACCGAAAGATGGAGAGAAGGTCAATAATTTAACAGTTGCAATATGTTGAGGCTAGTCCAACGTTAAGGTCTCCTTCCATCCTTCTCCTGCACTCTCTGTCACATTGACTTTCTCGCTCGCACATTTTGTGAACAAAGATTCATCACCTGCCGTGTAGTGCTGTAAATTAAACAGCAATTCACTTTAGAGGACTGCAAAGCTTCAGATACTTTCAGAAGTGAAGAGAATGCAGAGGTAGCTGCAGTATAACAGTATAAATGTTACTATTGCTTTCCATTATAAATCTGAATGACTGGATTGCCAGTCTACGGTGGTTTAACACGTCCATTTATGTAACGTGAGGACGCATCAGAAAATCATATGACCTGTACATAAGACTCTCTCTTTCAGTCATATCTATGTCTTTTTCTGTCCGTCTATGAGGCATTAAAGAATTTCTCGGCTCGGGGGTCACGTTGCCATGACAACAGAGATGAGCTGAATGTTCTGGCAGGTATCACCTTTGCTGTCTCACCTCTGGTGGCTGGCACTCCAGTGTCACTGGTCCAGAGCTGCTGACGGCGGGGAGTCAGTAGGTGGGCTAGGAAGGTGGAGCGAGCGAGGGCGAAGGGGCAGAAAGACAGGTAGAGGAAGGTTTTAAGGATGGGGAAGTAGGCTCATTTGCCCTCTGGGCCCCAACGCTGCCCTAATGCTGGATGCCAGCGTTGCACTCAGGTGAAACTGAAGTGGCTGCGGTGTGACGGCATGGAGTCGTCCCAGCGGAGGAAAAGCTTAGACAATGAGGGAAGGAAATGCGCAGGCATCACAGGTCTTGTAAGGAACACTCACTGACCGTGCAACTGTCTGATTAAACAGCTTTTGAAAAAAAAAAAAAATTTATAATTGAACCATTTCTTTGTCATTCATACATCAATTGACCGTTCGCTATACGACTCCCTGAGCAGTTGTTGTGCAATCAGAACTCGATACAGTGTGCATTTGTCTTTAATAAGGAAATAATAGTCAATTAAGTATAGGCTAAGGAGTTTAGCTTTTACAAAACCAAAAATGAGCTAAAGTGTAAGGAATAGGTAAATCAGTGTGTATCTGCTCTAGTGTCACCTGCATACCTTAGCATGTCCAGCTAACTAGCTTACAATGTATAGTAGTATTGTCGTCAAAGGCAAGGGCCATGTCATTTGCAAACTACATTACATTTGTAGGGACACATTAAATATATATACACATCATAGTATAGTCCTCCATGCTGATCTGACTAAAACACTGTCACGCCTATTTATTTTGAAAGAGCAACGTCAATGTGTAAACTCCAACTGGACCAATCAACATTACTTTGTCACTTACGTCGACCATTTCAATCATTAACGGACTTTTGCGTTTATAGGGCTGGCCCCCGCTGTGCTGCGGTCCGGCCAAAAAATGAATAGAAATGAATGGCTTTTGTTTCCATCCATCAGAAGGTACACTAAAGATCAGTAGAAAAAATATTTTGAGATGATACGAATGTTGTGGTTTTCTAAATTCTATCGGTAAAAATCAAGTTCATCGTTGAAGTTGGAAAATTAAGATTTATTTGGACATTGTACAGGTTGTTTTTACAGCTTGGAGTCAGCGTGTATAGCAACGTAGGAGTCCTCATCTCTGTTGCTGATCTTAAAGTGGGCGCGGCCATCATTGCCAACATGGATCTGCTTCCCACTGCACCTGCTTCCTTCCTTCTGGCCAGAAATGACATCACAGTAGGTGCCATTGGGCATGCCAGTGTTCAGGGTCACATCCAGATCCCTGAAGATAAAGAACAAGTTTTTTTTTTTTTTTACACCACCACAATGTCATAATGAAACTGTTCTTTGAGAGGTTCTCGTTGTCTTATTTTTCTGTATTTTCTATTAAAACCGAATGCAAACAAGACGTGTAAGCCAATAAGATATCAATTAGGGAGAGAGAGGCAGTTTTTATGTGATGGAAGAAACAAACCAGAAAATTATTTAAAATGTCATGTTATATTTCTTGGAAGTTTTGTGCGCACGTTTATAATTTTGTTTGTCGTTTAAGGAAGTGCAAGTAATGTTATTTTTAATCCAAGACATAGAAATCCAAAGAACTGTTGTTACTAATGGCTGATTTTTTATAAGGGGTTTCATTTTGCTTTATATCTTACCCTATGTAAGATCCTGACATACATCTGCATCCAGTCCCATACATTTGTTTAATCTACATGTACTCCTTAAATTAAAGTGCCAGTGTGTAGTATTAAGAGGGATCTATTAGCAGAAAGGGAATATAACATTCATAACTATGTTTTCTGTGTATAATCACCTGAAACTAAGAATAGTTTTGTTGTAGTTACCTTAGCCTTAGTTACCCTTCATATCTACATAGTGAGCGGGTCCTCTTCCACGGTGTCTACTATGTTGCACCGCCATGTTTCTACAGAAGCTCAGAATGGAAAAACCAAACACTGGCTCTAGAGAGGCCCTTTTGTGTTTTTATGTTACCTGAAGGCAACTGCAGTTCTCTGACACTCAATGTCCTGACAGATACCACGGCATTATAAAAAGGGAGGGGTGGGCGGCGGTGTATTCAGTTGGTTGAAATCTGCAACCGCAATGCCAGATGGCGCCAAATCCTAAACACGGTCCTTTTAAATTGGTGAAATTTATCAGTACCAGTTAGAATACTCCTTACCAGTCATCATTGTTGAAGACGATGAAACCACGATTACCACGTCCAAAGGCAACCTGGTTGCTCTGGTTGTCCCACCAGTTGGAGTGAGGCTGTCCGTTGACCACGTTGCGGAAAATAACCATGTTCCTAAAGTGGCGACATGACAAAATACAACCATAACGTATAATGTACCAAGCAGAACTGACTAATGTGCTGTGTTTAAGGCCAACAGTTCCCTGTCTCTGGCTTTTTGGCGGACTGACTTGATCTGACGCCATCGGTGCTCACACACCCATCCGTCCCCACAAGTCTGGTCAGCGTTGATGGGAACAGACTTGGTGGAGCCATCACTATGACTGGGAGGGCCCATCCAGTCATTCTGATCCTACAAAAAAAAAAAAGGCAAAAAAATTGTTCCAAATACACACTATACTGTACATTTCATTCCATTATTCCTACTTAAAAGAGAATCTACCTTTCCATTGACAATGTTGCGGTTCCAGCGGAAGCTAGACATCACCCTGGTTACGCCGTAAGGGTGGGCCAGCATGTAGCTGACGGCCATCTTGTGGAGCTTGGAGTCCCAGAAGCTCACAATGGATGCACCACCAGCACCGTGGCCTCTCTGGTTGTCATGGTTGTCTACGAAGACGAGAGCATTTCCGTTGGGCATGAAACCCCATCCCTCTCCCCAGTTCCTGCACAAATACAATTTTACAATTGATGAGTTCACTTTTTTCCCAAATTTGGACAAAATATACAAAGTATTTAATTCAGAAACTCTAAAATGTTCCAGTTGTAGTCAATGATAATTAATGAAAAAATGTTGTTTCTAGAAACACAATTAGCGAGTAAGAAACGTTTGTTCAATCCAGCAATTTGTAGCCATCTCATGGTTAAATACATATTCTTATATAAATCAATTTGATATGTGATGAAGGCAAACCATCAGTAACACACATACGTGGTGTAAGACAGCTTCTCCCCGTTCCACTTTCTGAACACATTTCCCAGTTTGGCACCATATTTGAACTCGGTCACCCTTCCCAGATGGAAGTACTCCCTAGATGTGATGGGCTCACCTCCCAAATCAATAACCTACAAGGAAATGAACACATACTCATTCAAAGTAGATGTGGCTTAGATTCACCAGATCAGTGATTTGTGGATTGACAAAAAGGAATTCAACAAGAAAGATTTTTTCAGCTGTAACAAGAATCCTATTTCTGCTGTTAAACATTGATGTTGTTAGTGAAGGCAGAGCACAGTTATTTTTTACAGCTAATGTTGTTAAGCGTCTTTGACTTCATCCTTTTATTATCAGCGTTACCTGTATTTATACAGGTGCTTGTCAACTAGTAATGCGTTCTTGGATATTAACATCAGCTCCGAGTCTGCATGCGTTTGTACGTCATCTTGCCTAATTTTCCCACGGCTCTGCTTACTGCCATATTAGTCATGTGGGCGGTTAGTACTAATCCAATCACTTCCTAGCATGTAGATTTCAGCTGTCAATCGTTAACTTGAATGCAAATGAGTTATATTTGCGGCGGTTTGTGTTCGCATGTTTTCCAAGTTGAAATAAGTTCATCCAGCCTTTTGGTTCAGTAAAAAACACACAACTATCCAATACAGAGTTGAGTTGAAGCCACTCATCATGCATCTACTGTACATGTTGTCAATGCCACAGTAAAATGGAAGTTGATGGTTGATATTTTTTCCTGTCTTTCTTTAAATGTTTTACCATGTCGGTGTAGAAATGAAGTAAACTTCTAAGATGCATACCTCCTGAAAGATGAAGGGTCTGGAGTCACCAGAGAACCACTTGGTGCTGAGGTTGTTCAGACGACCGTAGATAGCAGACAGGTCACCTGGCCACATGTGCTTGACGGCATCCACTCTAAATCCAGCCACACCCATGTCAATCAGCTTGTTCAGAAAGTCGGCCACCTTGCCCCTGACGTAATCTTTCTCCAGGGCGAGGTCCAGCAGACTGACCAGACGACAGTCGCGCACCTTGAGCAGCAAATAAGCATTTACAGCGCAAATGAATTGGGTTTTTTTATTCTTGTTTACACTCCCAAGTTTAACAATGACTCAATGTGGAAGCTTCTGGCTAAACAGTCCCTTGTATGGATCCTTTAATGGGGTTAATACGTGCTGTGAAAAAAATGGTTATAATCTGAAAATCTTTTTTTTTTTTTACAGTAGATTCATTACCTGATTGCTATCATTATAGTTCTCAATATTGCCACTGCTAGTCTTGCATTTGTAGTCATTGAAGTCAGAATGGGAAAAGGGGACACTGGGGAAGTCCTTCTTGTTAGCACTGAACCAGCCTCCACATGAAGAGTGGGTTCCCTCACCACCGCCGGCACCGCACATGTGGTTGATGACAGCGTCCACATAGATATTGACCTGGGGTAGGTAGATACAGATATGTAGGTGCAACACAACTATTCAACACCTCCCTTCTAACCCTCCTCACTTTCACTTTTTTTCTAAGCACATTAAGTTCATTCTCTCAGGTCACAAGCTGTGCTGCTTACTATTGCTTTATGTGTTGTTGGTGGTCCACAAAGTGAAGCGTATAACTCTAAACAAAAAATAAAAATAAAAAAATCAGCAGCTAAATGTCTAAAAGAAAACTGTGAATGATATTTCTTCAAGACAGAGGCGTTCATTCATTAAATTGATGCTCTTTGTTCTAAAATGCCAGGTGCCTGTTCTTAGAAATGAGTTTGATAATTATGCGTAAATTGTCTGTATCTGGTAAGTGCTGTACAACGCTGTAGATTTACGAGGAGCTGTCAAACGCAGAAGAACATTGTTGCTAATGCCTTGCAGTAAATCACTGTGGTTTACCCCAACGTTGTTGCATCTGGTGATCATGTCTCTCAGCTCGCTCTCGTTGCCAGATCTGGAGCACAGGTCGTAGCCAACTGGTTGGTATCTCTGCCACCAGGGCCTCCAGGGATTGTCCAGCACAATGTGTTCATTTGGAGGAGAGATCTGAGGAACACAGAGGAAACACACTACAGTAATTATTACTTTTAACACAGGAATTATTGGCAGATGGAAGAACGATGTTAAACCGGGTTCCGTACACTATACAGTTGTAAAAGGGGCAGCGATTGTACACATAAACTTCAGTTTAATCATCGCGAGGAGTAATACTCAGCCTGTGGAGACATGATTACTGATTTACAGTTATTTCAAGGGGGGCTGATGAAAGGTGCATTATGGGAAATGTAGTGTTTTGGAACTTAAACTATACAAAAAGTCAGAATATCTCTGATGCTTCAGTTTTTAACTATTCTTTTTAAAATACGTCTCTTTTGAGTCCTTTAACTTTATGGAAGTGCAATACTAAATCACTAGAGTACCCCCTTTGAATTTAAATGAAGGGGAATAGAGGATAAAGAGAGACTATTGAACCCTTCAAAAGGCTGCATGCAAGGCAAGATTTGAATTATATTTTGTATTTTATATCAGCCGAAACAGACGAGAATCTTCTTCCCACTAATGTTGATCTTTATTTTTTCCAATTGAGCTTTTGTTTGAAATGAACCGTTCTTCATACACAGAAGGGATCCCCCTCCTTCTCTAGACTTAAAAGCTATCCTGTGTTCATCCGTACATACCTGAACTCCACCAAAGCCGTTCGGACCCAAGAAGCGCTCACACTCTGCAGCGATATCGGCCCAGCGCCACTCAAACAGGTGCACGATGGCAGTCCTGCCGTGCTTGGTGTGGGGGTTGTGCTGGGCGAAGCCGATGCCGAACAAAGCCACCAGAATGAACAACTTCATGCTTTCCCTGGATGAGCAAGAAAGCCACATTCACCTGCTGCCCCACTGTTAGTATTTATATTCATTTTCTCTCTCTCCTGGACCAATGAAAGACTGGCCAATATCAGCAAGGAGGTTACACAGGTGCTTCCTTCTCACGGTGACCTGCCCTGTTTCAAAACTAGTCGAATGGTAAATAGTTTCGAGGCTCCTACAGGTTGAAAAAACTGAAAAACATGAGGTGTGCGTCATGTTTTTACCCAAAAAAAAAAATAAGTGGCTTAAAGAGACTGGAAAAACTTTCAGCGTTTCTGTTTCCTGTTTTACTTTGTAAAGTACACTCCTCTTGTGTCATGTCTCGATTTATTTCCTGTCTTTGTGTTTTCCCGCCTTTATTGATTTGTTTGCCCCTCACCTGATTTGATCCCCGTGTCTAATCACCCTGCTGCTGTGTCTTTGTGGTTAGTTGTCTGTGTGCATATACACCTGTGTGTCCCATTGTTCTTTGTTGGTCCATCGTCGATGTTTCCTGGTGTGGTCGGTCGGTCGGTTGCTTTTTTTGTATTTCAGTTTTTGTCAATTTAAAGCTTGCTTTTTGTAATCACTATCTGCCTGTGTGTGCTGCGTTCAGGTCCTCCTTTTAACCGCACCCTGACAGCATTCTTTTTTGACAGTGAGATATCTGTCGAGTGTTATCCTCTCAGCAGGACAAAGCAAACTGAAACTCAAGAATCACACTCGCCTTGTCATGTGGCAGTAACTTCAAGGTTTCAGCAGAAACACTTGAAGCCTACAAAAACATTCTTTTCTCTCTCAAAACATTACCATGATACCATCTTAGGTGATTTATGAGATTCATCTCTAGCACTAATTAAAATATAAAGACATTAAAAAAATTTAAAAAACATTTTAAAGCTCTTACCTCTCAAAACAGGACCGGTTATATGTGTCCTGCTTCAGTATAATTCACACAGTTCAATGACCAGATGACTTTGTTAAACTTTCCCTAAGTTACGTAACATTGATTCCGAACCAAAATCTATTTTGGGCAAATCAAATAAAAGGTTGTTGCAGCTAAATTGCAAATGAAGTTTCTTTTTTTTTTTTAAATATGTTTGTCTGTTCGGGGATTATGGGGACGAAGTAGGTAAGTCTGGGAAAATAAATTCAGTCAGCAACAATTTTTTTTCCACTTTTTATTTATTTATACCTTATCAAACATGTGACATGAATTTTGCAATTGGCTAAGTGTTGTATAATAAGAGTTAGTAAGAGTGAGTTTCTGTACGGGAGGGATGTAACAGTATTTATTTTACCTCAATTCACATCATTCAGTTCTAAATTTGCACTTTTTGGAAATTTAAAGTAGCCTCTACCTTGGATTTCTTTCAAGATATTAAAACCTAAAGTTATGTTATCATTTTTGAAAGATGGATATCTTTATTCAGGTATCAATAACAACATGTACAAAATGTGCCAAGATTATTGGTAACAAATGGAGGTGTTCATGATCTGTTCATCACGTCTGATTGGTCATATTTAATAACAAGCGGTGGTCAGTTACACACGCTATGTCCTTATGTGACTTCACTTTATTCGCTTTTTATCGAGGAAAACCAACACAGATAAGCTACACACGGGTCAGAAGGGGAAGAGGTTAAAGGTGTTTTAAAACAAGCCCTGACAAAACACAAGCATTTTCCCATGAGAGGCAACAAAGTGACCCTCCGCTTAGTTATGTTTGTGGGTAAGAGTCATGCTGCCAGTGTGTCAGCCCAGGAGAGACATGCAGGCCCATGGCACTGCAGAAGGTTAATCCTCAAAATGACTTTCAGTACATTTTACTTCCTACTGTACTTGAGTAATATTTTGAAAGGGCTTTCACTTGTGATGGAGTATTTTTGCTATACAACTTGAGTAAAAGACCTCAACACGCCTTCCATCTCTGCCTTTCTACTATAACTACAGTACTTCATAATGCCCTGTACCATGCACTGATGAATACTCATTGACCCCTTCTTACAGCTACATTTATACCACACCGTGCAAATGCTTATACAGAAGGTATTGTGTGCTGAAATATACACAGGGAGACACATCTATTCTCTGTGAAGGCTTCTGTGTAGTGTAAACTGTAATTGTCTACATAGCAGTTCCTGATTTACACATTTATATATTTTTTTATTAACTTAATTTTCTGTCTCTTGAGAGGTCTAACTGACCTAATGCATATAGTATGTAGGCTGATGTTACTGCATGTGTGTACTGCATGTATCTATACCTGGCCCATATATTATCAAAAACATTTCCTTATTATTGTAATACCAATGATTCATGGTCATTTGCCGTTTTTTGTCACCTTCATTAAATATACAAACCCAAAAAATACCAAAATGTATAATTCTGTTTGAATGCGGTGTCATATGAACTGTCCTGAAATACTTGCACCGTGGCACTGTTACATTATACCTGCCATTCTAATGTCAGTTATAACCCTGGCAGCATGTTATAATGTACTTTCATATTACAATAGCTCCCCCAATGGTTCTTGAGAAAAACTGCATCATCCAAAGAATACACAATATACAATAATTCTGTAAATTATTTTGTAAATCATGTCCAGCTACAACATCTTTCCCTGAAGTAATTCATAGGAGCATGATATTAAATTGATTATTTAGATAAAAAATAAATTGGAGGAAGTCATCATCACTACAAGTTTTCTTAAGAATATCTGCTGTATTGACTGCATTGTTTTGTTATTGTATTGGGCATTTTTTTCTCAATAGGGACAATATTACAGCAGCCAAAGCAACATTAAGAGGGTTCAGTACCCAAAACTAAGCACGCAAAAATGTATGTGTCCATTTCACTGCGGGTGCATTGAATAAAAAAGGGCAGTAAAACGCCAGACTGACTGTAGGTTTGTGAGTGTGGAAGCTTTTGCAAATAAAGCCTGGTGTGCCTCATCATGCCTCATCCCACCTGCTTACTAATCTGACCCAGCTCCTGCCCTTCCCGTCACCCCTGCGGAGAGTGTGTCAAACGGACATCTGACCTACCTTCCTGGGTTTCGTTCCGGGTCACTCCTCCCAGTGAGTCTGTGGGTCACAGGCATGTAAAAGTGAAGGGGCCCGACACGTTTGTAGTGGAAACACTTACTAATACCTCATCTTGGTGCAGACTGTGTTGACACATAAGGACTAAAGGGATGAATATCTCATTTTGCACTGCAGGTTTTGCTCCAAGTTGCAATACCCTGTCCACAGTAACAGCACTTTTCTCTGGTGTTATTTGAAACTGTAGTAAAAGTCTATACAAAAGCAGACAAGTACACAAACATTTTATATATTCGTGAATCATTAACTGAACAGTAAAAAAAAGTATATATATATATATATATATATATATATATGTATATATGTGTATATATATATATATGTATATATGTATATGTGTATATGTATATATATATATATATATATATGTACACATATATATACGTATATATATATGTACATATATATATATATATATTTAGCTCTTTTAGGGTCAAAATAGGATTTTTTTTTACCTGCAATAACTGATTGTGTTGGCCACTTGGGGGCAGCAGAAACAAGTCGTAAACACTACATTGACATGTCATCACTTATTCAGTGCTCGTGCTTATAAATTTGGGTAACTGGAGAGCCTGCCGACCACTGTGGAATAAGACAACCCAGTCAGTTCTTTGTGGGCTGCCTCTGTCAGAAAACATGGGATTCAACAAGCCATTCAGATCTGCCTCCCGTTTCTACGCCACATGCAGGCTCATGTGGCGTGGCTCCCCATCTGAGTATCTCCACCCTCGGCTTGAAAACTACCTTTGCAAAGGTGCGCCCTATTTTTCTCACAAGCCAATTTCAATTTAAATCTTTTCAATTTCAAAGACTGAGCTTTTTTTCTTTTCGGGAGTGGGGTCTAAAGAGACATGCTGAAACTCTATAACGTTTGGTAAAGCCAAGGAGAGCTGCAGAATCAGGTGATCATTCTCTGCAGGTCCATCACTAGCAATTCCCATCAGTTCACATTGTCATTAGGAACATTGTTTTTATAAAGTATCGATTATAGCCACAAGGTTTCTTTTGAATTCCTGGAATGAGGTTTTTTTTTAACCCTAATGACGCATCATGCTCCGTGGGAGGAGATGTCAGAGAGAGTTAAGGCCCAAACTCGCTCACATTTTCCCATGGGCCCCAAAAATTCCAGTCAGACCAAAGTCCTTTCCTGTATGGACAACACAGGACATACCTCCGGAGGCGATGAAGGGTTTTGGGGACAAAGCTTTCTTTCACAGCTCGAGCTCTGAGACCAGGTGAAGGCAGAGAAGCTGGTCATTTGATTCCCGCCCCTGGTTCTGTCATGGGAAAGTGGAAGAGTCATAGCGGAGTGGGGGAGGCCGGAGGGTTGACTGCAGACAGGCTGAAGAGAAAGTGAGGAGGAATGAGAGAGAGAGAGAAAGAGAGATGAAAAGGGAAGGGAAGGAATGGGGGTCAGCAGGTTAAGAGAGAGAAGGAAGAAGAGAGGAAAGAACGAGAGGCGAGTGTGGGGCGTTCGTTGAAGACAAACGAGGAGAAGTATGAGATGAGAGAGAGAGCATGAGATGGTGAAGGGGGGGGTGCTGCTGTACTTCAGGGCAAATGAGGAAAAACACAGAGGGAGTGAGTGGAAAAAGAGAAGGGGGAGTTAAAAACATAAAAGGGGGGGAGAAAAGAGAGTTGGGGGAAGGATAAGAAGCTGTATGTGACTCGTCTTCCTACACCTCTGGTTGACAGCTTAAGTTTAAAAGCTGTTGGTGAACAGACAGCACATGGTGTGCTGGATAAAGCAAAGACAGTGTGCAAAGCTAAAATAGTCTAACCAGTGTAAATGATATTGCAGACAGAGGGTTAGATTTAACACAAAAGCTGCATCCCTCACTGGTTTTGGAAACCACTATATTGGATGAAGAGGTGTCAAAAGAAAACGCTGACCACATTTACGGTGCAGTAACAGTCGGATCTAAAGTAAACATGTACTGCCCCTAACTTCGCGTGGCTTTTTAATGATCCCGGTAATGCCATCAAGTGTACTAACAAGTGTTTCTTGCTCCGACAAAAAGTGCGTCGCCACATTTCTTTCCCTCTACGATTTTTCAAATATTCTAATAAATGAATCGCATTTTGGGAACTTCTCGGGTTTCCTTAGCTAAACCAGGCATACCAGGGAAGAAAAAGTCCTATAAAATGAAATCCACAGGCTCTTCCGAGGGAACGTTTCAGCCCAGTATCCTCCTTTCTTTTTTCTTTTTTTCTTTTTGCCGTGATGATATGTTGTGCAGATGTTGGGAAAAGCTTTCCATCTCACTGCAAAGAATAACAGCAGCAGCGGAAGTCCCCCAGGAGAGGTTCACGCTCTGAAACCTGCTAATACACACACACACACGGACAGACACACAAATCACACACACACACACATTTGCAGACACAAACTCAACATACCTTTGCATTTTTTGAGTCGTCGTTTCAGACACTCCATCTCTTTCTCTCACACTCGTGCTCTCCATCCAGTCTGACAAGACACACACACGGGTTCTTGTAGAGACACGTGCTTCTGACTTGAGGCATTAAAGAGACACATGTAGACAGTAATCTTGACCATATAAATTACAGTCCGTGGTTCCCAAATGATTCCCCTCAGTGAGTCTCTGAGGACAACAGTAGTCTGGAATTTCCTCATCAATTAATCTTTTTCCATGTTTATTTAATGAACTTATTATTTACATTTTTACTTCTTGTTTTTCCTTAAAAGCGTTTATCAGAGAGGACGGTGTTGTCCAATTGCTTATTTTTGACGGAATAAAAGTTAAAAAAAAAGTGATATGACAGCGAGCAAAGTTGCACAATGTCAAACTGGAGAGGCTGGACGCTACAAACGTTTGGAATATTTATCTGATTACTTACACCTGCACTAAGTATTTTCTTTTTTTTTACCAATTGGGGGCAGTGGAAACAGGCTGTAGGCAGTGTGCGGTGGGTTTTTAGAGCTTTTCACTGCTTCTTGCTGCGGCTGAGGCTGAAAAGAGCAGTGGGAGTGACGGTAAAGTTGCAGGTGGTAAATCCCCCCCCAAAAAAATGTGTCTGAAAGACACTAAAACTCTTCAGGTGATAATAGATGTGGGTTCATCACAATGATTGTTCACGTACATATAAAGATGTGATCTGCTGTTCATCTAAAAATATTGATTGTAGCTGCTTTAAAGGGGACTAGAAAAATGGTCATAATTGCAGCAGCAGAAACTGAGGTACTGACTCTAAACCTCTCGCACGAGAGAAGCTCTAAATATAATGGATCTTACCTTTCCTATAATACAACCAATGGCATCCTTTTCTTCTCCTTCCCTAGTGAACACCCACGTCTTTTACACACCAGATCCCCCCATGCATCCATTCTGTTATAAATGTGTCATCTCAAAGCCCAAGTCCAGAGGACATCATCATTAATAATATCTGAAGGATGTAAAAAGAGCTGTCTCACACGCTCAGAAACATAAGGTGTAGTCTAATACCCAGGATAATGCGTGTTCAAGTCCAACTCTTGCCACGACTGTGCATGTAATCTCTCTAAACTGTCAAATACTGCCACACACCGATTCAAGGTTTAAAAGAGACACTTATATGAAACCGCTGTACACAAAAAAGCCAAATTCATCCCAAAGACTAGTGCCATGCAATACATGCTTTCAAGTGGATTTTAATAGATCTTAATAGAAGGAATGCCGTCGAGCTGCTGGTGACTGGAAAGTTCACCATAAAATTACAGATGGAGTCAATTTTATGATCCTCTTTCACAGTAGTCAGCGGGAAATGAGAGCGTTGCTTTCATGGTCATAAGCTGAGCAACAGTTTTTCTGTGAGGAAAGATCCCGAGCTCCCCCGTACAGACTGCTTCTGAAATGTTTGTCCTCCTTAGACATTTGTTACCTTTTACACTACAATGGCAGAGGATTGAAGGGTGCCGCGTTTCAGCTGTGTGGCCTTTGGGAACCACTTGAATCCACCTCGCTTTCCGCGATTGCCTTCAACAAGTATTTCATGATGTTTTTAAGACATGCAATCGCTGGGCAAGAAGTCACGATGAACCTACATTATTGATTCTATGAACTATTTATACAACATTTAAAAGTGGAACGCTCGGAATGAATTCCATATGAACGCAAGCTTAAGATAAATCACGTTTGCTAAAAGAATCTGTGGATCTTGAGTGAGCAGCAGTAATCCCTTTGACTCTCTCCCACACCTGACAGACTGTCAGCCTTTTCCATGATATCACTGCTGGCTTTGAGATATAGAGAGTTTCCTTTGTTTTGCAGCGCTCTGCTCTTCCAGAGCGAGAAGGGAGGAAGATGAGAGGAGGCTTGGTGAGGGGTGGGGGGAGCAGGCAGGCATCTTTCAAATAACACAATATCCCCCTCGCTTTTATCAAACACGTGCTGGAGTGCCGCCTCAACTCACTGGCCGCATCGGGCCAAACATGTCCTCCAATATCTCGTCAGTCTCACTCTGCTGGTTATCTCTAGTTTGTCTTAGATTGGTCTTTTCAACAGACACACTAAACGTAAAGTGAGTGTGAGGGACCGCTGCTTCGTTTGAGTATCAAATATGTTGGTGAATGGAAATAAAAAGGGATTTAACTGGCAGTGAAAAACGCTCCCCAGAAGAACATCCTCGCGAAACTGCAGCAATCTGCGGGGCAGATGTCTGTCTGTGGCACAGGAGGTAGCATTACAGCACTGAAATCATCTCTTTAAACACTCCTGTCCTCTCCCTCAAGAAAAAATAGCAACAAGTCTTTAAAGGCGAAGACGCAGTGCTGTAGGTCTCAGGCTTATACTTAAAGAGGAATAATCACAGGTTGTATAGTTTGCACGGAGAGGGGAGAGGTTGGCTGTAAACCTCGACCTGATCTCACACTAATGAGCTTTTGTATAACCCCGGCGAGCACCCGTCGTTTGTTCTCTGCTGACTTTATTTGTTTTCAGCCGTAAACTGTGGAGCCCAAGATGTGCCAGATCTGTCCAAGTTCCTGTCTTCAGCTAGCTGCTTCTCTGTACTCGCTGCCACAACAGTAGCCAAGAACTACCTCTGTGCGAGGCACTGGCACACACACACACACACACACACACACACTCACACACACACTCACACACACACACTCACAGGATGGATTGGGTGGTTCAATAGATAGTTGGACTTTTGACAGAATTACAGTCACTCTTGAACGACCATGCTGTAATACATATGTTAATGACACCGTAGGTGTTAAAAGAAAAAAAACACGACAATGTAAACATCCAAAATGAATAAAAATGATGAAATTTTTTCAATTGAACTTTTTATCGTTTCAAATCAGGCTTATCACTCATGAACTTAAGCAGAATATTTGATTATTTGACCTCTTAAACCCCTTTCAGCCGAGGTCTTGGTCACTATAAACTTGATTATTACCAACTCGTATTTGACTTCACACAGAACACCGAAGTTTCGATTTTCGAAGTGTCGATACTTGTAATTCCTAGTTGATGGCCTATGTGAGAGATATCGTCAGCTATTAATCTTTCATACGTTGCGCCTTTTTTCAGTCTGCGCTCCAAACACATGGTGTATTAATTAAGAAACAATGGCCTCTTTCTCAGAGAGACAGAGACAGAGGAAGAGACGGAGGGAAAGAGACGGAGGGAAAGAGACGGAGGGAGAGAAGAGAAAAGGAGGTTGAGTAATAAGGCACATCCCTTTTCCATACTGTAATACATTTAAACCCATATTTCGGGAGGAAGGAAGTGCCTGAAAGTGAAGCAACTGATACTGTGTGTAAACTGGTGGCAAATTAAAAGAAAGGAAAAAAGGAAAAATAAGCAAACGTCTGTGTAGCTGATATGTTTTTTCTTTCCTCGACTGTTAATCATCTCACGACCCCTTCAAATGATCTTGTGACCCCTTGTGGGGGTCCTGCCCCCCATGTTGGGAACCACCGCTATAAGCCGATCAGTGCAGGTTTTTTCGTCCCACTGTTTAACACTAACACTAACAATGTCATTTAATAATCTTCATATCTGATCATTGTGACTCTCGCCATTTGTCTTGCTTGTATTTCCCTCAACCTCTCTCTCTCTCTCTCTCTCTCTCTCTGCTGTTCCTTTCTTCTTTGCTCACCCTTTCTCTCCCTTATTTTTTCATTTGGATTGCTATCATGCCCTGACAAAAACACACCACCGTAAAGTTGGCCAGAGTACCATTTGGGTATCAGAATGAATGTAGACATAGAGGCCCTGTAGAATATCCAGGAAGTTAATTTTGGAGGACTTCCATGAGGCATTCTGGAAAGATCCACTTCCAGCCAAATCAAATTAAAACCTCCAGAGTTGTGAGAGTTTGCAGCTGAATGAGATTCACCCCGTCCAACCTGTCCCATGGTGTCTATTTACTGACTATTATCTGCTCATCCCAAAACACACAGCAGACACAGAGGACACACCATAAACACCGCGCTTTGGACCAGTGGGTGTAATTCTAGGTTTCCAACACTAGGGGTCTCTCTATGGACTTGCTGAATGAAAGCCAAATTGCTTAGCAAACAAACCTGACAATTAGAAAAACCCCTTGGTTCCAAATTAAGCTCACCTCGTCAAGCAGGGGGGGCAAGTAAGTGATGTTGTGCCCAGTGACTCCACCAGTGCAGCCTGGAAGTGGGCAGAACGTTTATTGACTCTTAAAGCTCCCAGAGGAGCGAGCTTTGGCCTGAAATTTCTCTCCTTCTCAGCCTCTCTCACACTTTCAATTTCAGTTTGCTTTGCTGGCATGAAATCTGGAATATGTTGCCAAAGTGTATAGTAAAGAAATATAGTGGGTGAGGAAAAAAAGAAAAACCAGCAATGGTGATTTCAGTACCATATCTCCATCGATTGAAATCCATGTGTGCACTTACTGTACAATTAGTTAACAAGCATATTGAGTAAAATTTTTATTTCTAGATTAAAATTTTTTCACACAGTCCTCCATATGACTTGCCTTTACCAACAACTACAGAGATGTTTTATTCAATCATTCTTGCAGAAGTTCAATTATATTCCATGTACATTTTTTCCGGGCATCACGAAAGTACTTAGGATAAATAGTCTATAATATAACGTAATTACAAAATAATATAATATTTTGAAACATAACCCAACAGAGCACAGTTTTTTTTTTTAATACTGTATGTTGCTCATAATACTGCTGTTGGCTACTTTTGCTCAAGTAACATTTTGAATTCAGGACTTATTACAGAGGGATAGTTTGGATGTTTTGAAAAGGGTTTTGTATAAGTTTTTTAACTAAAAGTCAGTGTCACCTACAGGAAACGACGGTCACCCACCCCCCCCACCCAGTTTGGAGAAACAGATAGTACCAGCACGGAACAAAGCACGGGAGCTATATACTGCTGTGGACAAAGACAGCAGCCATCTAAAAACATTTTTTATTTCAGTTTAAGTGCACGCTATATTTAGAATATTTTCACCACTTTACCTTGCCATCAGAGAGCAGTTTCCAATGGAGAACAGAAGCCGTCACCTATGCTCTCGCCAACGGATTCTGATGGCTTTGACCAGAGCAGAGATGATATAACGGCTTCAGTTCCCCGTGGGTAAAGGCTGTCTAACGGCAAGGTAAAGCAGTGAAAATATTCTACATGTAGCGTACACCTCAACTGATATTGATGTTTGTAGGTGAGCCTTTCTTTAAGGTGGCTAAAATATTGTTTTGCTGCTGCTTTGCTTCCATGCTGGGACTCGGCGTGCCGACCGTGATCAACTGTAGGTAACAAACTAACTATGCATAAGTAGCTCATACAACCCCACTTCAAAACATCCAAACTACACCTGGAAGTAAAAAAGAAATACGCACTGCACTCCTTACGGTAACAAAATAAACGACGATGCCAGTGTTGTAGCCTCGACAACGCTACAATGGGTCAGGCCAAAACACAAAAATAACTTTATTGAAGCATTTTTTTACGAGTTAAAGTCCCGGCCCCAACATTTACAGTCGAGTTTGCTTTCAGAGATTAGTCGCGCTAAATTTCACAGGACTCTATCACGATATCAGATTTCTAATTATGAGAACTTCCGTCTTGTCTGAAGTGCTGAATGGTGCAATAAAAGCCAGTCAGTTGCATTTATTCTTTATTGAGTGTGATCAGGCTTCAGCCAAACGTCCGGAGCCAAACCTAAGCCCAGACAGTTATTAAGTGTGTGTGTAGCACATATCTGGAGCTCGTCGGACAAAACCACCTAGTATTGGGAAATGTGGGTAACAGTGGTTTCTGTAAAATAGCTGCAGCTATAAGGCATTGATGTGACATCATGTCTTCAATTACACTGACACGATCGCGTACTGAAGGGGCCACTTGTCACATTTGTCAGAGTAAGAGCTTTCTATGAAACCCTGGAATTCTTTTTCCACCCCTTAAAAAAAAACGATCAGATAAATGGTTTCTCCGGGATGAATTAAGTCAAATACTACATATAAAAGTAGAAGATTCCTTCACACATTTAGCACTTGTGTGCCTTATTCTTAACCTTTTTCTCTCATTCCTCTCAATCTTTAAGAAAACCTTCAATCTCACATCTTATTTTAGGCTTCTCTCCTCACTGAACTATTGCAACTTTTCTTAGAGACTGAACAATGTGCCCACATTTGTCACCCACTTACACCTAAACAGGAACTTTCAAAGTATACCCTTTATAACTTTGTATGTATGTGTGTGTGTCGTGTGCGTACGTCTCCATCCATGAGAGTAATCGTGCATGAGTGCAAGTTTGCTTCACAGTTTATGCGTATATGTGATTTTCTACGTTATATTTGTTCCAAGGTATCAATTTGGTGAGCAGGGCTTGACTTGGTGGCCAGTAATAAACATCTATTCCAGTGCTGCCTGTGCAGTGGCCTTCACCACAGGCAACTATGTGGCTGGCCGCCCGTGCCACCACAAGGAGAGCCATACATGTGAGACTATTATGAGTCAGAGTCACGCTTACTACAGCTCACAGTGGTGCATCAAGCCGCCGCGCTTCAAAGTAGCATTGAGGATCAAGAGAAATTATTTTGGGAGTTTTAAAGTTCATTCGGATTTAAAAGTAAAAAAAACTTTAATAAGTTAATATATTGTTGCCGAATGATGACATGTCGGAACGTCATGGGGTTCACAGAGGACAAGCTAGTGTACACTGTGGTGTCTTTTGGCTTTGACATGTTATCTTAAACCGGGCATTTAACATTGTAACGTTGGTAATGAATAGTAAGGCTGAGCTATTTAAAAGTTTAAGCTACTGGAACTTTTGATTAAAGTACAGACTGTACAGCTGCCCAAAAAAGAAATCAATGGTGATCAAACTTCAGTCAGCGCTCTTTGGCTTCATTCGGCAGTTGACTTGAAGACATACTGTACATCAGGGGTGCCCATTACGTCGACCGGTCGATCGCAAAGGTAGTGTGGGTAGATCGCATGGCATTGAAAAAAAAATAATAATTTAATTAAAAGTTAGCCTATCATCCATCCTCACTATGGCATTTGCCACTTGATTGACGTACAGGTCAGCCAGTCTGAGATCTCATCTTTCCTAACACGCGGTTCACCACGCATGCGCGGTCAACCCCGCCAGCTGCAAATCACCGCGAGCTGATTAGCTAGTTAGCCTTCCAATTTATACAATTCTGCTAAAGAAAGGATATAAAAATGAGTGGGGAAGCTGGACCAAGTAAGAACCAAGTAAGAACCAAGAGTGCGCAGACTTGTCCGCGCAGACTTGTCCGTGAGTGGCGTTGTTTAATTATGCGTGTTCATGTTTTGTGTGTTTTGCCACCATGGGTGAGAGTTATGTCCCGGGGGGGGGACCCCCGGTGTGTTGTGGTTAACGGGTGATAGTTTCCTGGTAATAAAAGTTGTACCTGGGGTCTTGCGGTGTATGTGGCACAGGACAACATAAAACGTACTCCCGTCTCTGACTCGTTGGTGTTCTCTATCCATTCGCTTCCCGTGGCGCTCGCCACAATATAAATAAATATATGTTTAGCATTTTTAATGTAGGTAGATCATTTTGACTTGGTCATTTTAAAAGTAGCTCCCAAGCTGAAAAAGTGTGGGCACCCCTGCTGTATATTGTAATAATGAGATGACTCTGTGATTATGATATCAGCACATGATGATGCAACATGTGTACGAAAAATTGTTAGCAGCAGATGTTATAAATTAACAATTCTGATTTACCCACTGCATATTTTAACCAAGAACTCTTACTAAAAATATCTACATCCTAAAGGATAATGCTTGCGATATTCTATTTATATATTTCTATTTTTTATTGTTTTACAACACATCACACGAAGAGGCCAAAATTAGAGCCTGACACAGCATATTCCTCTGTGCCACAGAGCTCCATTGTAGTCCAAAAACTATTAAACACACATCAATGATCCAAAATGTTGCACTGGGAGACATTTTCATTCATTATGATGCACATGGGCACTGGAGTTTAATTGAGTCCATACCCACAAGTACCATCCTGCTTACTGCAAATACTCAGTGGAGCACCAAATGTGTATTGATCCTCCGATGAAAATAGTCCCCAACAAATGCACAATTTCCTCAGCTTTTAACCAGCTCAGGAAATTACTGATGTTGACTTTTTTTTTTAAAGGATGAAACTATGTATTTGTAACCTGTTTTAAAGACTCCGTAGCCACCAGAGGCTTGGGGGTTTCATAGGATTTGATGACAATAACACATATATAAAATAACACCGGGCTCATTCTTTAAATAACTCCTAAAGGTTCTGCATTTATCGATCCACTTTGTTGATTAAACACAGCGCTATTGTTCTGTTTCCTATACTATATGTCCCTCACTCTTCATGCTCTTCACAGAAAGTGTCATCAAACTATCTATCCATAATGTACAAAGCCATGAAATGGTTGTATATATCTTTCTCAGTTTCCCCAAACTGGGTCATCGATCACAATTCTTTTATCGGGACAGTCATAACTTTCTCCTGCGTGGATTAATTCCCAGCATTTTTTGTAAAGACCTAATAGCTGACAGGAAAAAATGAAATATAAAGGAAAAAATGCTACCTGATTCATGGTGAAAGCAAAACTGTCTTTGGAAACAATGACACTCCTATTGGGAGGAATGATTCCACATGCGGGAATGTGTTCTCACTCTGTTTAAATGATTCCAGACATGCTGCTCTCCATATCGGCTTTAGGCGGGTGCACGGGCAGCAATCATGCACGAGTATAAGCACAAAAATGCACACTCGCATACACACTCCCACCCTCTCCACCTTCCAACCTACACATTCACAATCACACACTTAGCGCTTGAATATCTTAGCATACGGAGCTCCACTGATCTGCAGCACCCATGAGGTTTTGCTGCAGCATCACTCGTCAGTGACTTGTTATGGCAATGTGCATCTGAAACCAAACAAGGGCCATAACTGCAAACCTAAACCCAGGTGCTCTGCCACCTCTGTCTTTGAGTCTTACCCAAAGAAGTGGAAGGACTTCCACTGGAAAAGGCAATAGATCAACGTCACTCAAAAATGTTCATAATGGTCTTTTATGTTATTGCAGGTCCACCCAGCAGCTTCCTTTCCTTACTGCCAGGATTTGGCATTCTTTGACAGCCAGATGTTGGACCTAGAAAAAAGACTTTGTGGTGCCAACCTCTCTTATTAAGTGGATTTAAGGAGTTGCTCTAGCTGAGATGGGTTGAAATTAAGTTATGAATACATTTCTTTGAAGCAGCTAAAATGAGAGCAGTTTCCCATAGCGCTACATGGCATTTCATTTTTTTTATTCTCATTGATTTAGTTTGCTCTCACCAGCGTCGTTTTCAACCTGTAACTGTAGGCCTACCATAGACTACCTGCCCAGCACTAAACGGCACACAAAGTGTCTAAATAGTCAAATATGTTATTCCCTCAGGAGTGGGGTAAACCATAGTCTGGAATAAAATAGGTGTAGACAGAGGTTATAAAACTGCCAGGTGCGCTTCCACTAGGGGGCGCGGGAGAGTTAAAGTAGCGACACGAAGAAGAAAGACATAAAGATACTGCGTGAGGTGAAAAGGACAGGTGGATGCCGTCTTAAACAATGGCACGTTATGTAACTGTTACTGTTATTTAAGTTCCGCCCGCTGATCGGCACCATGAGCAGTTGGATCAGCAGCAGCAGCGGAAGTGACACACAGCTCATGTGGTAATTAAAAGGTGCGTTTAGCGCAATTTACGTCAAAAACGTACACCTTCTCACAGTCATAACCCAGTCAAATGTAAACACAAATACCTGACACACATATCTTTAGATTCAGCGTGACCTGCACTTTAAGAGGATACCATTACTATCTCACCTCTGGCACAACAAAAAGACGCTCCTTATAACTGCAGAACTTGCCTGAGAATTCCCACTTGTTTACGTTTTCTTCAATATCGAAGTAATCCAGTGATAGTTTTCTTTCCATCCATCGGTGCATTGCCAACAGGAACCGATAATAGCTAATTCGGCATAGTTTTAACAGTGAATTGGTGAAAATATAAATAATTATAGGCCAAAAAAAACGGGGCTCAAATTGTAACCCACAACTGACTGACTCATGCAACATTACTTCCTGTTTACATCCTCAAAGACCCCAACACTTGCAGCATGATTATTTCCCAAATCAACAAGGAATAATATTAATATTATTATTGTTATTGTTATTATTAATAATAATAATATTATTATTAATAATAATGATAATAACAGGAGCTCCAAATTAATATTCATTTTGAATATTTAAAGAAGAGGAGAGGGAATCTTGGACTGTATCTTTCATTCCAACAGTTTCAAAATGAATGCTAATGTTGGCCTGTGTCGATGTGAAAATTGGCAATTATTTGCTAACTAGTAAGCCATAGCAGCTTTTATATTGATAATATATCAGTGTTTTTTCACTGCTTGATGTTTTAATTAAGTTAAGATTTATGTATCATTGTTGTTGAATATATTTTGATTTCTTGTAATAGACCTTTTTACTGCCGTCTTCATGATTAAATCACAGTGTTGGCTGGAGGCAAAACGAAGGAAAGACTGGAGGCAAACCCAAACCTCCTTGGAGTACTAGGCTAAAGTTACACATCGGAAATGTCATCTTGCTGTATTGTTGGGTGCCAGAATTGAAAGAGTATGGCTCCAACTTGAAATTCGATCGCATAACATCTGTTTAAAAAAAGACAACTAAGGTTAAACGTGTTAAGACGCAAGGATTGGACTGAGGCGATCCTCAAAAATGCTTTTGTTTTAGGGCACACTTCATATCTGATTTCAGGTTTAATAAAGTATTGTCTGATGTATAGCTATGGATATATGTTGAAAAGTTTTGTCGTGCCCACCTAATCAGAGATTAGGTGATTTCTCTCTTGGCAAATTAGCGAAAACTGTTGGAAATGTCCTCTCCCTACAATTACCATAGGTTCAATAGTTCTAGGCATCTAAAGATTTACATGCCCTCCCCTTTTTCTTAACTATACACACTTGGTTTCTCTCTCAGATGTGTAAATGTCTGGCCATTCACTGCAGAAAAAACCTTTCAATATATTAGTGGAAAACTTATGTTTCCTCAACCCCCCCGACAGTCCTGTGTTTAAGAATAATGGATTTTGATTGGCTTGTTGCAGAAGCTTGTGGAGGGACGCGTTGGCACCAGAGCTTCCAGGCACCATGGAAACAACGCTCCATCCAGCTGGTGGTTCCTTTAACCCAAACCACGACGTTGGAAAACACCCAATCCATACACTGTGGGAGGTGATGAACATGGAAAAATAGTGAGCTACTGCTGCTACTGCTTTTACCTTTTCCACTGTAACTGTCAGTTTAAATACTAGTAACAATCAAGATGGAGGGAATATATATATATATTTTTAAAACTCCTGCCCACAGAGATGACTCAGTTCAATGTAGGCTATCAAGTCATCGACTAAATGTTACTGGTACTTAAATCAAGCAAAGCATTGTTACGGTGCCATCAATGAAAGATGTAGTCAGGGCTTCATTGCAAGTGGAACAAAATGGCCCATTCATATTCTCAGTGTTGGGGGTGATATGAGTGCAGTACTCCTATAATCTACTTCATCTGTTTTTCCATATCTCCAGCCACAGTTGTGTCTTTGGTCTTCCATAGGAGCACACACACAAGCATAGTCAAGGAATTAAGCCATGTGGTTTGTATTTTAGCCACTTTTTGCTTTGAGGTATGGTGACATTGGCCACACATTTCTTTCAAGTGCAACAAATCAGAATCATTTTGGTTGATTGTACAGCATTTTATAGTTTTCATTAGTATATTCAATAGCCTTTTATTAGCCATATTCATTTATTACACACTACATTCAAATAAGCAAAGATTAAATCCACTCTAATCAACTGATTACAGCAACAGTAAGATTAGTGGAACAGCTTCGAGCCAGGATTGTTAAAAGGGCCAGTATAATTTTTGAATTTGATCTTTGATCTGCAACATTTTCCTTCATAGTTAGAGTTGGACAGCCTTCTGAGATGTGACCAAGCCGAAAAACATGTATTCCAAGCTGTGTAATTTGGAAGTCGGAGTCGTGATTTAAATTTATAATATTTAGAGGACTTATTTAGATGCCAGCTCCAATCTTAGACTTAGTTTTTTTCTTTTCTATTTTATTCTTATTTCACTTCTTTTCAACATGTATGTTGTCCTCTGAGGATAAACCAAGAGTGACCTGATATCAATACCACTTACAAACATAAAAATAGTTCAATATCATTCCCTATGCCAAGGTAAATGTGTCATGACAAGGATGATTATATCAATTAAATGAACAAAACTAAGAGTCTACAGCCATGTATGTATTCATGTCATTATTCTAACATGCTGACAATGACAATGTTAACATGCCGTTGTTTAAAAGGTATAATGTTTGCCATCTTAATTTAGTGTGTTAGCATGTAAAGTTTGCTAATGAGTACTTTTAGTCATTTTAACCTGATAGTGGTGCTGGATAAAAAACGTAATGGATCATTAAAGTTAATGCAATTAATCCTGTGGGGAACATGAATCACCATGTAATTTGGGAGTTATTTCAGTCTAGACCAGAGTCAGATTGCTAGGTCGGGTTGTCAGTGTCAGCCAGACCAGTAAATACATTGTTACAACACAGAGCTCCTTATTAATAATCTCTCAATTGCTTGCCATATAGCCTGGTTTCAGTCACAGTCCTTTTACCCCCTCTTGTCTTCATTTGGAGCACGGTAAATCGTGTGTTGATTTACAGTATCAAATCCTCCAATTACTTGAAAAATAGTCCACGTTGTATCAGTTTATCTGATGCTTCGGACGCTGATTTATTAACTGAAGCTGTGTTTGTACTCTTAGTTTCATCCATTTGCATCATACTTTCCTCTTATTTATTCACATAATAAAAATCATGCCTATCCGTTCATGAGAATTACAAGCCAAGGCAGGTTTTCACTCTGATTTGAGAAGACACCTGGAACTCACATTGTTACTAGCTTGTAAGAGTATGTGTCCAAACAGCTTCAAGGCTGCGAAAAACAAGCAAAAAATTAGCCAAATACCAAAATGCAGCTCAGCACACAGCTGGGTTCAGTAAATATGCCTGTATGAATTTGTGTGAAACTGTTATCATAAAAGGGTGATGGCTGGTTTGAAAAGGAGTCCTTAAAGACTGCTTTTATGACTGGAAACCCTGCTTGCGTACCCACTCATTAAAATGTCAGAAGAAATATATACCTGTTGCAATAAAAAGTTAGGCAGCACACATTTGCTTAGTCACTAAACTGTGAGCGATGACTTTTAACTCCTAGCATAAGCTCTCACATCCTGCCTGAGTACCATAAAAAAACAGTGGAAACAATATCCCTCTGCCTAAATGTCAAAACTTTTCCAACAATCTTGAATGACATTACAGGGCAGGCTCAAATTATATTTCAAAGTTTATCTTTAAGGTACCATGTTGAGTTTCTGACCACTAGTAGTGCTACGGAGCAATGTATTGATGAGTAAGTCCCAGTTTTATTTCTATCTTATGCGCATAACCAGGAACATGTATACATTTAAAGACTACATGAAATCTCTTTCTCTGAACTGTGTCCTTTCTGAGCTGGAAAAAGATATACAATTAATTTGGCTGGCATGGACTGCCTCCTATTAGCTTCAGCGGAACTTCTGAAAGCATTTTTTCACAGAATGAGGACTTCAGATTTTGTCCCCCATGTCTTTCATTGGAGTCAGATTAGGAAAGGATCACTTATGGGTCAGTATGTTGTGGAGGATTGGTTATAGAAACCGGGGGCCCAGTTTGTACATCCTTGATTCCTTTCCTCGCCTCCTCTCCTCGCGTCTTCGAGCGGGCAAATAGCAACTGCCAATTAACAAAACAGGACATCCTTTTTTTCAGAGCGTCATTTTAAATTGATCATTTGAATATGACGTGAGGCACAGCTGATGCATTGTTTTGTTATATCGCTGTATTTTTATGATCTGTCAGATGGGCACAACAGTGTGTATGACACTTCATACATTTTCTTTTAATTCAATTCGCACACATGGCATGATGTTGGCATAAGGTCCTCCGAAACCAAAACAATAAGCTAAGAGACACCAAAGAGAACCTTTTTATAGCTGCTGATGATTCAGAGTAGTTATTTGATTTGAATGCAAGAAATCCATATGAATGCAGCTTTACAGAACACTGGATGTTGCTGTGCTGCATTCACATGTGGGGATTTAACAGATTTCTTTTGATTTACTGTTTACCCCTTCAAACTGTGCCTAATTCCCACACCCTGTCGCCCTTTAAAGCTTGCTCGTCATTTGCACACAATGTTTGTGAGAATAGTCTCATCTCAAAACAATTGCCATTGTACAAATGTCCTAGTGAGACTGAATCCTCTGCGTAAATGTTTTTGTGCAGAGCATCAAAGATGACACAGAGATTTTAGCTTGACCACAACAAACAAGACTAATGAGGAACATCCATGGCCCATTAAAACGGCGAATGGTTCACAAGTTCAGGCATCTTCAGTAAACAAGCCATGTGTCTTCACCTGCCAAGTTCTCTGCTTTGTCTTTGTTTTTTGCTCCCTTCTCTCATCTTTTGCAACATATTTCCTGTCTCTTTTAGACATTATTTGTTGTCCTAGATTAAAGAACCAAAGTCAGTAACCGAACTGGGTTATTTGACATTCTTAATCCCCCCCCCCCCCCCATTTATGGTAGCAGGACATGACTAAGCGATAGGTTTTGTCTCTGCCTAGCTGAGTTTGTAAGCTTCCACATTCAGCTTCAGCCAGTCCCTCTCCGCTATCAGTTTTTTACTGCTGACGGCTGGAGACAGGGCTCAGGGAGACTTTGGCCCATGAAATACGAGATGCTTGGAGCATGTTTAGATTATCACAGACCCCTCCACTTAACTCTCCCTAACACTCAGTTAACTGCTGAAAGGAAAGGCATTCATCATACTGCCTTGACAAGAAACATGAAAATAGGATGGTCTCTTTTCATCTATGTCACTCCTCTGGTGCACTTGGAGGTTGATTGCTGCGAAGTTTGGTCTCTACTTTAACTGTAACTATACAGACCTGCCTCCTGTACTGCTTTTTTTTCTGAAATTGCTACTTTTATAATTTTTTTCTTGTCATATATATCATTCTATAACATTAATAGTTTATATATTCTTAACACTCCGTTTGCTATTGCAGCTCCTGTTTACAGTGTTTGTTCATTCTTTAGGTGTTCAAAACACTCAAATCTGTGTTTATTTCTGATTCTTTTCCTGCCATGATGGCGGTATAGCACGAGGGACGGTGACGTTGGTCTGTCAGTCCACCACTTTGGTCCCGGCTGAAATATCTCAACAACTGTTGCACGAGGAGCCAAGGAAAAACAGGTATTCATTGTCCTCAGAGGATGAATCTCACCTTGGTGATTCCCTGAATTGTCCTACAGTGCAACCATGAGGTTGACATTTAGAATTTTTTGCAAAAGCATCTCAACAACTATAACTTTCCATGGAATTTGCAACAGACATCCATGTCTCCCTCAGGTTGAATTGTAAAAAAAAAAAAATAAAAAATAAACTTTTCCTGCATTTTCCTCTTGTGTCATCAGGTCAAAATTGAAATCAACTTTAGATCATAATGAAAAACCTGCGGGAAAATAAATGTTTAGTTCTAATTAGCAACTAAGATGGTGATTATGGTTAACATTATACCTGCTAACCATTAGCATGTTAGAATTGCGAGCAAGTGATCATGCTGATGTTAGCATATAGCTAGAAAGTACAGCTTAACACAATTGCTCGCGTGGCTGTAAACTCTTCTCGTCTCGTTATTCTTCCGTGGGGTGTTCAAAAGACCTCGTACCCAGAGGTTTTTTTTTAATTTTTTTTTTTAATTTTTTTATAAACTACACTGTCAGAGTCTGAGCGTGGACAGTAATGGAAGGACATCAAAGATAGCGTACGGGGCTGTGTTGAATCTATTTTGTGTCTGCTTCAATGTGTAGAACAGCAAGAGATTGACTTTGGATTATAAAACGACGTGGAGCGTTTGAAAGTGAAAGCACACCTTCCCACGTCCTAGCAAACCCCCACTAGGTGAGGCTGTCTGGGTACCACATGCACTTATAATAAGCATGCCCAGACAAACATACATTCCACTCAGTGGTTATGCGGTCTGCAGTGTCTAGTATGCATCCCTCTCCACCCCCAAAGCCACACACTGCCTTCTAGCTTTATAATTCATAGTAACAAGGAGCTCTTGAGGTTGCGTTCACTTGTGATCTGGTCGAGAACATTTGAGATCAGAAGACTCAGTTGGAACTTTGTTCTTGCTGCAGCTGTTTTGGTATATTGATGAAGTGAGCCATCATTCAGCTAGTGACATGAGTTCAAAGGCCGTCCTGTCATTCGGGTGAAGTTACTTTGAGCACCTACTGTATTTCTTTTGTGCGCCAGGGTAGCTGACCGACATGCGGTGGAATCAAATGGAAGTCGTCATGAGGAAAGACTGCTGTGCATTTAGTTACATGTTTCCTGGACACTGTATCGCGTTTGATAAGCATTGCAAATCACAATAAACGTACAGACAATGAGTCTGTCGTGCATTTCAGACAACTTTTATTCTTAAACTCCTCAACTCAAGCGACTGTAAATCTGCAGAGAGGTGTGTCAGTCTACGGCTTCTGGAAAGCAGCCAGACAAATTTTATTCAAAAACTTGAAAGCATTCAGACTATAAGCTGCCTTCAATAGAAAAACACAGCCACTGGGCAACATGTTCGAGACATTTCTGTTTTTATAGCTGCTCTGGGCTGAACCATGCAGGGAGTAGAGACTTATTATAGAATAATTATACAATATCATCTTGGCACACATTGGCAGTAAATGCATCAGTCAGTAATCATATGGTTCCCAACTACAAAGAGTCAAGTCAAGTCTTCCTGAAAAGTGTAGACTGTCCCAGGAGACAAGGATCTATAAGGAGCCGCTGGACGCCTGTCAGAACATTTTGTCGGCTGTCCGAGTCCTGTTTGAAAGGAAAGCTGAAGGCTTTAGTTTCGGTTGTACAGATTTCCTCTCTGCCAACGTAGGAGGGCTCGTCAAATTAAACCAAACATTTTAGGCCGCAGTCCGAGTAAGCAACACGAACAAGAAGTTCTGACATTTTCTGCCAAACAAAACCAAATTACATAAAAAAAAAAAAAAATTCAAAAAAAGCATCTGCCAGAAAACCAATAAGCTGTGTTCAAGAAAGTCTTTTTTTCTTTTTACTGCTGAGCAAGCACAAGGTCATCACGTCAGGTCATACATAATGGGTTCAAATAGTTCACACAGTCCAAGATGACAAAATTAGACTCATTTTATCCCACCTGACATTCTTAACAGTGACACCTTTCTGCTCATATTTCCTTTTTTGCGTATGATTGAACAAGGTGCATACCATTTAGTTGGTAATTTGCTCCATAGCATTTTTTTTCAAAAGTGATAATCAAACCTATTTTATACTAGCAGTCAATTTTCAATCCATTGATTTTACAGGCTATTGATTCATATGTTTTAAGTCGAAAACATTCTGGTCAAGACAGGAATATATCAACAACTATGCGATGATTGCCAAAAAAAACTGTATGCAGACATTCAAGGTCCCCAGAGGATGAAATCTAATTGACTTTTCCTAATTTAGGACTACCAGCAGCTAATTTTTCCCCTAACCTGTGAAATATAACTAATTACTAGATGGATTTCACAGAATTCTGAACAGATATTCAGCGATCCTAGATTATGTATCCTAATGACATTGGTTGATACTCATTCTTTTCCTTTTTGAAAAACCTTTGGATGGTTTGCAATGAACTTCTGCACAGACATTCCCCAAATGTTAGCATTGCTCACGCACTGACCGACGATGGCGAACACGATGAACATTTAACCTGTGTGGCGTTAGAATGCCGACATTAGCATTTGGCTAAAAGCACTGCGTTGAGTCTGCGCAGCCTCACAGAACTGCTAGCGTGGCTATATACCCTTAACCCATTCTTTCTCAAAGAGTGGTCCGTGAGTATATTGGTAAAATGTCACATTTTTAATTAATATAAAAGTGTTTCTCAAACTGTTTAAAAATGACTAGTATAGAGTGTAGCATAGATGTAGTGTAGCTATGTGGGTTCGTTTGACGATCTTACGTCATAAATGATCTGCGCGCTCAATTTGAGCGTCAACTGACGAGATGGATCGATGGCTCAAGACCAGGTCAGGTAAAAGAAAATTAAATTAAAAATCTGACGCGACAGTCAAGGTGCATCGTCCTGATGCAGGTGGTTCAGCAGCTACAAGTGGTTCAGCCGCAGCGACAACAAGGGATTTTGTGTGCATTTGAGAACCCCTGATGTACAAAGCTTGGCTATAAAAAAAGAAATAGCTACATAGCTTGAATGTAAAAAAAAACTAAATTTTTTCATGAAAAAATCTTGGATGTGAAAAAATACAAAAAAATTGCGTGAAAAAAGTTTGAATGTGAAAAAATACAAAAAGATTTCCTGAAAAAAGCTTGGATGTGAAAAAAAAAACCTTAATTTTAATAAAAAGCTTGAATGTGGAAAAAATGCTAAATTTTTTCATGAAAAAAGCTTGGATGTCAAAAAATATTTCATGAAATATTTTCATGAAAAAAGCTTGGATGTGAAAAAAACCTTCATTTTCATAAGTAAGTTGCGGCTCTGTTTGCTCGGACATAAACTCAGTAATAAATGTATTCTACGTGTCATATGATGTGTAAAATCTATCAGCATTTACCGTTTAGATCGCATATGAATGAAATGCTTGTAGAATCCGTAGTTGTATTTGTATTGTTGATTTAATGTGTGAACGAGCGATGTAGAGAAGGTCACATAAAGCTCAATATTAGCCTGTCATTTGTAATATACTGTTGGAGTGGTAAGCAGGACTATTGTTTTTGGATATTTGGGGAGTTAGGGGGTCCGTGAGGGTTTTTTTATTGGTTAAGTGGTCTTTTGTCTGAAAAAGTTTGAGAACCCCTGCCTTAGCCTAACAGTTTAGCAGTCAATTTCCAAATAATTGTAGTCGTATGTTTGTCTTGATCACATATTTCCATTGTCATCGGTGCTCAGAGTACTTCAGATAGCCGTCGGCTATAAAAACACAGTGATTCTACCAGTTTACACCCCCGTGTGGGGAGGCCAGTGTCAAAAGAACTTAACTCAGCAGCTGACACTGAAGCGGCCATGAGCAAGATGTCTTCTCTTGTCCAGTTGAGCTGCACAGTGGCCAACAGTAGAAAACTGTGGTTTTACAAAGTTGCAACCAGATGTGAATGTGTGTGAATATGCTCAGCAAATTTCCCTGGGTAAACAAATGTTTAAAAAAAAAAAAAGCATGGCGTTAATTAATCAGACCACTATTCCTATATAACCCTGGAGTCTAAAACAACTAATCAAAGTCACACTTACACGCATGACAGTGTTTGACCTTATTTTGAAAGGAAGTCCAGACATCTAGCCATTAATCTGCATTTTGTAGACTTAATTCCTATTTTTCATTGTCCAAACAATTTATTTGGCAACACCTGCACACTGCTGTACTATTTATTTTTACTTTGCCATCCTTAAATGCATGCTAATGTGGTTGTAATTTCTGCCTTGTGATTAAAAAACATGTTAACACTGACACATGTGGTTTGTGTTTGTGTGACAATGGCTGCCGTAGCACTTTTGCATCTGTCTTTCATCTGTACACAAGGAAAACCAAATCAGGGGGAGGACTCTATGGCTGCCACCTGTGCTTCCATTCTTTAGTCCACCCATCTTTAACCATTCATTATGTTCAGGCCTCAGGAGCCGTGCTGTCCGAAAAAAAAGAAAAAAGAAACTCCAGGAAAGTCCTAGAGTCTGGAAAACATTTAATTTTGGCCATTTGTGCTTTTATATTAGCCATTAGCCCATGTAGATGCGATTCTTCACATTCTTAGGCTTTCAGGAAACCTAAAAAAAACACAAAAAAAAACAGCTCCACCCAACCACTTCATTTTTGTGTGTGTTGCATTTAGTTGAATACTTCTTCTGCTGTATCTGCTCCACACCTGCGTCTTTATAATCTTAGTTCTTTTGGGGGTAAATTGGGGTAAATAATTTTCTTTACTCCTTTTTTTTTTTTTTTTGACATTTTCCTCTAAATATTTGTCAAATATTGTAAAAGAAACGTGCTTCTAGGATTGAGGCTACTGCACCGTGTCCTGTAATTAGTTCGCACTGGGACGTAGAGATGCTCCGCTTGACGCTGTTGCACAAGGGGGCGGGTCCCGACACAACTTTCCTGACTGGTGATTTGATGAGCGCAGGATTTTCCAGTGTCAATATCATCCAGTCGGTTCAGGTTCAGTGTTGCGCCGTTTGTCCAGCCTCCTTGACGGTGCGCAACTCAGGGAACCCGAGCGCTTTGCACTTTTTTTTCTTCCATGAAAGCCCTTCAGCATCAGTCTGAGATCCGGGCTTAAGGGGGAGCGGATCTGAAGGGCCCGGTCTGGCTGCGAGAGACTTTGTTACTTTCACACATGGCGCTCTAGTATAAGCACACTTTTGTGGATTTTGTGGAAGGGGCCGAGTTTTATTTAAAAGTCGCCGGTTTTCTGTACAGCTGCGGGCGCTAATCATGGAGATGCATAGGTGGACCACCAGGTGGAAAACGAAAAGGTGGCTATGGGATTCAACGCTAATCGCTGTGGTCACGTTAATTTTAACCCTACAAGCTGCCGGTGTCAGAGCAGGTAAGAACCTGAATGTTACTCCACGTCACAGTCACGGTGCCAACTCCAGGGTATCCCGGACATTGATAGCGTCCTATATGCTGGCGACCAGCCCATAGGTGATAGGGGGCTTGATAGGGGGCTTAGTAAAGCCGGCGATGGGCCATCAACTTTAATTTAGTAGACTGCCAAATCGCTGGCTGGGAAAGGCATCATAACTCAGTTTATAAACCTGTTGGAGCTGCTCAGTAGACCTGCCCACTTTATCCAACAGATTATACTTTTTTGGTGTTTAAAAAAATAAATAAATATTATAATAATAATATTTTTAATTTGAGGCAATTTACCCTTATGATGATGACTGAATTATTATTATTATTTTTTGTTAAGTTTATTTTTGACTGACATCAAACTGAGCCCATATCATATGACTGCACCTGCATCCAATTTTCCAGTAACTTTTTTTTTTTTTCCACCACAGTTGTGGCTTTAAGCTTGTTGATTACTTTGAAGTTGTGCCCTTAAACGCGTACATTCAAATTGAACAAAATATGTTTTGAGTGTGTTAAGTTTGAATGTCTTCAAAGTCATTGTTGGTATTGTTTCTGATACAAGGTTTATTCTTGGCACAAACTGATGGAGATGCTGATCTCTCTTAGTTCCCTCCGAGTATCTTAAGTAGGCAAAGTCTGCCATCCAGGTGTGGTCAGCCAGGAGAGGCTGACAGTGTTGACACAAATACTCTGGTGGTCTGAATAAAAGGTGTGCCTAAAAATGACAAGTGAGCAATGGTGGTGCTTATTTGCTGAGAAAATATTGTAATTTCAATTCTTAGTGTTTAATGTGATCACGGAAAAAAGAAAAACTTTGAGTATTTGTGTTCCACTTCACCACTTGGCAGCACTTGTGGAAAGCCTTATGGTTTTAAATATAACATTTTTAGCCCACATATAGTGCATTACGTTTTTTTCCCCCAAAATATCAGTAAAGTAAGAGTTTAAGAGGTCAATCAAATTCACAAAAGGCATATTATTGGCATACAAGTTTATTTAGTCTAATAAGGTGTCAGGCGCCTTGCCGCCATCAGAGTTTACTGTTGCACAGTGTAACTTTAAACCTATAGGTTCTGTGATAAATATTCAGAACGTTTATATAAGACACTGGGCACAACACTGTAGGATTCTGGGAGTGAAATTCATATTCTGGCCTGAAGGATCACCATCTTTCCACATTATCTGGGCTCCCACTAAGTCCAAGAAGGGGCGTTGGTGGAAAAAAGAAAAAATCTGAAGTATTTTCTTTTGCTTTAAAACCCCATATGTGGGTCACATTAACTACTTCTTTTATATTTTCTTTGTATGTGATGTCTGAGAGACATCCATACTGTACTGTGGCTTTAGCTGGGATACATTTGTGTGTGTCAAAGTTGTGTGTCTGCTTGGATGCTGCTTTTTTAATATTTTGTGGTTTGTTATTATGGAACCTTTCACCATAATAATGCCTTCCTGTATCGTAGCCATAATACCGAGAGGAATCAAGTTATTAAAAAAGTAAATATTTTATACGGCTTTATGGAAATTTCAGAGGCTAATATGCAATACTTGATCATTTGTGTAATGTATTGCATACTGTCGAGACATTTCCTGTCTCAAGTCCCACCCCATGTTTTTATCGTACAAGTCCTATGATACGAAAATAAATCATTCAGATGAGGGCAAATTGCAGAGAGTGCCCCAAAAATGAAAGATCATAAAAGCAAATACCACAGTGGCATGGCTTGCCCATTGCCCATCTTCCTTCACTCCGACTGATACTTAAACTAACCATAATTGCATGATGTGCAAGCAAACATTTACAGGCTTTCCAATGTACTTTAATTGCTGCCTTTTGCTGCCAACTCTCAGTAGGAGCCAGTGACACAAAAAAGCCCAACAAGACATCCCAAGATGTCTCTGCACGACCGCAGAGACATTAAGTCAGAATGTCACATATTGAAAAGTTAATCACAAGTCTAAACTTCAACATCCAACTGTATGGCTCCGATGAGCGATGAGGTGGAGGGGGGTGGACATTTCGACTATACAGCTGAAAATGGTATTTAAATGCGTGAGGGTCTAGTGGTGAAATTGCTTTAATGATTTTAACAGGTTTCTCCTGTCACTACATGCTTTACTGCCTAAAGGGAAATCACACTTCTTTGTCATGTTAGTAGTTTGTTAACATGGCAGATAGTAGATCACAAGTCCCCGACAGCAGTCGGGAAGATGTGTCATTAAAAATCAGAGACTGACGATTACCCCTCAGACGAGACTGTGGCTAGTCTGAAGCTGCTCTGGTACCTTGAGCACGAGAGGACTGTCTTCTCTCTCTCTTGCGGGTTTCATCCTTATCATTAGAATATGGTTTATTCTTTTTTAAGTATGGAAGAAGAGGAGTCTTTTCTTTTTTTTTTTTTCAGGATGTGTTGAGGGTATAGAATGCTGGGACTCAAAAGCATTTAAAAAGCTATTCTTATTCATTTGGGGTCTTTAATGGTTTTGGGATATCGGCTGTTTTTCAGGGCTTCTGTGAAGCGATGGTTGTGGAAGGAGAGGGGGGGGGGGCGGTTGTGTGTGTGTGTGTGTGTGTGTGTGTGTGTGTGTGTGTGTGTGTGTGTGTGTGTGTGTGTGGGTGGGTGGGGGGGGGGGGGGGGGGGGTGGGGGGTTCCTGGCCAATTCAGCACATCTGGAATATATGAGTCCTTGAGGTATGCAGTAATGCAGAAAGGCATTCTGAAACTCACAAAGAGACCTTTAGTCCAAGCTTTCTTTCTTTTTTTTCAAGAACCAGTAGCTCTGTACTTGGGACAATATTCAGAAGAGCCACAGACTATTTTCTTTTTTATGAGGCATCCGGTGTGAGGTTTTAAACCTGGCGTTTGGTACCCCACATTTGTATTTTATTCTGTCTGGGTTCGAATCAAAAGTCCGTCTGGTAAAGCCTTAAGGACAAAACGAACCCTGTGCCTGTTAAAAGGCTCTTTGTGCCGTGTCAGTCATAAAGTCTTTTGTTAATCCATCCCTCTCTCAGTTGATAAAAGTTACTGGGGGACTGAATTGAATGGAAACGAAAAAGAAAGAAAATGCATTCTGTTTTCCCAAGACTGCAGCTTGCTTGATGCTTATACTCTTAAACAATTTGAATTCATGAACTGTGGCATCTGGACCCATATCGGCGTAAATGACTCCATTCCTTTCCATCACCTTAAAGAGGAGATCTGCACAACTTCAAATGAGTTAAAACTCGAGACACGATCCCCGAGCATGCGCTCGAATCAAGCTAGTTTGATTCACCACTCAAGCTGTTATTCTTCTGGTCACAGGAGAAGTAGCTACAGGGAGGATGAGGCCTTCTCCGTTTAGTCTCATGTATGTTTTAGTTGGGGGTGGGGGGGGGGGGGGGGGGGGGGGGGGGGGGGTATAGGGAGTGGTGCCAGTACCATAATGGGTTCAGCATGTGGACTTATAGCTCCGCCCATCAGATCCCCTCCTGGTCACCTAAAGCGAACAGGAACTGCATAATCAGCACTTCCTGGCTTCACGTGCCACACGACTTACAAAAATAGAAAAAAGTAAACAGGGGTATATTATTATACATTATACATATAATTAAATGCCTATGGCTTGTACTATATTCATGATTGATGTTGAAATGTTTAGTGAATAGGCGCTATAAGAAAAGTAAAAGTACAGACCAACACATTTTAGGGTCTACATTTTACATGAAAAGAGAGAACATATGCTACTGTCATTCATGGGGGGGAAAAAGGTTATAAAAGCTCTATTCCTTTACATCATGTTCCTTTTCTTCTCACAACCCGAGTATGCTTTTTAAAAAAAAAAGAATTTTTTTGCTAATCTTTGTCTCTTGACCAAACTTTCTTTTGTGTTTTCATGCAGTTTTATGGAGTATTATAAGGCGGATGAGGAGATTTCCTGCAATGTGAATTTCCAAAAAGTCTTCTGTCTGATCCCTTTGAATGATTTTCCCACAATGCTTGCGAGCCGGTATCAAACACATGAATCTCTGATTTTTTTTTTTTTTTCAAGGAAGGGAGATTTCACATTAAGCCTGCTATCTGCCATTCTTTTAAAGTCCTTATCTTCCCAGGGAGATTTTAAGCTGACCATTCAGACATTGTTTATCATTGCTGGGTCTTAAGACACATCCTGCCTCCGACTCACTGAAAAGGCACATGAGTAATGTAAAGTCTGTGTTGGTTTTTGCTGCTGTGGTTTTTGCAACATTGGGTTGTAATGAGTTTGGAATGGAAATGTAACCGCTAGTCGTTGTATTCTCTTCATTGGACCTCTGTTAGCTTTTAATATTCCCTTCTTAGTTGGTTAAAATAGTTTGTGACCAGTTTGTAGATCTACATTTTCATCAAGCCAAGCCATACTGCAGTATGGACGTGAAGTCTTAAAGGTTCAATGTGTAAGAGGTGCCATAATTTAAACTTAAAACATTAAAAGAATGAACTAACATTATCAACAGAATGCGAAGAGGTAACAGTGTTGACGTTGTGTCAAAGACGTCTACGTGTTGTGTTGCAGAGATATCTACTGCAATTGTCAGTTTAGACATTTCCGGCCCGTAATGTCTGGGACTGCCCTCAGTACAGAGGGAGAAGAAGTACAGCTGACACCCAGTGCTGGTATATACGTACGCCGGCCGGATTTGTTCGCTCGTCTCCGCCGCCCAGAACCCAAGCCAACATATAAACTATCCAAACGAAACATTACATCGACCGTACGCCCCCCAGTGCCACAGTAAACACAGATATCTAAGCCCCACGTGAAGATAGCAGTGTTATTTACACCTACTCTCAGAGTTCAGCAGTGGGGTCTAATGAACTGAGATGTTATTACATGTGATGAATCTCATTGAATTACAAAGCGGCAAATGTTACAAGAGAAAGCGTTTGATCTGTCATTTCTTTTGAGTGAATGCCAGTGAATTATTACAACACCAGCTTTAAATTAGCGACCCTTCACCAACATTGATATGAAGTAATAAAGAACAGTTTTATTCATGACTGCTTATTTAAAGCGACACTTTGTAACTTTTGCAAGAAGGGATAACACATTAAAAAGTTGAATACATGAGCAATAAAACTACTTGCTCGTTTCACTAACTCGGGGGGGGTTTGCTGCGACAGCTTTTCCAACTGGGCCTCGTCTGATAGCTTATAGTTGCTACTTGCTGGCTAATGTTAGCAAACTTTAAATAGATACTTCTGTTTAACTGACTTTTCCACATTTGCCATTATCCGTAAGCCACAGTGGCTGTTAATCAGAATAGAAACTCTCTTTAAAGATTTGGGTTTGAAATGCAAAAAAACCCACTTATAATTACTTTCGTAAATAATTGGCTAGTGGGCTATATCTATAACAAAAAAATGCCGTACAGAAATGCAAAGCTATAGGTTTAAGGTCATTTAGAAAGAGTGCGTGCCGTCTGTCCACCAGAGATCAAGTTGATGTTTTTTTTCGCTCTAAAACGTCCCACTCACTATGCATATTGGTCAGATAACCCTAACCCTAACCCTAACCCTAACCCAAACAAAAAAATAATTAAAGGATGCGTATCACGATCACTATCAGAATATAAAAAAAGATTAAAAAACTCCCAAATATCTGTTTTGGTTGGCCGATAATAAACATTTCACATCCACTGTTTTCATGGAGATCCATAGCAATGTTGCAAAACCATATGTATGTGTGTATCTTTATAATGAATGGGTTGCTTAAATTGACACCGCCAATTACAGACAAGTAACAACCTACTGTAAGAGCATACCGGTCACAGTCACAGAATTAAAAACCAGGATGAAAATGTGTTCAAACCTTGAATTAACAGCTTCCTCTTACTGTAAATTTGAAAGCAAATGCAGCCTCAGGCAGACATGTTAAATCATGAATGACGACGTGCTGTACGTCAACAATACTGTTTATACGCGAGCCTTAAAACATACCTTATTAGGCTTTTTAAATTCCCCATAAACGTACTGTAACTGATGAAGTGCCTGGTGGATTCGGAGAGATTGTACCTTTCTTCTGTAAATGTTTTTCTCTTAAACCCCTGAGTGTAAAGAGTTAGACAATTACTGGAGAGAGAGTATATGAGACAGTGTTTATGACTGCACTGCACGGTAGTCTGACCCCTGAGCACCAGCGCCCATTGATAGAAAAGAGTCTAGTAGTCTTAAGAAGCTTGTAAAGCTGCCCCCCTCTGCGCTCTCCGTATTCAAAAGCCCCAGTGATCAGCAGCAATGAGTTTTATCATCCCATAGATGCTGTGGCTTTTGGCTGTGGGGGTAGTGGTGGAGGTGTGGAGGCAGCGAATTATGTCTGCTGAATGGTGACCAACATTTTTACTGGTCCTCTGACGAGGTAGCTCATAAACGAACAACTGGTCAAACTGACAGATTTGGCCAACAAGCAAGGGGTGTAATGGGTGTAAATGTTGACTTATCATCAAAATGCCAGCTCCTATTAGATTTACTGTTAACTGCTGAAATATGCTTACAGTGCACTGTACAATGACATGCAGCTTTAACAACATGTACACTAATAATGGGTTGTAGTAGATTTCTATTCAATTAAATGAGTTTAATTTATATTGTTGCAGCGCGTGTGCGTGTCAATTTGACGTTCATTTTCTGCGCACGTGATAAACTTTGCCTGTGTTTCCAACAGACTGAGAATTGACTTTGACATTTAAGAGCAGACTGTGAAACAACATCACATTTACAGTACAAGTTGATTTATGATTAGGAAAGTCACAATTTCAAATATATACAGCTGCACATGAATGTAAAGCAGTTTTTTTAAATCTACACTTTGAGTTGCATTTTTACATATACCTTCTGAAAGTGTTAATACATTCAGAAATACAAGGAACAAAACTCCTAAAAATGTTAATTAGTTTCATGTGGGAACAAAGCTTTTTGAGTCTCCACCCAAATAGGGAACACTGACTCAGCACATTGGACAAATGCATTCCCCAAATAGCTGCACGAGTGACAATTAAATGAAATGTTTGCTGCCCAAGTATCATTGGGTGATGTAATCAATTCCATTGTTCTGTCTCCTCAGCTGAACCAGTAGACGTACTGAAGGCTCTAGACTTCCAGAGCTCTCCGGAAGGAGTACGGAAAACAACAGGCTTCTGCACGGCCCGGAGAGGATCCAAACCCGACATCGCTTACAGAGTGGGAAAAAAGGCTCAGATCAGTGCTCCAACCAAACAGCTCTTCCCAGGTAAACTCACATCGGTTGCTCTGGATGGTAGAAAACGTCACACAAAAAAAAGAACTCAACAATTACTTTAGATGTAAGTAAACTGCACACGGCATTAGCCATCTAGAAAGATATGAAAAGAGGTTACATTTGTGAGTGCAGCATTTTCTTGAGGATCACTTCCCCACTGCTCAGGAGATGCTTTGCATTACATTGTATTCCCTCTGTCACTTCCTGGTGGATAACTTTTGAGTATACACTTTTACCAGACATCCAAATGATATTTGGGCAAAATTAATGAAATTTAAAGGATCTCGGTGATGGAGAATGTAAACGTATGTTGTGCTGTTATGGCTATGTTTTTGCATAAAACCTTACAGAAGCAACTTTTACACAGCAACACTTCCACAATCTCATTGTAAATAGAGCTATGCGACTTTTAAACAGGACTAAGCCTGCAGCCGTGTTAGCGGATCTGTGAGGCTCTACTTATGCACAGCAGTGCTTTAAGCTAAATACTAATGCTGGCATGCTAACACGCTCACAATGCTAATGTTAAGCAGGTATAATGGTAACCATGTTCACCCTCTAACTGCAACGAAACCCATCACTACAAACGCCTGTCTTCCAAAATGCAGTGCAGACGTTCAGCAATTATTTTTAATAAGATTTGTTGAATGCGTGTGGGTTTCAGTAGGCTCCAAGAGCCCATTGGGATGAGACTCACTCAGCACATGGTGTATCAAAAGTCATGTAAACATGTGATTCAAGTTAGAATAGCAACACCAGCATTTTTTGTTGTTTTGATATTTTGGGAATACCCACAATTTATTACAGCAATTCAATGAGAGGAACATTTCTTTTGATGTTTTTGTAGACTGATCGTGAAGTGTCTCTCCTCAAGTTTGATTGCTGGCAGACTCCAGTATGCTGTGTTTGACTAATATAGTGAAATCTAGCAGGGATTTCATGCCGAGTGTGTATTGCCTGACTCAAAGTCTGCTGCCCGGCTGTTTGTGAAAAATAAAGCCATATTTATTTTATTTGGAAGGAGTCCACTCAGAGGGAAAAAAACAGGCTATTTAACTGTGTAACCATTTGGTTTGCTACTTTCTTACACTCATTGCTACTCATAAGATAATCTGAAGATGTAACAATGAACTGTATGGGACAAGGCTTCTGTCATTACTGATGGTTTTAGAAAACCAATGAGCTGGTGACTGATGTAAATTAGCTATGTCAATTTCCAATCTTGCCAGTTGTCTTTTTTTCAGCTGAAATATGAAACATGCTGCCTTGAAGCATACAATACAATGTATTATAATATAAAAGAATGAAGTTCGTATCTATTGGAGGCCTTTTTTAATTATTTATTACTGGGGCAAAGTGTAGAAAGAGCCTCCAATTGCTTACTTATTCAAAACTTAAGTGTATAGAATTGTATTAGTTGAGTGCTGTTGAATAAACTGTCCCAGTACGTGTTGGGTTTTTTTTCAGTTTGAATTGATGTCAAAGAATAAAAAAAAAAGTTCAAAATAGTGTAAGATATTAGAGCTACATTTCTGTGATTTTTTTTTTTTTGCTGCCAGCACACCTGACACTTTCAGTAACGGACATTTGAAGACTATAATCAAGCTTGAGAGGGAAGGTGTTGAAGGTATGGCACCTTCAACACCTTCCCTCTCAAGCTTGATTATAGTCTTCAAATGTCCGTTACTGAAAGCCAACTCTCAAAATGTCCTCAGTCAGAATAATTGGACTTTAATTTGATCAGGTTCAGTTATTTTGTCATTGAACCCAGCTATTATGGTTTCAAAAAAATATGACATTTGGCTAAGTGTTTACTGCCCTTGTAAAATTATTGTGGCTACATCACCACTATTGAGTCCTTTTCAGGGATGCCAAGGTCTCTTTTAGCTTCCTTAATAAACACTGCTCCATGTCCAGTTGTCTAGACATTGGGGTTTAATGTGAGGATAGAAAGTTGGAGTGGATTATTCAATTTAGTTATTACAATACAATTACCCTTGTAATGACATCAGTAGAAGATGGATTAGTAAATGACAGGACATAAGGTAAGTCTGTATTCCCTTTCTAGCTTCATATTCACTGTACATTCTTCTCTAATCTGTGGCTATCATTTCATCTAATGTGCTTTTTACCCTAAATGTCGAACTTTTCCTGTTTATGTTAAAGACGTCTTCAACATCCTCAGAAATGAAGTAAACACTCCTGACCCAACAAGAGCTATTTAATTAGATTTAATTGAAAATGCTGTGGTTATACTGGGATGTTCCCATATGTGTAATTGTATGAATCTGAAACAGAGCAATGCCGTTAAAAAGAAAGTTACAAAAATGTGCAGTTGCCCAGATTTTGTAACTTAGTATTTGTTGGTATTTACTAACATACTGACTTGCATGCATGTTGATTGTTCAACCTTCAGGAGGAGTTTTCCCAGAAGATTTCTCCATCCTGTTTACCATCAAGCCCAAGGCTAGCCTCCAGTCCTTCTTGCTGTCTGTGTACAACCAGCAAGGCATCCAGCAGCTCGGCGTGGAGGTGGGCCGTGCCCCCGTCTTCCTGTACGAGGACCAGCATGGCAAGCCTACCCCGGAGGAATACCCCCTGTTCCGCTCCATCAACCTTGCTGACGGCAAGTAAGTGACTGACTGCTTCTCAAGAGGGCTTGAACATGCTGGGCCAGATATGGGTGGTAGATTTTTATGTCCCCTGGATGCTCGTCTGAATGTAAAATATCAAGTCTTTTGTGGAGCTTGTGTGATTGGCTCAAGAGCAAAGCAGCACATTTTGATGCCCACCATGAGCACTTTATAGGTAATATTTTACGCTAAGCAAAACCAATCTGCTGAACATATTTTCTCAAGCTCTCATCAACATGGTTAACTCTCCTAGCCTGCCGAAGAGCTCTGAGGATTTATTGTCATTTTATGTTTGTTCAGTCATTAATACCATATGGAACAAGTCACAGTAATAGCAAATAAATTGATGGCAGCAATTAGATGACAGGCTTTTTCTTTTCCAGGTTATTTACAGCAGTTGTTTACTGATATGCAGTAATGGGTAGGATCTTCATAAAATACATAGCTGCCCAATGACGCTGTTGCAAATCATTGTTAAATGATGCAATCAATCATTTTTGCATAAATGCTAACAGAAATGATGCCATGCGTGGTTGTTCGTCTGCAATCGATTAGATAGGGAAAAAAACATCACAATCATTACACTCATTTACAACTTTCCTATACATGTAGCTTGCGGTAGTGTGCAGTTTATACATTTTCACCCTTTCCAAAGTTATACTAACAAAGCTGCCTCTGTATTTATGAACAAACCCAACTTGGCATAAAGTCTGGACATAGAGGGAAACGGCTATCCCGGCTCCGCAATGAACAACAGTCTGTTTTAACAAGACTCCAAATTGTTAGTTGTTAATTAGTGAGCTTTTGAAACCAGCTATTTTCAGCTGCTTCCAGTTCTAACGTTAGGCTAAGCTAGGCTAATCAGCTGCTGTCTGTCGCTTTATATTTAGCGTATGTCTATAACAGTGGCATTAATCTTCTTATATAACTCTCAACAAGAACACTTTCCCCAAATGTCACTATCCATTTAAACACAGACTGTGGCAATTTTCTTAAAAAGGATAGGAAGTGCCAGAGCATTCTGTTTGTATTTCTGACCTGCTACTTTGCTCCCCTGCTGCACAGATGGCATCGTGTAGCTATTAGTGTGGAGAAGAAGAGTGTCACCATTATTGTGGACTGTAAGAAGAAGGTGACCAGGCCTCTCGGCAGAAGCAACCAGGCCGTCATCAACACAGAAGGCATTACTGTCTTTGGCACCAGGATCCTGGATGACGAAGTCTTTGAGGTAAGGCGGCCATATTGAATCACTATTCACCTGGATTAAGCTAGCTGCGTTGTGATGTGATTGTGGTCCAAACTGGTTTTAAAGGAAAGGTTTAACATTTTGGGAAATGTATTTATTAGCTTTTTTGTCACGCCTTAGACGAGAAGATAGATGCCACTCTCATTGTTGTGCTTGAAGTATTGGGCGAGAGCCAGGAGGCAATAAGCTTGGGTTAGCATAAAGACTGGTAGCACAGGGTAAACCGCCAGCGCCTGGCCATGGCCTCCAAGATATTTCCCGTAAAACCACAACTTTTACATTTGAAACGTCTCTTTGTGTACAGATTAAACATTTAGATGCAACGTCATAATGAAAATGTGTTTGCAGTAATATTTTTTCACTTTTGAAGACATTCAAGCCAGTCCAATCTTTTTGCTAGCCCAAGCTAATCACCATCTGGTTCCAGCTCCATAGCTAATACACACACATGAGAGTGGTAACAGTCTTCTCATCTAAATGTTGGCAGGAAAGTCAATAAGCGTGCTTCCCAAAAATCTTCAGCTGTTCCTTAAATCCCCTCCTCGGTTCTTTTAGAGCAGAGGACTTCAGTACGATTAATGTCAATGGCTACATTATTGTTATTTTCATCTTCAATAGTTCTTTTTTTTTTTTTGGAAAGATGCAACACAATTTACCTCTGAAACTGAAATCTGTGGTAAGAGTCTGCTTCAAGATGTCTCCGTCGCCTCCACAGGAGAGTCGTTCACAAATATAATGCGCACATTCACCACTAGATTGAAGTGATTATGTCTTGAGGCAGTTTGGAAAGCTCAACTAGATGGCGGCGATTTCTCCCTTCTGGTTAAGCCTGGACGCATGGATGCAATTGAAAGCATATTGTGAATCAATGGATTTCATTTGCCATTGTGAAAATGGGCAATTTTAGTGTTTAATACTTTTTAAGTCCAAACGCTTTAAGGCCAGACATTTTATTTGTCTTTCATTAACTTGTGCGTGAAGTAAATGCTCAATTTTACTGACTAGAACAACGATATTGGCTCGTATACTTGGCAAGTCATGGACAATATCTGTGGAAAGGCTACATACACAGTGTTTTGTTCAAAGTGCTTTTCTTGCGCTCAACACTGGTTTGGATTAGTTTGAACAATTGACATATTAAAAGAAAGAATGAGATGTAATAAAATTCAGTTGTATAGTGGACAGTGTGTTATTTGAGCCACTATTTGTGAGAGGATTTCATATTATTACCTCAATAACTGTGACAATCAGAGCTCAGAATGAGTGTATGGTTACTGAGGTGGCAGTTATGAAATGGAGGTCCTAGCTACCAGGTTTAGCACAGGTAGCGGAGTGGAAAATGTGAGCTCAATGCAAAGTGTCGAAGACAATAGCCTCTCTTTGATGTCAGCTTGTGGAATGCTTGCTAAGTAGAACAGCCTGCAAAATGTTCGCCTCCAGGTCAGAGATGACGTTCCACAGAGGAGCCACTTTAAAATGGGATCCCACCCTTCTTTGGTGATGATAGGTTTTTGGCAAGTAGATGACATTACTAGAAATTGATGTTAAACATATAGACACGTTTTACCCCTGCCTAAGGAGGGTCAATGCAATTTACAGAATAATTTTTCTACATTTGACATTTATTATTGTATCAAAGTACAATGGGCACAACCACAGTAAATTAGTTTTGTATCATTACCAACAGTAAGAAACGTTGAAGTGGAAGCCACAGCGATTGGAGTTGGGATTGTAATTAAGGTAATTGAGTTGAGGTGAGAGGACAAAAGTAGCCTAGCAGTTTCACCAAGCCTTTTCTATTTTAATGCTTATGCAAGACCAGCCATTAGGCTTTTGTGAGTGCTCTTTGTTTGTAATTCTACACCACTTAGTGTAATAGATGTTCAGAGTAATTTGTTTTGTTCACTTTTTTAAAAACCCAGGGAAGAGAAAATTATTCCCTTTTGTTCCAAGGGTTGAGGTTTTTTCTTGCATGTTGATCCAAAGGTGTTTTTTATTAGTTTATCACACAATAGCAATGTGGTTGTGGCCCAGCTAGAAATGCAGCCATATCTTAAACTGTAATTATTTCCACTTCAAGTGTGACAACCCTAGATTTGTTGATGGCAAACTGGCTACTTTTAGACACACTGCACAGGTAATTACAAAAATACTTACAGGCCACAAAGGGTCTTGGCTATTTCATATATATTCCTATAGATAAACACAGGTTTGTAAAGTGGACGTAAACCATGCGTTCGAGTCGGAGTTGTTGTTTATAGGATTATAATTTGGCATCCACTTTACAGCTGTTATAGGTATATCAGTATACCTTGGAGGCTATGGGAAGTTTTGGAACACTGATGCTGCCATATCTACTGTAGCAAGTCTCCGCAATCAGGTTATTGAGCCCAGTTCCTCCAAGGTCTTATATGTAATGTATTTATGTTTAAATCTTATAGAAATACAAACCAAATTATGGCTTAATCTAAAAGTTATAGTTCTTAGAATTCCCATCCAGTTTCATTGTGTAGGTGTCGGGTAATAAAGCTATGCTGTATAATCTCCAACGAGATACAATATGTTAGTGAGGTTTTTGCATGTGTATTTTTGAGGCTATTTGTTTCCCCCCTGATTCCAGTCTTTTTGCTAAACTGGCTATAGTGGACATGAGAGTGGTATCGATTTTCTCATCTATTTCTCAGCATAAAAAGCAACGAGCCTATTTCCAAAAATGTCAAAGTTATTTCTTTACAATTAAATTTAGCATTAATGTATTTCTAGTACCCGGAAGACAGGTCTCAATGATTTAGCTCATACCTAACCTTCGTCCACGTCAAAGTTTTCCCTTGACCAAAACTTTGGTGACAACTTACCTTAAAATTTCCATAAAATGTTCTTTGGTTATTCATTATGCCCAGAGGATAGATCCTAATGTGTTAGATGATCCTCTGACGTGTGCTTATGGATACCACTGTAGCTATAGGCAAAGATGGAAGTCCATTCCTTTAACAAAAATACCCTTACCTAACTCTGACCATCTCCAACCCTAACCAAAGCATTCAAGCTATCAAGTCGTGGCTGTTTGGCATACCAAGCCCGGGCTTCACAACTTTGAAGCCATTCTGCAGTTTAATTACTGAGGCTGCCCGTGAGCTTTCTCACTAAAACTGCTCTGAGCTGTGAGCACATGGCTACCTTACTGCTGTAGATTGCATAAGCAGGTGTCAAAGTTGGAAGCACCGGGGAGAGTGAAGGCTGGGGGAAAATATGATCAATGTGCGAGTGTGCTTAGTCTTGGCTCAGATTGCACAGCTGTTTAAAAGATATGCTCACTGACCAGGCCTCCAAATGACTCCCCCCCCCTTTCTTCTGCTTTTTCTCCGTTTTAAATAAAAGCCACGCGATACTACAATCATCTCTCATTTTTAGGCAAATCCACTCTTCAGACTTTAAAGGATAGGGTAGGATTCTTTGTTTGTGCCGTATGTCAGACTGTGTGTTTACGTGTGTGTTGGTTCAGATGTGCATGCATGCATAACAATGCAAGTGTGTGCGTCTGTGAGGAGGCGAAGATAGTTTGTTTATGTGTTTGTCATTACTGCATAGTAGATCGTGCCAAAACGCTGTCCCTCAAGCAGGACAGTCTTTGGAAGAGGAATCTAATAAGAGTCTGATGGGCTTTAAGCCTTAAAGTGAATCATTGTTATGGTTGAGTTGGCAGGAAGAGAAATGGTCTGACTGTTCCTCATCTGCCTCAGTCACTTTTCACCCTCCAGCACTCATCACAAAATGTTTTGGTTAGGGCTGTGTAATAGGAATATAGCAATTCATTGTGTTGTGTTTGAGTGTTGCTGATATTCGGAAGGTTATCAGTCACTGATATTTCCAACATGTATTTATATGAATGAATTCTAAATGATTCTAAAGTATCTTTGTCAAAGTGTACCTGTAAACAACCTCCTTGTCCCTTGTGCTGCCCTCTAGCTGGTCCCAGCTCAGCCAGGAGGTAATGCACCCAAGGTGTTTCTTAAAAAACCTTTGTCCGAGGGAAATGAGCAGAGCGAGGAAAAAGCAACCGGGAGAGAAAAGTGAAGAAAGGGCAGACAGACAGACAAGCAAGCAGATGGTTCAAACAGTTCAACAGTTTTGTGAGCTACTGGCAGACGAAATGTTTTAATATTTGAAGGGTGCAAGACATTTGTATGCCTCCAGCGCTTGAAAAGAAACGTTATCCTTGTGCTGACCACAAAGGCTGCATTTGATAAAACACTGGGAGGAATCGGGAGTGTTATACATTTTTCCTCTTCTCTGCTTCTTGGATAAACGTGTGCTTGTATAGTTTTGAAATACCATCTGTCTATTTGTTCTTTCAAGATGTGCTCCCCTCCCAGAGTTTGGAAAAGCAGGCTTTTTAGATGATAGAATAAAGGACATACGGGAGTAAATTATGGTTACTAAAGATACTGCATATATGCACAATATTCATTTTAAAAGGCAAAACATATGCAAAAGACTGTTGATTTGAGCAGCTGTGTTTTGCATGGCCTCTGAGCTGGCCACATCTGGCTGATGATGCTTCAGTGTGACAGGCGGGTTACAGTGACGCCCAAAAAGATTTTGCTTGAACTACTTTGAAAGAAAATAGTTCCAGTGAAAGGTTTTTACAGCAAGGTCTGTGGATTATCTATGGATAATATAATATGAATATATGGATATAATATGGATTACTTGGGACATTATTTCTGGAAAAGCAAGATGTAAATATGCACCTGTAATGTCAACCCCTTCAATCTCAAACAGAGTTTTATTTCTTATATTCATGTTGCGAGCACGTACAGATGCCCTTTAAACGCAGGTAAAATCCTGGTGATGTAAGCATGCTGTCTCTTAAATAGTAGAAAGTCTGTAAAGTAAACATAGATTACTCAAATGTATAATTTGTTATCACAGCACCCTTTTTTTTCGCAGCTTCTGCCTGTATGCATTTGTGTTTTACTGGGTCAGACTGCAGATGCTTTGGGCATATTTCCAAACGTGTGTTCCAGGTGCATTAATATCCCCCAGCTGTTCCCTGCAGGCAAAGTGACCTGCTGCACCTGGCCACAGACAGCAACCTCTCAACCACCTAATTACATACTAACATGTTGTTCTAAAGGCATTATGGGAGCTATGTATCCTTTTTAAATAATGTCGAGTAGAACTGCACTGTATTTTTGTTAGCGATTTAATCTGAAATGATTTTCTCAATTGTTGTTTTGTCTATAAAAATCGTAGAAAATAGTCGGAGTATAATTTCCCAGAGACAGATTTTGTACAATTAACGATTCAAAACCCAAAAATATTCATTGTACAATAATATAAAAGAGAACAGAGAATAAAACATGTGCATATTACTTTAGATTTTTCAATTGATCTACTTATTGTCTTATTTTGCCGCATCAACCTTTAAGCAATTGCATTTACAGATTGTCCTGATTTTGATGTGTTGGCTTTAGGTACAGGCACAGATATGGGATATTCAGGGGACTGCAGATTATCCCCCAGATTTAGGATTGTAAAATTTAGCATTTTATAAGCCTCTCAGTCAGCACTTTAAGATATACATGGTTGAAAGAACATGCGTTAAAACGATGGTAAAAAGTAGGAGCATGGATTGGTTTTAGGTTTTAGGTCTTACCAACCGCAGCCAAAGAGGCGGTAAGGCCTGATTCAGGACAAAATGTCGTCAGGCTTGGAGGTTGGTTTCCCTCCAGAAATTGACAATCGAATGTTGATAAAGTTTCGAAACCAAGTATGTTCTCAATTTTGTGAAGTCAAACACAAACCACATTTTTGTTTATGCCTTCTTATTGGTCCAACAAATGCAAGAATGGAAAACCCCCATGCCTCCTGTCCTCTCTCGTCCTGCACCAGCAGCTAGCGCTCTACATCTACTCAAAGTTGTGTCTTGATGTTATGCTCATGGTTGAGGTAACGTGTGCTCACAATCAGATGTCAACTACTCACTCGATCACAATCCACCCACACCCCTATCCTTCTGCGTGGCATTCAGAATCTCATATTTAACATCCTATTAAGAATACAATGCCAAGGACTGATTTCATGGTCTGCTGAGGGCTTTTAATACCACCCACCATTAGGCAATTATCCATCTGCCAGTCGTTTTCCTTAAGTGACTTCTGTTCCTAGTGGGTGTGGGCTGTGTGTTGGGAAGGATACTTTTCATAGCCAAGGTCACCTAGCCCAGGGAGAATCCAGTGGTGTCTGTTTGCTGTTTTTACGTTTCTTTGCTCAAAATCAGATGTGAAACATGGAAGCTTGGGGAAGAACCAGTGGTGTGTTTATTTTCAACACAAAAAAACAAACAAACGGCTAAGACATACTCTGATGATTTGCCTATGGCTGAAACGAAGACGGAGGGAAGGACTCGATGGTGATTGAAGTCTCTTGTCTTTGATCATTCAGTCTCATCATCTGTCCTTTTCAATGTCCTTTTAAAAAAAAATTAAATTAAATTTAACAGTAAATGTTAACATGTGCGGATGGGTGTTGTATTTACACCCACGTGCACATTGTACGCAGACCCATTAATAGATCGATTGTAGTGTAGCCGCGATGATTTATCCCATTGTGTCTGTGCCAGCTCTGAGCAGAGCCAGGCCATTGCTTTTGGATCATTCCTGAGATTCTGAGGAGGATCCTCAACAGATGCCAGAGAGATGTGCAAGACAATCCAGACAGTAACGTCAACAAAAGTACCAAGATGCAGACTAAGGAGACACAGAGGGGAAAAGAAGAGAGGGGGAATCGCTGACTGGCTTTATGAATGGGCCGAAGTGTGTGTGGTCTCTTGACGAGACATTTTTTGGGCCGATCGTCATCACATTTATTTTTTTTCTTGTTGAATACATTCTCGCTATGTACCTTTTTTTTTTTTCTCTCACTAAATAGACAGAAAATATAGTAATGACTGCTGAACACAGGAAAGCATAGACTGGAGGAAGCAGACGGAGGTCTCGCCAAATGCAATTTGTCTTTTGTTTTTAATCGTCCTCGCTGTTTCGGGCTTAGATTTTTTCGATCCATTTGTGTTAAATTCTAACAAGAACATATTATGCAGTGGCTGAATGACTGTTATTCATTTGAGACCTTCTGCTTGTGATTGTAGTTTAAGTTGTCATAGGAGGTTCAGAAGGTGCAGAGTGAGCTCGGAGTATTTTCCCCCCCTTTTTTTTCACTGAGCGTAAGTTCAATAAGCACAAATTCTCGTTCGCAGAAACGCCCTTCTCCACACTCGCACTCACACCTGCGAGCTGCCCTGAAAAAACACAATTTAGATGCCTTGCCCTAGCGAAGGGAGAGCTAATTCATTCTGCAGTCTGGGAATCAAACCGGCGACCTTTTGGTCACACATGTTTGCTTGAGGCCCACTGCTATTTTAATTAAAGTAATGTTGATGCAGAGGAGAGGAAGAGAAACTATTCAATTCAATTTACAGTACTACCGGTACTCTGTTTTGCTTTTAGAATTATTTTACATTTTTACAGTTACACGTTTTCTTTTTGCAATTCTTTGCTTCCCAAGGGTTAAAATGTTCAGATCATGAGTTTTACTGTTACTTTACTGATACAAGTTAGTACTTTTTTTTATTAATATTTCCTTTCCTAATGAGACCTGAGTTACAGCCTGTAAAATGGAGATATGCTCCACCACTAATGCCTCCCAGAGACTGGGGGAAGGTAAAGGACCTCCACACTGGTTATATTGGGACATGTGTGTGTTCATGGACCAATTGAAGCAGAGTATGGCATTAATGGTAGTACGGCTAACAACAGTTGGTGAACTGAAGCTTACTCGGCACACATGCATTAGTCCATATTTAAAATGGAACTTGTGGATATTTTAAGGTTGTTGAAAAATCTGGTCACGTATGATGGGAGCACGGGGGGCGGGGGAATATCTAATATGTTCCAGGGGTCTAAGCTTGTGCAGATGTTGCCTCCGGTAATTTAATGCAACCTGCATGTATGTGCTTCCTCTTTAGAGGCCACCCCGACTGTGGCCTTCTTTCACCTTTTACACTGCACTTCGGTGATTTTCTCTATTCATTTGTCCTCTCTGTTACTTACTCCGGGTGGATTCTGAAAAAGGTCGATATGGTTGATGGGTATGGATAACATTCTCCACATCAGTGGCATAGCAGGACCTGGTTTAGAAATTCCTTAGGAGACGATCATGGAAAAAGAGCTTTTTGGGTGATGGAAGGGTCGGGAGCGGGGATCTTATTTCCTTTTCCAAAAGCTCATGAAAAACAGACGGCGTCAGATAAGTACAGACCTTGGCTATTTATCTGCTGTGTAAGGGGACTTGCTGACCCTAATGGCTGAGTGTGGGGTGGGGGGACTGTACAATAGTTCATTTTCTTTAAGCTTACAGTCTCCCCTGAAGCCTTGATTTATTCCATAAAGTTATATGTAATTAACAGTCAAGAGACTACTTCCTCTGGTACTGTAAAAGATCTGCCTTGTTGTTTTATTATCACCACCTGGTGCAAAGCTGAGGCAATCAAGGAATAGGAGGAATAGGAATAGGTGTCTACTTCCATTTGGTTTCTACTTGTAATCATGTAAGAAAAAATGACAATTTGAGCGTTCTCAGGAGTTCTTTTGGTCGTCGGGGCTCAGGAAAGTCACGTTCATATTTTTCTTTTTTCCGCTTACAATGTTCCCTGATCGGCAGTTGGAGCACTTCCACGGCTTGGTTGGGCATGAAATTCAAGTTGAATTTCCAGTACAAACAGATAACAACTGTGTAAGAAAATACCAGTTTCTTTGATCCAAAAGGCAAAACTCTGTGTACATAGAAAAGTAAGTAGAGGGGTCAATCATATCACAGAATTTAAAAAACTGTTGTGTTTGTTACCGCTAACAGCGAGTGGACCCTTAAGATTACCCTTTGTAGAAACCTTACACTACATTCAGAAGTGTAAATCCATTCATATTCGGATTCTGGATCAACTTTAGTGCCTTTTTGGCTTTTTCTTTTCTTTTCTTTTATCCCAATTGCAATGACGAATCATTCTGTATTGGCTGCAGCTACTATTCGTGCCTCTGGCTGGCTTCTCTTCAAGAGCAACAGTGGCTTAGGCTCCTCCGCATTGTAGTATCTGGAGCCATCTGCCAAACCACACTGGAAACTTAACTTGAAATAAATAAAGGCGATGGCCATAATATAAACCTATAGTAGTTTTGTGTTGAAAAACACTAAGGATGAAAGTAAAACTGACGTGGGAATTTACAGTGGGGAAAAATACATCCCAATTTGTGACTATAGCCTGTGAAATTTGTTGACAGGGCTTCTGGCTGACATGCTGCTTTTCTTCTTCTTCTCTTCCAGGGTGACATCCAGCAGCTGCTGATAGTGGCAGACCCCAGAGCAGCCTATGACTACTGTGAACACTACAGCCCGGACTGTGAAACCCCCAACCACCACGACACCCCCCAGGCTCAGCAACCTGAGGACGAGGTCAGTATTTGGTGGAGGGATGAGGGGGAGGGGGGGGGGGGGTTGGGAGAGAGGAGGGGGTGGTAGGGAGGATGAGGATGGAGTATCAAAGGAAGGAAGGGAAACACAGAGGGGGGAAATAAAGGAGCTGGAGTTTGAGATTTACTCGGGATGATAACGGCAATTTGGAAAGAGGAATTTCAAAATGTGATTTCAATTTGACTTTAAAAATATGGTTGGGATGGTTTGGGGGATGAGAAAAAGTAAAAATGTGAGGATTTCCAGCACAGAGGGAAGAATTCAGGGTTGGACTGTACGTGTTATTTGAGACACACCAGTTAAACACATCAAGTTTCCCCCCATTTTGAAAGTTTTTCCTTAATCACTGCTGTAACTAATAGTAGATAACATTTGCTGTGGTTCAAGCCAGTGCAATCTGGCTAATTCTCATGCTAATTACATATCTTAAAACAGTTTACAAACATTCCTCCAGGCAAAAGTACTTTAACAGAGACAGACTTGCATGAGTTTCTATGTCATCTCCTATATGTGTCTCATTCTTTGGTGTGTGTTTTAGTGGTTAAAAAAATGCTGACAAATCAAAATGCATTATTGAGTTTTAACTCATCTTCTGATATTCCAATTTTATGGCCACTGGCTCCGTTACATCACTTGTCGCCTTTCAAGTCGAATCTCCTAATTGAAATGCAGACGGTGCTTTGTGTCGGGGCCTCATTCGGCTTTTTTTCATCTTCATCTTTTGTTTTTGTTTTTTTTGCTGGTTCAAACCTTTTTTGTCGGCTGACATTTTCCTTCAGTATTTCACTAAATAACTGATGAGCTCACACTGGAAACTTTTCCTTTTTCCCTGCCACGAAGTCTGAGCCCACTTTGGAGTGGCCCCGTGATTTATATCACTAACGAGTTCTGCAGGCTCTGCCCAGACTCCCAGGGAAATTTAAGCTTTTCCTTCCCCAGCTAGACTCCCAGTACCTGGAAAAGCAGACTTTAGATCTCTGGTTCAAGAAAAAAAATAAAAAAATCAGGAGCTGGTTCTCTATTTGAAAATATTGGCTGTACAGTGGGTACCGTGTCCTGGAAAATATTGCTTCATCATCAAGTTACTCTTCAGCTCCAAGACAAGGAGCTTGTCAATTCTAAATAGACAGCAGGGAGCAGTTTGGTTTCAAGAACATTGTAAATCCGTTATAACAGGAATTTTTTTTCCTACATTCCAACTCAGTAATTTAAAGATTTGATTTCCTCCTGCACAACTGAAAAACTGAATCTCTACAATTTGTCAAAAGCACGGAGCATAGCTTTGACCTTCGCCTCTGAAGATGCTCCTTGACCTGAGGCACACCGCCTTTGCTGTAGTCGGCCACATGTCTGCAACTGGGTTAAAAGAGGAAGAGGGCTAGATGCAGGAGGAGGAAGGGGGAGCTTATTTTTATGAGCCCACTTCAGTATTTACGCCTTTCATCCAAGCCTGTGGTGAAGGCCTTCGGCTCTGCCAAGCACTTCAACATCGTAAATCTTTATAAATCCTCCTTCCATTCTCCATCTTTCTCTATCTTTCTCCCTGAACCTCTCCTTCTCTCCTCTCTGTCAATCCAGTTGGTCTGACCAAGGCATCGCTCTCTCTCTCTCTCTGTCTCTCTCTGTCTGTTTCTCTCTCTGTCTGTCTGTCTGTCTGTCTGTCTGTCTGTCTCTCTCTCTCTCTCTCTCTGTCTCTCTCTGTCTGTTTCTCTCTCTGTCTGTCTGTCTGTCTGTCTCTCTCTCTCTCTCTCTCTGGGCCACTGAACGGAGGCCAGGCCAACATTGCAGCAGGCCGTGGATCTTGTATTATTTTTATGAGCTCAGCAGTCGTCCGGGGACCAATATTTATCCCTGAGCTGATAGAGCGACGCACATCAGGAGTTGGTCTGTTAACTTAATCTACCTCGCCTTTCTTTCGCAGTATTAGCAGAACTAATAGAAGAGTACTCTTAAGGTTTTGACATTGGGATATTGATATTGAAATATTGCATTGAAATGCACAATATTGTAATGGTTGTACTGTAGGCAGTGTGCCAAGAAATAGCCACCAACACTGGTTGATTGTAAAAGTGTGACATTTTGGAAATAAGGTTATTCGCTTTTTGCCAAGTGTAAGATGAGAAAGTTGATGCCACTCAAGTTAGTATGGCTAATATGAAGCTATGATTAGCCTAGCTTAGCATGAAGACGAAGCAAGTGGAAAAAGCTAGTGCTGTTAACATGAAAAGCCAGAGTTGACATTTTTTTTATACTTTCCGTTTTTGTCCGGATTAAACGGACAACATACGTAACGTGTTAAACAGCTTTAGAGATGCTGGTGGGAGGGCTAGCTGTCTCCCATTGCTTTCAGTCTTCATGCTAGGCTAAGTGGAAAAAAATTCTAGTGAATTAGCGTATTTCCCCTAATGTGGAACTATTTATATTTAAAGTAAGCCACTTCAGGTTGAATTCATTCTCAAATGTAAATATGGAATGATAAGATAAGATGTACTTTATTGTCCCCAAGGAGACGTTTTGCTTGGGCAATAGTGCTACACACAGCCGCAATCAAACGCAAAACAATACTTAGCAACCAAGACAGTGGTGAGTGCAGTGGTACACCAAAGACAAGTAAAAGAAGAAATATTTAAAATGCTGCACATGCCTTGTGAGATAAACATATATAAATACATAGGCATTATAAAAATGAGGCGACGCGTCGTAAACAAACCATAATACATCAAACTAAATGCAACAGTGACTCCTTGCCTATGAACTACACAAGTTTTCTGGGTGAGTAGCGTTGCATATGTTGGGAGGAAAGAAAGCTTGAAGCGTTTTATTTTTACACTTACTTACTGGAAGCGTTTTATTTTTACACTTACTGGCTCCTTAACGTCGACCTGAAGGTAAGGCAGTAGTTTGTATTTAGAATCCAGATTGTGTGACTTCAGGATTCGGTGTGCATGTATAACAACAGTTCTCTCGTAGACGGTGTGAAGGGACGGGTGTTCTTTCTTTTCTACCACTTTCATTGCTGCTTTCACCATCTTGTCAATTCTCAATTGACAACGTGACCGTAAGGGTGCCTCCCCATGATGCCATACCACATCTAATGGTGCTTCCCAGCACAGTATGGTAGAATGTTAACATGATCTCGGTCCCCACACCAAATGGTCCCGAGTCTGCAGAGAAAGTGGGGAAGTCTCTGCTTTGGAAAGCCAAAAAGAAACATGTTTTAACACATGTTGTTTTCATGGAGACTGGATTAACAGTGGTTTCCCCCCCTGCTACTGTATTATTTATGTTCCAGCTAATTAACCAGCATGCGATGAGTCAGGACAGTTTACAGTTCTAAAGGGCCCATTACTGGAAACCCTGGGGCATTTTTGGCATATGGGATTAAGCGTTATAGGCAGATACGTTTTCACTGGCATCACATTAACCGTTGTCCTGTTGTTACTATGTTTCAATGTTTCAATAGGGTCATATGAAGCGTGGGGGTTTTCTAATATGGATGCGATACTTCTTGTATTACATTTGATCATGTTATGACAAGAAATATATATAAAAAAATAAATAAATAAGCTCTTACATGCCATGTAAAAAAAAATGTGCAACATGTCTCTGAGACATTGTGCTGCCTTATTTACACGATCGCACTAATTCATTGATTTCCCCCCTATTCCCTTTTCCTTACAGTACACTAACTATGAATATGAAGACTTCTATGACTACAATAAAGGAGAGGTAGCCACTGACCCTCCCCCAACAGAAGGAGCCCAGACTGAGGTAACACTGGCTGTTGCCACGCATAACATATACAAGAACTTGGCCTCTCATTTTCAATCTTTTTAATTCTCTCTCTTAACCTTAATATTAAGTTCAAATACATCATGACTCTTATAACACTTGAGGATAATCCTATCGGCATTATTTTCACATTCTGTGGAAAGATGTGTACACAATATAGAAACGTGCATAAAAAATAAAAACTATGACCTGAATTAGATTTGACCCATCTCAGATATGTAATGCTTTCCCTGTGTGCTGTTCTTGCCTGATTTCAGACAAATGTGGGTGGAGACTACTACACGGGTGAGTATGACTACACCACAGTGGACGGAAATCAGCCTGAAACCCCCACTGAGACTACTGAACAAGGCCTGGTAACTTGTTACACATGCATATTTTTCTCAACCTCATTTTGTATTACAGCGTAGAATTATTTGTATTTTTGAAATTTGTCTTATCGGAAAGCTTTGGACAACCATTATTTTAGAAAATTCTCTGTGCATCACTGACTTTTTTTTATCATCCATCAATCCATTCAATAAACATCCAGATTCCTATTTATATAATTACTGGATTGAAATATAATTTAAATAAAACTGCTTGGGTATCACAAACAACATAACAGATTTTTATGATCATCTTTGGAGGTTTAAACCCAACAAGGCCCCACGAAGATCAAAATGCTCTCTCTACTCCTTGATTTCCATGAGAAACCGCCTCCATCAAACAGAGTCTGGATAAAGAGCGAAGCAGGAAAACTTTGTCATTTAATGAACCGTAACCAATGGAAAATCAGTACACAGGCGCATCCCCTATGTTTCTGCCATATCCGGAATTTGGCAGATCCTGCCTTAATTTGTGCTTAACCATCACATAAAACACAACATAATGAAGAACATTTGGGGGTTAAACTAAAACAAAACGGCTGTATGCCTCGGCAGCCAAATGTCTGCCGATTGCATTGTGATGTACCTTGAGGTGGATCACGCAGCTTCAGTCAGCTTGAGACGTTACATTCATTTAAAGTGACAGGCCAGAAGGCTTACCACAGAAACTAAACATATGCTGTCCCATGTTGGAACACTTGTCTGATTACTGAGGACTGGACAACTTTTAGACTATGTCATAGGGTCATATTGCCCATAGAGCTAGCACAATATACAAAATGCTAAATGTTTTTAATATAAGTGTGTTGCAGTATTGTGTTGTCAATGTATGGCTGAAGCCCTGACCCTGGCAATAATACTGCCAAGCTCTACAATCTGTACATGCATTGGTTCCTTTGTGGGGACATTTTGCACTGAGTGTCTCTTTTTATTACTGCTTAAGTTTTTTTCCACCAAATACGCCATGTAATAAATATGATCAGATGATTTGATTTTTTGATTTTTGCAAGTGATTTACCAGCAGGCTACAGTATATCAACTGGACTGGTGACTTAAAAGTTGAGGGTTTAAACTCTTGAGTATGTCACTTAAAACATTATTATTATTTTTTTTAAAGTTACCTGATTCGTTGACTGTCTTGAACATGGAAGCACTGTAATATAATGTTTAACCTCTAACAATCCTGCCTGAAAAGTCTTGGACTATGATAAGATCCCTCAAAAAGAAGTTGTTTTACGGAATTTACACAAGCTGAAAACTGTGTGCAAAAAGCAAATTTACATCAGAGGCCTAAATATTTTCTGTACATTCCCCATCAACACACTATCTATATTTGATAACTAATGATGCATTTGATTGTAACACTGATTGACATCTTTCAACAAGCTGATTGACCAGGCAACAACATAATCAAAGTAAAATTGTTCCTGTACAATCATGTTTCCTCACTGCCTCAGATTCTATGCAAACACAGATTCTTCGAAATATAAACGTCTTGTCTAGTATTTCTTCTTATCTCTTTTTTTAAACTTAAACAGTACTGCTTTTTATAAATTCATCCCTGCTTTTCACTTCATTGGGTCTTAATAGTTCTTGAGAAGTCGTTTGTGTGAACCTTTGCTTTTGACCTTTTGAGTAAGATTGAATTACTATATTATTATATATTAAGATTATTCTGTTTAAATGACCGTACTGCAACTTTATAGCATGAATGTATTTTACAGTACCATAATCCTTTGCCATACTGTAGCCTACCATATTTACCTGTTTACTTTTTGAAAACATTAATTATTAAACACCTGAATAATTAACATTAATCAGTAGTTTGAGACATCTGACATTCATACTGCTTTCGCAGAGAAACAATTGACTAATATAAAATATGATTCTAGATGTTAATAACCGCGCCTGTTGACAAAACGTATGCGGACTAGAGTTTCACACATGTTGATTTGTGGATGGCGTTCACATTCTTCAGAGGAGTTTCACTTGGTGTCTAATCCTTTCCGTGTAGTTACGTGCTGTGTACCAATTCCCTGACTATGAATGATGTTATAAAAAAAACATGTGAATTTATTGCAGCTGTTCACATGGTTTCATTTCACTAACCAAACTTTCCATGTTCCCTCCCACTTTGCCAACCCCTGCCCCTTCCTTGCGATGCCCGGATCGATCCCAGAGCTACGAAGGGGAAATAGTTGATGATTACATCACCGGTGTGGAGCAGGTCGGGGTGGACCCCACCGCTGCTGTGGAAACCGGTGCCCCAGTGGACCCCGAGGAGAAGGTGGACCCTGCCACTGATGTGTATGAATTTAAGGAATACGACCTGAAGGAATATGACAACAAAGTAAATGTAGAGAAGGCCTACGAGTATGGTGATTATGGCGATTATGGCACCGCCGATGCCAAGCCTACATCTCCAGCATATGAGGACGAGTTCGGTCCTGGTGTTCCAGCGGAGACTGACATCAGAGAGAGCAATGTAAGTGCCGGAGCGGTTAGCAGGATGATTGTGGGAATGGGGGTGGGTTGACAAAGGTCAGGAATTTGGAAAGATGCAGGAAATGCTAGTGGCATTTGTTTTGATGGGGTGTTTGTGGTGCCCTTTTTGTTTGCTGTTTCTAATAGTATCGGGTTGTTGCTCGGAACGTTCTGCATGCACATGCACCGAACACAAATACACCAGCAAGCACAAACGCACATCTCGTCTACCCGAGTCTCCAACAGATAAACAGATGTGGAACCAGCTGTCAGCACAGACACGCCCTCCCTGACCTTTGCCTTCAGTGACTTTTGCTGTTTATCAAAGACTTGCTTCTCCCTGATTATCACACCAATGATCAGTTTGGATTATCTGATGACAAACAGTCTTTGCACATGTTTATTCCTCTCAAATCCATCTAGATCAATATCTAAAACCAGACAGAAAACTCTGCTGAGCCAGTGTCTATCATGGCTCGTGTGCAGCCCCCTTCCTTGCCTCAGGATCCAGATTCTCAGAGTCAGGAAGTGGCACGGTCCCTGTCTGGATGTTGGCTTGGGATCTGTCTGCCTCGGGTTAATCTGAACCGCTCTATTAGGGTTCTCCACTCTACAATCTCAGGACACTGCAGCCCTAGTCCATGACTTTCTAAAAGAGAGTCTCCTCTTCAGGCTAAACTGTACAATCAAGTGGTTTTTGGACACACCGCTCTAGGTGGTTTGGGAATTCTTCTCATGTGAAGTCATTGTATGGATAGTGTCAGGTAACAACCTCTGCATTTGTGCACAGTTGGGGTCTTTTTGCAGTTCCTGGCTTTAAAGAAGCCTAATAAATAAGAGTCCGACCAAAGTCTAAATTATAGCTTTTCGCAAAATGATTCTTGAAGTGTATTTTTCCAGCAGGAGAAAAAGAATCTGCTCTTTCATTCAATTCTTTCATGCAGAACACTAGTCAGCACTTTACGAAGGGTCTTTTTTCAGCAGCTTTGTTGGTATTTTAAGTAACTCCTAATAAAGAGGAGACACCCAACGGGACAGGGCAGCTGCTTCCCTCTTACTTTTTCCATTTTTGGCTTCCAGACCGTTGTTGCTTTACTCTAACATATCAATGTCTGGCCTGTTACTGTGCAAAATGCTCACCTGCTCTGTCTCGTGTAGGTGCATGGCGGTCAGAGTTACCTGGGAGAAAAAGGAGAGAAGGGTGAACCTGCCGTCATTGAGCCGGTAAGTGAAGTTTTACTCTGATGTCATTTAATTCTGATTACACGTCTCACTTTTGTATACCATAATAAACCGCTAACGCTAACATTCAAATGTTGAAAGTCACACTTCAAAAATTCTTATAAGGTAAAAGAGTTCACGCTTTAAGATAATGCAGTATATTTGGCCTGCTGTAACTATAGGATCTGTCTGTCTGGTTAGTAGAATTATATATATATTTCTGTGTGTTGCTTTGTTGGTCTGCTATTCTAGCCAACAAACATTCAGATACAGTAAGTGCCATATTTCAAAATGAGCGTTGACTGACGTTCTTATCCACTGAAACTTTCCAACAGTTGCACACACTGATTTATAAGCCTATAAAAGTCCAAATTCACATTATCTGCTTATTTTCTAGGGAATACGTGTTTTCTTTTTATCGTTTTTCTTGAACCAATAGAGGAACGGATATCTTATGCATCCATATGTTTCTTTAATTATTGCAGTGAAGTTTATTTCCCTAAAGCACTTACACAACCAAGATTTCCTTCCTGATGAGATTGAACACAAATCCTTCGTCAAAGACATAACAACCACTGTCTACACAAAATGCCAAAGTACATGCGCTCTTTATAGAGTCATACTATGCAATTTGCCACAATAGGCTAAACATTGACTGAAATAGCAGCTGCAGTTAACGTCTCTCCTCCCATGCCATCTGTACCACCTTAGGCTCCCATCCAAATCTGACCACACACATACATTATGGAACAGAACATTAGATAGCTGAAGTATTGTTAACGTCTCAAGCTTTTAGCTATAAGTAAACTCCTCGACCTCAAACCCAAAGCACTCTCTGGCTCTAATTTTCCCAACATTCTCCATTGCCCGTGGATTTACAGGCTGCCCCTATAACGCTACTGTATCCACTTTTTCCTTTTTCAGGGGATGCTTATAGAAGGACCCCAAGGAGGCCCCGGCCAAGCAGTGAGTATCACGTTCTCCCACTCTCCTGTCTGCCTTCCACAGATGGAGAACAGCTTAAAGAGGGGAAAAAAAATGTCTTTATGGAAAGAGCATCAGCCCTGATCGCCAGTGAAGCTTGAGTTGGGAGAGACAGTCAAAAAGTGTATTTGTGCATGAATGTGTGTACATGTGTGTCTCTGTGTGAGTGAGTGCAAGAGAGAGAAAGAAGGGGGGTTGGGGTCTTATTTTATATTGAGGCTTATTTCTTTCTGAACCCATGTCTTTGCCTCTGTCTTTGTTGGCCTATGCATGTGAAGTACTGGATTGGCGGACTGTGGTGGGAATGCTGGTTAGCAGCAGTTTGGGATAGAATATGCTAACGCGCATGTGTGTCTATGTGTGTGGTCTCAGGGTCTTCCTGGTACCCCAGGATTGCAGGGTCCTCCAGGTCCCCTAGGAGATCACGGTGAGAGGGTGAGTAAAGACTGGCCTCACTTCACAGCTGATTGCAGATTCTTTCTTTCTGAGAAGCTCTGTCACACATTCTCTAATCATCATGAACATCTAGATTCAACAACTAATGATATGTTGCTAAAAGAAGAATATAATGTGCACAAATACATTTAGATTTCAGATAAGTTTTAGAGGAGTTGTTTTTCTTTCTATTAATTGATACAAAATGTACTGAAATGTTAACCTTAGCCATTCATCTTACTTGTCTTTTTTTCTTTATTGGAAAGCTGTGAAGAAAATCCAATTGGATACAGCTTAGTACTGTAGCAGTGGGGGGGGGGGCATAAATGAGATGGCCATAAACTGTCAATACACCAACAAAGAAAACTGAGAAACAGCTGTGTCGGTGTGCTGCAAGACTTGTGAGAACCTCAAGGAGTTTGCTATAAAACGGGTAGAAGCCCAAAGTTTTTCAAAGCCTTTTTCCCAGCACCGTGGGATTCCACTCGTTTATTTGATTGATTGGATGACACAGAATAAGTGCCTATCCCCTCCACAGGGGCTGGATCTTAGCTTGTTTTCCACAAATGTGACGATTGCCCCGCACCACTCTTTCATCGCCCTTCTTTGCAAGTCTATTCTGTCTCTGGAGGTTAACCCTTTAATTGCTAACACACAACATAGAAATACCATAACACACCTCCTCCAGTATGACCAGCAGACATTGCCTGTACAAAAGGCTTATTGTTCCGTAGGGTCGAAGTGATCAGAAAATATTTTGTTGGTCCAAAAGTCTCCCCCCCTCCCTTCATTTCCTCCCATGAGAGAAAGCAGTCTTGCTGGGGATTGACGGGGGCATTAAAAGTGACTCGTTTCTGTAGTCTTGTGGTTTTTCCGTTACGCAGTATCCGCCTTGACTGAACGTTTGATCGGCTCATTTCTCTCGTGATCACCGTCTCCCTCCTTTCCACCAAAACCCCACTTTCCCAGCCACGTGGGACTGTCATTAACACTAGATGCCGCTATGCTTACTATAACAGCAATGGACGGAGAGTATTCACCACCTCTGGGAAAAGGCAGATGGGAACACATGGCATCAATTTGAGCAGTCTGAGATTGCTACTAATGACAAGACTGCTAAATAGATTGTGGTTTCTCTGGGAACACTGCGTACGGTTTACACTTAATCCTTAAGATACATTTTTGTCGTATTAAATCTAAATCTACTCTCCGGTATAATTTAACTGTTCACTCGTACCGTCATTATTCGGGATGGGCAACTTTCATGCAGTTCTTTTGCTTTTGGACAGATTGCCATGAAATTTGGCACAGTTTCGTGGTCCCCAGTAGATAGATAGATAGACAGACAGACAGACAGACAGACAGACAGACAGACAGACAGACAGACAGACAGACAGACAGACAGACAGACAGACAGACAGACAGACAGACAGACAGACAGACAGACAGACAGACAGATAGATAGATAGATAGATAGATACTTTATTGATCCCAAGGGAAATTTAGGCATCCAGTAGCTTAAAAGACATGACATTACATATCTGTCCCCCCCACCATTAAAAGTAAGAAAAAAATAATAAAATTAAGAGACAAAATATAAGCGCAAAGGCTGTTACAAATACAAAAATACACTGCAACATGGACCAGTGGCTGTGTAAACCTGAGCAGATTTAGTGCAAATAGAGTTAGTGCCAACAGTGCGGTGCAAATGTGCCATAAATAAGTGAGCATTAAAATGTCCAAAACTAAAAATTTCAAATTAAGGCTAAAGTGTCATAATGCTTTAAGTCCCGGGTTAAATGCACTTGTCAGGTTGTTTGTGGTTTGCTTCAGTAGGTGAGTCCAGAAGACTTGTGAGCCAAATGTGCTTTTCGACCCGTCCAAAACTTTTGTTCATGACAAGATTGTCCTCCGCCTCAGCTGTACCTTGACCTTAATGCTAACATCGGATGCTAACACCCTACACAAGTTGTTTAGCATCATAGCCTCCCAGGGCCATCGCTGTGGACTTTTTAGTCTTGTTATAAAGGCGTGCTATCCAGCAGGCAATATCCCGAGGCCAGCTTAATGAAATTACATTCTTTCTCTTTACTCGTGATAGAATCCCCTGTCTTGGTAGGATTAGTCAGTTATCTATTTGTAATAAGCAACGACAATTTGGACTGCGGCAGAACACCTTCCCATTTGAAATGATTGTAGTAGATAAAGAAGGGGTGTGCTGTGAACAGATTAGCTGTTCAGTCTCTGCACTGTTGCTGTACTGATGTCAGTTTTTTCTTCTTTTCAATTTGCAAAACTTGAATCCATTCAGGGGATTATAGAGAAAAGGCTAAATAATCATGTTATCTCATAGGAGAATACATGGCTTGCTTATAAGCCACATCTAATTAATGTGTCCTCGCAACCTTGCTCACTGGTACACAACTAAACAATAGCTGATCATTCCAATTCAATGTTTTCAGGATTTGTTTGTTAACAATGCTTTTGAGTTGTTTTTATTTTGTATACTTCGGTTTGGTTGCTGATCTCCGCTACAACTGCAATACACATTCACAGTGAGGCGTATCGTTGTACTTGATGAAAAAGCAACTCTCTCTCCCTGCTCTGATTCTTTAGGGTCCTCCAGGGCGTCCTGGTCTTCCTGGTTCAGACGGTGTCCCTGGGCCTCCAGGTACCATTCTGATGCTTCCAGTAAGTCCTGCCACTTTCTGTGTCTGTCTTATTTCCCTCACATACTATACACCCTTCATCTCAGGCTGTAGCCCGTGAACTCACTTCATTTAGTGAGTTTACCTCATAGCATCACCAGTAGGCCAAAGGATCGCAGCCTTATTTCCTTTGGGTTACAAATCACTTACCTTGTAAATGTCAGCCAGTGCAATAGAGTGGAACCAGTGACTGAGGCTTTGGAAAGCTTGGTGACACATATTTGTGTGTCTGTGTATGTGTCTGTGTGTGTGTGTGTGTCTGTGTCTGTGTCTGTGTGTGTGTGTATGTGTCTGTGTCTGTGTCTGTGTCTGTGTCTGTGTGTGTGTGTGTGTGTGTGAGCTGCCTAGTATGCCAGCACATGTATGTGTGAATGTGTGTCTGTGGCATGGTGACAGCTTTACAGGTTTAAAAAAAACAAAAATAAAATATAAAGGATTTGAACACACGCTCACCAGGGGAGACCATTAGACGTGTCACTCTGTAAAAATTGAATAGTCAATTTGTTTTTAATTGTGTTTCTTTTTTTGTTTTGTGGTTGACAGTTCCGTGCAGGCGGTGAGGCACACAAGGGACCTGTGGTTTCAGCACAGGAAGCTCAGGCTCAGGCTATCCTTTCTCAGGCTAGGGTAAGTATGCCCCCAGTGCATCCTTCTCAGTTTAGAGGACACTTTACTAGGATTCCATGTGCGTCGGTGGACTCTCATTAGCTACCATTTAACTTCAACTTGAATGCAGTTTGGATACAAAATTAAGATTTCAATTTATAAGAAATACTGTGGTCCAAATGGAAAAAAGCTTATAAAAGAAACATTTTAAATGTCCCAGAAAGTGTAGTAAATAATGAAAGGACCAATCACTATTCACAAGTCCCACTCATCCTATAAATTGTCTAAATTCCAAAATATGGACCTGTGTCAGTTTAGGTAGTATTTAAAGTCACACCAGATGTTCACACTCCCTCGGGTCCGGGATAACCGTAGCACTCTTGAAAAACAGGCTGCATTATGCGAATCTAAGCAAGGTGTGATCTATAGTAGAACACATGGAGATCATTAAACGTTACACAAACTCTGAATATTCACACATTCACAACACTCTACAGAGCTGGAGGGCTGCCAGAATTCGTGAAACGGTGTTTAGTAATGTCTTGAAAGCACTTGTCACCTTCCTATATTTGCCAGTGGTTTGACCCGAGGCAGGAAAAGAGAAAAAAAAAAAAAAAAAACATGGCAGAAGAAATGCATGAATTTAACATGTTGAATTCTCTTTGACCCTTTTTCGCACATTTGAAATGTTACCTCACACCTGCCACAATGCAAAAACGAATATGTGAGTCGGCCTTAAGCGTAGCATAGGGCATGAACTGCTTTCCTTTGAGTTAGCAAATGTTCCTTCACTAATCAGGCTAGAAATAAATCCCAGACAACTTTTTTGGCAGTCCAAGACTGTGGTCAACCATGAACAGGAATATAGACCAGAGTGGTAAACCCTGAACAAGAACAAAGTAACGTTTGCCCATGCCATACAGAGGCTAAATTGGCTTTTTATTAGTGTTTTATTTTCTTTATTCTTTATTCCTTTTTGGTGTAGAGCCCAGTTTAGTTAAATGATTGTTCATTCCTACTTTAGTACAGGGACTACATGTAGCATTTTAACATCCATACCACCGTCATTTTGCAATATTAGAATAATCTTGCACGTGATGGTCTTCATTTTGAGATTAAGAATTAAATTTATCTTCAGAGAATTCTGTCTTATTAAAAGTATCTCCATCAGATCACTTCACTGGACGCTAATAAACTGACCGCAAAGGGAACATTATAATATCCAGACATGGCTGCACTTCTAATGCAAAAACATCACACCCTTGTGATAGATGAGGAAGTGTTGTTTTTGATTCATTCAGTAAGTTTTGACAGGTATAAATGCAAGCGTGTCAGCATTGTTAGCGGTGATTTATGGGTTGTTTCTGTCTGATCCACAGCTGGCCATGAGAGGACCTCCAGGACCAGCGGGCATGACGGGAAGAAATGGTCCTCTTGTGAGTAGCTTTGGAGAACACACAATCACAAACACACCATGGATCTACTTTCTGTAACTTCCATTTATTTCAGAGTTGATGAAAAGCACATTAGGTGATTTGGGCTTCTTCCTGTGACGGGTTCAACTCATCTTTTTATCATTTCCTGATACACGCCAATGCATGCATATGCACACACTCGTACACTCGTACACACGCCACCCTCTTCCCTATCCGTCGGTGAGCACATTTTAATCTTTTATACTTATGATATCCAGCTTGAATTATTGAATGAAAGAAAAACCCAATTACTTCTGTTATTGGCAAATAATTTGTGATGGTTACAGGATAATCTCGCACATTTTTTGAAAAGTGATAATAGCCGAAGCCTTCCTCTTGCTTCGGGTGTGTCTTCCATATGAACACTGCCTTCATGCTTTCCTCCTGTAATCCTGATTTTGTACACGAGCAAAGTTGCTCCAGGAGGTTTTTCTTTTTGTATATTCACAATCCGAGGATTTTTTTTTGGGTTCTAGTTTACCCTAGATTATTCTGGTTTCCTAATGATGGGATGACGTATGCGTGTGGCTCATTCATTAATTATGTGTCTATCTTTATCATTTTTAATAGGGAGGTCCTGGTGCTTCCGGACTTAAAGGTGACGGTGGCGACTCCGGACCACAGGTGAGATGATTATTGTTTTTTAATACATTTTGTTTAGCTCCTTGATTTTTTTACAATAACGTTCATTTTTTCAAACTTTTATACTGTATATCTTAACATTAAGAAACAGTTTTTGACGTTTTATTTAAAACATTCCTATGTTTTCCCCATAGGGACCCAGAGGTCTTCAGGGTTCACTTGGTCCACCAGGGAAATTAGGAAAGAGGGTAAGAGTTCTTTCCAACTAGGCACAACCAGGATGTCTTCCTCCTTTATTACGTTTTGTTTAGTCATCTCCTCAAGAGCAACACAGCGTTGTAACAGAAGGTTATGTTTGAATTCACAAATTTCTAATATTTCATGCCAACCAGAGTGCAAGGATGAGTGCTCCAGTGCCCAAAGAGAAGAGCCTGTCTAGTTTCAGACATGGCCTTACTTCAAAGAACTCAGCTGCAATCAATAATTGTCTGTGCATGTTGTCAAGTCATGTTTATTTAACTATAATGTAGTTTGAAAAACGATCTTCCCTGCATCTGTTCTCCAGAACCATCAAAGATAATTACATTTCTTTATTATTATTATTTTTTTAATGTCATTTCCATGTAGCATGACATGCTCTTTGTGTGTTCTCCAGGGTCGTAATGGAGCCGATGGTGCTCGAGGAATGCCAGGAGAGGCAGGGTCCAAGGTAAAGCACTGCACACGGCCATGTCATTCAATAAACCAGCGAGTGTCTGTGGGACGCGTTTGAAAGGTTTCTCTGCCGAAGTGATTGATGACGCTAACCATTGTTTACTGTGTGTTTTCAGGGTGACCGAGGTTTTGACGGCCTCCCTGGTCTTCCTGGAGAAAAAGGGCATAGAGTAAGTATGAGGGAAGAGATTTCTTTGGGCTTTGGTGAATGAACAAGGTGTGAGGACAATCATCCTTAAAGACTTCTGTCTCCAAAAATAAGATCATACGCTCTCTAATTTGTAGACCCAAAAAGACATCCTCATTGATCACAGTGATTGCCGCTCTGTGCCCTGTCCTTAACAGCAGAATCAGGGCCCCCTCCCATCCATCTCATGTACACTCCAGTGTTGACCGATATGAATTCTGAACCAGTGGAACTCATTAGGGCGTGCATTCGACCCACTTATGAGTGGTGGGACCGACTCCAGAACCACTTGGGCTGCATATAACCAGGCCTGGAGGCAAAATGGGCAGTGCTGAGTTGGGTGTTTATCGAATATGGGCCTGCGTAGAAAGCCGAAAAAGAGAGGACAGAGATCACAGAGGGGTATTTCTAGACATGCTTTCATGCCTTATTCTATACGGAGTAATTACAGAGCCACCAGAGATAGGCCCGTCCTTATAGAGCACTATAAATAGTGGAAACCATGTAGGTCCATGCCAATTGTGGTGTACTGTAGATTAAAGGCGGTTTTGTTTCCATTTTTTGTTGCTCTCTCTCTTCAAAATTGTTTCTCTATATTTTCAGAATTTCGCACTTTGTCAAGAAGAAAAAACTATGTTTTTCTCTCTCTCAGCTTCAGGGATCGAGCTTGTGGACTCTCTTGTTACCTCCGACTCTTTGCTGATATTCCTTTTCTGTGATCTTTTCCCCTCTAGGGAGAACACGGTTCTACAGGTCCTCCAGGACCTCCAGGAGACGATGGCCCAAGAGTAAGTAGTACATCAGTCACCATATAGCTCACGCTTTCTCTCAAAATGACTCTGCATTCCTTGGTAACGCACTCTTCCTATCCAAAGGGTGAAGATGGCCAGGTTGGACAGAGAGGTGTGGCTGGAGAGAGTGTAAGTGTTTTTATTATTACCTGATGACACAGTTGGACACGATTGTTAAACTGCACCCTATTATAAAAATATGATGAATACATTACCACTGTTACCTCCCCCTCTGCTACTACAGGCCTCGCCCCCTCATTCCTTTCCCTACATTCATTTTTGGCAATTATTGAAACACGCAGCCTCGCCATCGTCTCCACTTGCAACTGTAACAACATTCCTGTCTGCGAGGACCATTTAGTTTGTAGTCTTGACCTTGCCGAGACAGAATGGCTTTGAATAATAGATCAGAAATAGAACGGAGGAGTGTGTCATTGCCCATGACAAACTGCCATACCCTGCCTGGTTCAGTTCAAATGGACCATAGAGCTGCATGAGAAATGGTTGCTCCCTGTCATACCCGAAACAACATTCTCCTTTTTAAAGAAATAGTTGCACAGCATTTCATCACACACACACACACTGCCCATTAGCTGAAAGAGCATAACAATTTTAACTGCATGACTTAAGATGTTAAGATTTAAAAAAAAGAACTTCCATGCTTATTCCCTGAAATGCCCCTGCAGTTACCCTATATGACCACAAGGGGTCAGTATTTCACACACTTAAACCATGTTGAAGGATTTCAGAAGTTCACTATATTATGCCAGTGTTTATCACCTGCCTATTTCTAAATACAAATGAACATGAATGACTGTGTATTTAAGTATTTGTTTCCATAATTTTCTTGAACCTGTGTTTGCTCTGATATACAGGGTCCTCGAGGTTTGCTTGGCCCCAGAGGGTCTCCAGGTCCTGGAGGACAGCGTGTAAGTACACCTCTTTTATCCCTTAATTCTCACACTACCCATTATTTGTGTTCCAGCTCAATGGGGTGGCGACTCTCATTGTCAAATTTCCGATCTCTTTAGGGTCTTCCTGGACTTGATGGTCAAGCTGGTCCCAAAGGAAACATGGTGAGAAATATTTCTGTTTTGCTCATTTTTTTCTATTTACAGTGAGAGGATGAATTCTGATTGTTAGAAAGGGAGTTGCACGTATTTGTGAAGAGCACCTAAGCAATCAGTATGTAATTTGGCCTGCTGGAGACCAATTGCGGGTCTGTGACCTTTTGCTCCTGTGTAGGAGGGGTCATAGGTCATTTGATTAGAGATGGTAGATGGAGGTGGGGGGTCTCTCATCATCATTGTCAGACCTTTTCCCTACAAAGCCTGCTGGCTGAGGCCATGACGAAGAGGCTTTTAAGCTTTAGTAAGGGGTGAAACATAAACAGCCTGTCTGCGCGTGGTCCCATCATGCATTCAGCTTCCTGGAGGGTCTCAGTGGGACGTTTGAATGAGGACAACATATCATTGGTGCAGACAGCTGGACACGCCCACACGTTGTCTGTGGTCATTGAGTCACTAAGATGAGGAAATTAGCAGCTGTTGAAAGGAGCACAAAAGAATGAGAATGTGGTGTGCTTCTCAGTCAGAAGTCAGTATTGATTTGGCAAGCTTCCCAAAGGGGTTACAAATGCTCACACCAGCCTCTAGCATATGGATGCTTATTTTGTTTTACTTACTATATAAGACGAATTCCTGACTTTACATTTTGCACTCTAGTTCCTGCGAACAATTTCAGTGAGGCAACCTGAACGTCTCTGAATCCAGCTTTTGTATTTAGTGTTTGTTGCGACAGCTGGAGAAGACTGCTCCACAACGGTCTTGTCTGTTTGTGTGTATGTTTGGTTTGTGACACACTAATTCTCCGCAGAGGTACCAAACAACGCACCATTCCAGTTCGTCTCATTATCCTTAATCCATACCCAGATGACTCTGTAGCCCCACAGCGTGTACTTAGAAAAAGCTGTATTTCATAGACAAACTCAGATCCTGACCAGCTGACTTGCTCCCCACCATTTGCACCTTTTTTGTTTCACATACTCGACATACTGTAGGTTACATTGGCTTTATCCAATCTCTTTTTCCAAGCAAGGTCACCCAAAGCTTTCACCTTACCCACCAGCACAGTTTTGAAAAACAACAAAAGACACAAGGGAGCTAAAGACTGTTTAAGGCTTTGCACCTTATTGCCGTTATATATAAATTCAATTAGTCTTTCACTGTATTCAGCTAAATGATCTCATGTTTTTTTGGCAATAGTGTTTCCTTTTAAATAGTTGTGCATATTAAAAGTTTATAAAACATAGTTTATAAAAAGGAAAGCACTTGCAGGTATTGGAAATATTAATTTCACCCTCTTCTTTTTCTTTGTAATGTACAGGGTCCACAAGGAGAGCCGGGGCCTCCTGGGCAACAGGGTAACCCTGGTCCACATGTAAGTGTCTTTTCTTTCCTCACTTTCTCTGTTTCTCTCTTCTTTTTTTCTTTTCTTTTTTTTGTAACCCTGTCCGATCACCATGTCTCTCCTGTTGTGTCCCCCATTCTCTCCTCTCTGGCTCAATCTCTAGATTCCTGTCTTGTCATCTCTCTTCTTCCCTGTGCTCTCTGCCTCAGTCTGTCCTTTTCATGCTCCGTCCTCGCTGCCATATCCATTGTGCAACAGTTCTATGAACTGGTATGATCACTCGTACTCCCATTGTATAACCAAACATTCTAAGACATATTTTTCTTTTGCTCTACTTCGCTTGTTCTTCTTTCTCTCCATCCTTCATTCCTCAAGTCACAGCCACTCCATAGGGCATTCCACAAAGCTGACACCAAAATAGAGCAAAGACTTTACAAGTGTTCATTAAATATTGTTTCTCTAAGGCCAAGAGCAAAAAAAAAAAAAACATCCCCTCTCTCCTGCTGCGACGAGACATATTGTATCAGCACTTAACCCGGTTACATTGTCCAGTTGGGGGCACAGTATTCCATTTGGAGTCATCTTTAATACAAAACAGTGCGCCCCAATATTGTAGCCAGGACTTCATGACCACGGGCAGGTACGATTTTCAGTCCTGCTGTCGCACACAGCCTGGACAGGATGGTGTTATTTCCCTGTAAGGTATTAGTAGGGACATATCCTGATGCGTATACTGAATAAATAACTTAATATTAGTTAAACCTGGCCAGAGGCAGATTGATGCCTTTCAGGGAGGGCTTTGGCCCGTAGAAAAATAACACAGCTCGCTTATTTTAACTGTAATAACATTTTTTTTTTTTTTCCTTTTTATTCTCAAGAAGTCGACAAGATGTGTGCCTTTTTTTAAAATGACAATAAGAATGAACCTCCCTTTGCACAGCTGCATGGACACATCTAATATATATAATATATTACAAAACAAGCAAAATTACAACTACAGCACACCATAAAAAAAAAAAGATTGGTATGGACTTTCCAAAATTGACAAAACAGGTGTTTTATTTCCCCACACTTCATGTGGTGTCAGTATCATGAAGGCCAGGTGATGAGAAATGATAAACGTTTGGCTGAATGCTCTGATAACTGACTTTTCTCAATTGTCTTTCAGGGTCTTATTGGTCCTCAAGGTCCAATCGGGCCTCCTGGTGAAAAAGTAAGTGAAAAGGGAACCCAGTCACCTTCCTGTCCTCCCACCACAACTCTGCTGCCCCGATAAATGAACGTTTCAGTCGAGACGCATAAGTGATTCTACAGATACACTGAGCTATAGGCCTTTACTCTCTGAAGGCTAACACACCCACAAGCATGGACACGCACACACTATATGCATGTTACAATAGGACTCCTGCATAAGCACTTACTTTTTCCTAACGGAAAGTATTTTTTTTGTGGATATTTAATAAGGTTTGAAGCAGCTGAAGTTTTCGCAGTCTTGCTAATACTGTTGGAGACGGTGAGGCACGCACTCATCCGTCTGCTATCTGCTTACCTTCCCATTTATCGCTATTATTTTACTCTATTCATAGGGACCTCACGGGAAACAAGGTTTGGGTGGCCTCCCTGGTGCTGATGGCCCTCCTGTAAGTAACACACCTGACTCCTTTTTTTCCTTAATTTTTACATCATTCAGTCAAAAATACCAACTGTTCTTCTTCTTCTAAACTAAAACTCTTGTTTGACAGGGTCATCCGGGAAAAGAAGGCCCTGCAGGCGAGAAAGGAGCAGCTGTAAGTATAAAGTAGTTAAGATCTTAATTTGGATTTTACAGGGAAGTATATAATTACTGTTGTTCTCAAAGATTCATTAAATATGTCACCGCAAAAGGGAAAAAGCTGGGTGAGGCAGACTTTGCAAATAATGAAATGCAGTATTTGTTTAGCCTGCATAGTGTGCCAGTAGGGCGAGGTTTAATATAACCACACAATTTAGGTGATATCTGGTAGGCTGCCTCACAAATAGAGTTAAATACACTAAATTGGCCTATTCATTCTTTCCTGTGATTGGCTAATTTTGTGACTTTCTGTGAATGCCTTGTTGTTCTATGACATAAACTGCAATCAAGCCGATGCTTTGTCTTGAGTCAGTGTAGATACAGAGAGATTTAAAAATACTGGCTACTTAAGTCATCCAGCTAGCTTTAAGTAGTTTTTGGGCTTTTATCAAAGTTTATTTGTATTGTATTATATTTGACTTCTGGATATTACAGTAGGTGTCCATTTACTTTTGTTCTCATTTTATATGCATAACTTTGTCCGATAGGTTTTTTTTTTTGGTTTTCTTTAGGGTTCACTGTTGAATAAAAAACATTTGAAATCGATGAAAACATCTTTAGTAAAACGATATAACGCAGCGGAAACACATTACAGTAACGGTTACTTCACCCGACACTCTTTGCAATCTTTTTAGGGTCTCACTGGTCCTATGGGATCCATCGGCTACCCTGGGCCTCGTGGTGTGAAAGTAAGTGCTATGTTAGTCATACAGTACCACCCTTCCATTATGCATTTCCCTTTTCCCTGAATGTCATCTTGACTCTATTGTCCTCTCTCCCCAGGGTGCTGAGGGAATCAGAGGCCTTAAAGGTGGCAAAGGAGAAAAGGTAAACTTCCCTCCAGTCTCCTCTCCAGTCTCCTCTCCTTCCTGGGCATGATTGACAGATATCGTTCCTCTAAAAATGGACCCATCACAGTTGCGATTCCCTCTCAAATGAGATTTCCCTGCAATCCAGCAAGTGGGGGGGAGGGGGGGGGACACCCTCTTATGGGCCCATCAGGCTGGCAGTTAAGTCCTCGTGCCACTGAGCTGAAATGGAGTGTGGAACATTAAACCAAAATGAGGCTGTTAGTAGGGCAGTTTCACTGGAGACTGATCTGTTGCCATTGTTTTCTTGGGATTGCTGTGGTTGAATGTAGCCTGTTGCTACCTCAGTTCCACTGGATAGGTTTTCCACTGAAATTGAAGCTCTTCAGAGATTACCTAGAAACACTAAACCGTTCTTACAAGCCCGTCCACTTTGATCCATCTGTCGTGCATAAAGAAATTTAAAAAAGCCCCCACCCCACTGGGACAAGTATTTCACCAATCCCAGGTCACACGTGAGGTTGTATGCTCGTCATATTTCATTGTGTTAGGATTTATTATCTTACTGGTTTCATGTCAGGAAATTGGCACCAGTATATAATAAGTAGAGAGCCCAGACGTCGTGAGGCGATGACGGCGGTGCCTTGGAGAAGAGTGAAAACTGCATTCTGAATTTTAGCCACCAGATGTCAGTCGAACAACAGAGAAAGAGACACAGCGAGACGCTTCAAACCTGCTAATGTGAAAGGCTTCATTTCAGTGGCCACTAGGTGTCAGTATCAAACTGTCCTCAGGCACCCTTATACAGTACTATAAGCCATGATAAACCTTTCACTATGATTCTGTCAATCAGTTTTCAGCCTTTTTTGCTATTAAAAGTATTTTACATGTGAACTCTTTCACCGGATCAGTGTTGCCTCTGTGCTACTCGATGAAACACTCGGTTCTCAGCAGCTTTTTTTTATCTCTTTCATCATCAGGGAGAGGATGGATTCCCTGGCTTCAAAGGGGACATGGGTCTCAAGGGTGACAAGGTGAGTCCTCGTCTCCAGAGAGAAAAAGGATGTTTGCAGTTGCAGAGAGTGATAGGGTGGTAAAGATAATAACACCGGTTCCGTTTGTTTTCTTTACATCAAGGGTGAGGGTGGTGTATTAGGACCCAGAGGAGAAGACGGCCCAGAGGGGCCCAAGGGCAAGTCAGGACCAAACGGAGAGGCCGGTCCCTTGGGATCAGCTGGAGAGAAGGTAAATAATTAATACCTGCAAAGACTGAATTGTAAAAACTGTGGATTTTCATTTTTGATTAATATGTTTTTATTGACATACTGAAGTTCAAGTGTGGATGATTGCATACAAATGCAATTAAAATGCTCCACAGAGTGATAAGGTTAAAACATACATATGGTAATACTCGTGTATCAATAGATGTAGCAATACAAAGTCTGTTTTTTTTAGGCTCAAAAACCTTTTTACAAAATGTCGCTCTAATAACCGATGTATTAAATGAACTGTAAAGAGAGCCGTCTTAAGAAAGTGTTGACAGTTTTTTTTTACTATAGTTTTGTAGCTGTCCTGATCATGTTGAAGTTTATTGAAGATGTTCTCCTCCCTTCAGCTCTACAACTGTCCCATTTAATTGGGTTATGTTGCCAACATTTCTCCATGGAGCTTTGATCCTGCTGTATGTTGCCCAATGGTGCTGCAGTATTTATACTCTTGACACATAAGTATCGAAGGTTACAACAAGATTTTCCCAGTTCAGATTCAGAGAAGGATTAAAATATAATTGATCAATTTGAAGAGAAAGAATACTTTGAGTAGTTGAGCAAGTTGTAAACCAATGAGCTGTTGTCTTCTACAGTAAATAAACTTTGAATCCATTTTGTGGTTTAAATGACATCATAGGAAAACACAGTAATGATCTCAGACAGGATCAATCAGGTAGGAAGTTTATTTAATTAGAAATTAATTCAAAAGTTAAGTTGTTGCTCTGAACTTCATTAGCAAGTTTTTTCCAGTCATTTTACTCAAATTTAAATCACCATTTGCCACACTGATGAGCTACTTTGCAATGCTACTTTTGCTACATGAATAATGCATTTTGCACTTTGCTGACATCCTCATCCTGGTTTGATTAAAATTAGTGCAACAGTGCAGTAAAAGTATGAATCACCAGTCTATTGGTCGACGTATTGGATTGGTAATAAAACTAAAAATACATGACCTTAGGTTAAAAGCATAGATCGTTACATCAAATTCCATGTACGTCTTTATGACCATACACCATAATGACCAAACTGGACCAAAGTAAATTCACTTTTGGGTGTAAAGCAGAAAAGGCCCTGCACGGATGATGTCATGTTCATAAATGAGGTATTAACGTTTTTCCCACACTAGAAGTAAAACTTTATGGTTAGAAGTTTATTACTCTTTTTTGCAATGCTTCTGTGAACTTTATTGCAGTCTCCCAACGTCGTTTCTGGCAACACAATGAGCATTCATCATCTTTCTCCTGTCTTTCTTTGCTCCTTTTTTTCTTTTTTTTTTTAGGGAAAACTTGGAGTCCCTGGATTGCCTGGGTACCCTGGTCGACAAGGCTCCAAGGTGTGTGATGAGAGTAGTAATGCACTGCACTGATCAATGCAGAGGAATTCTTTCTGTACATGCCTCCACTGGGAGGTCAGAGATCGGGGTCGGCTGTCGGTGTTCAGTGTCTTGATCAAGGGCAGATCAAAACAGGAGACGTTTGTCAGCTTAGTAATGTAAACAGTTGAAGGACAATCTCCCTGTTCTGTTATGATAACTGTGTGTGTACCTAATGCTTATGTGTGTGTGTGTGTGTGTGTATATATATATATATATATGTGCATGTGTATACTGTCCGTCTGTATACTGAACATCCACCCATAGCTAAACTTGTTCTTCATATGCTTTTCTTGAGTCTGCAGACTTGCTGACTAACCATTACAAACACAAACACAAGGAGACACCTACTGTGCTCCCGCCACAACTCTAATTTAGGAGGCCTAATTAGCATGGTCACCTGCTGGAGTCATCAGCTGTCCTCCCTCCTTTAAACTCTGCCAGGCATTATCTAACAGTCTGGCATTCCATGCGCTGTTGTTAGCGCTGACCACTGTGCCACTGCTCCACTATCAAGATGTGCTGCTGCAGCTGGTTCCTCTCTGCTGCTGTCAGCACTGACAGCTTGGCAGGATATGATGGGTCAGATACACCTACTCTCACAACATCCAGATAGCCAAGTCTGCCGCTCTGTCTGTAAATGTCAGCAGGATCTGAGCTGAGCGTGGCACACGAATGAAAGAGCTGGACAAATTACACAAAGTGGGAGAGACACGGAGGAAATCAGAGACGAGTTGCTATTTACAACATGCAGTGTTCTTTCCAGTCGTTAATTGATTAATTAATTATTTTATGTTACTATATTATTGACACAATCGTGGCATAAACACAAAGGATGTTCCTTTTGTTTGTACCCATAAACGATTTTAAACAAAGGCTGCCCACAGAGGTTCCCAGTGGAGCTCAGGATCAGATCTTCTTTTTAGACTCTAGTTTCTGGATAAACATTAAAGCACTCCTGGCTTTGGCATGGTGTAATAAACGGTGCCATAGTTTCCTCTCTATCGCCTGCACTGAGTTTTCTTCTTCCTCTTCTTCTTCTTCTCAAAACACCCACACCCACTCAACTAAAACAAAGTGTGAAGCTGTCTTTTACTTATAATGAGGATTATTTTATAAACCAACTCCTCTGTCATTTTAAAGATACTTTACTTTATATTGGACAATAACCTAATGTCACTTTTTTGGAACTTTTCAGAGTTTAAGCGATCAGGAACTGTTTGCTGTCGGAGATACAATCTAAAGTAGAAAAAAAAAAAAAAACCCACGTTCCCGTTGCACAGTATTACCAATTATATAAAATGTCACATCGTCCTCAAGAGCAGGTTCAGGGACAAAGTCCTGGACCGTTTGCAGCCTTTATTTCCCTCGATCAGCCTGTGCACGAATCCCTCCACTGGCCATGTTTTTGGCTGCTGCGCCCCATCACTCTCTGTTAACAGCTTTCCCACACCGTTAATTCCGGATGCCATTTGCAAAAGCTTCAGTGGACTGTCTTATCTCGCTGGCGCAAGTCAGGCTTGTCCAGTACCAGCTCTCCTTTCAGTTTACCATAACTGCACCTCTGTGAAAAACAAATTAAGCAGCATAGATCTCCCTTCTTGCTGTCTCCACAACGTTGGGCTGTTTACCTCTTGCAATTCTGCCCACGCTGCCTTGCTGCGGTGCCCTTGCTTATACCGAACAGTATTATGCCTCATATACATATCCATGCGTACAGTAATGAGCACTATAGATGTGCATCGCATCAAAGTGTGTTTTAAACTCATAAACACTCAGGCTTGCTGATGACCTTGTAGTGCGGCTGAGCCAAAGAAATATTTACCTTTTTTTTTAAATTGGTTGAATACATATTTATGCTACCTAATGCTGCATAAAGTGAGGTGGTATTGGTAAGCTGCTTGGTACTGCTTTTATTCATCAAACGGTGATTGCCCTCCTAGTATTTGTTTGACTGGCACCATCGCTGCTATCAGAGGGCACAGCCTGCGAAAGTCCAATAACTAAATTGCTGATGGGTATCAAGGGGGATCTGCCGTTTCCCCTTCCTTTGTCTTTATTTGCTCCCACACCTTTCTCTATCTTCCTCTTTAGTTTCCTAACTGTGCTAACAACCTAACAGTACTTCTGTCTGTCCGTGTGTCAGGAAGTGTTGAGGAGGAGACTTTCCCTTTGGGCTCGTCTTAAGAAATAAAAGAAGATCCTGTTTTTTTTTTATGTGAAATCGCAACCTATAAACCGTAGTCCTGTGACAAGAATCTGCTGGCTAGTATGGCAGTACTTCTGTTAGGACTATTAAAGAGCCTTGGTCAGTACAGAATGAGCGTCTGTCATATTGTTACTGGTGTTGTTAATATGGTAGATGTGTCTTGTTTTATACCCTCCAACTATCTTATGTATTTCCCCTCTCTGTCACTTCTCTCTTGTGCAGGGCTCCAATGGCTTCCCTGGATTCCCCGGGGCCAATGGCGAGAAGGGAGCAAGGGTGAGCCACAAAATTAATAATTCTCTCTCCTTTTAAAGACACGTACACTTGGTCACTGTGGGTTTTCCTGTGTAGCAGATGGATTAATAGTAGGAAGTGTAGATTACTGAACCACATTATTTTATTTTCACACACATAAGTTTGCATAGAGGCTTATACAACAGACCTTCTCTTAACTTAAGGAGAAAGACAAACGATAACAAAAAAAGGAAAGAAATGACGACAAGAAGGGGACAAAATTC
>CALSCE010009779.1:13294406-13306053 GCA_943593645.1 Bovichtus variegatus
ACAGACCAAGAAACCACGAAACTGCTCAGGGAAAACAAAAAAAAAAAGGATGAGTACGACGAGTTGAGTCACCAGCACAAATTTTTGATTTCTAGCCAGAGAATCACATGTGCGGGAGAAAAACAAAGTGAAACGAGAGGGAGGGGAAAGCAGAAAGAAAGAATGAGAAGTTGTGCGAGTGAAAGAAAAACTGGTGTGTGATTGTGTGAGCAACTGTAATGTGAGTCCTGGCGGGCAGGTTGGCAGGCTACAGATGACTGTGTGTGTGTGTGTGTGCGTGTGTGTGTGAGATGGGCCAGGCATACGAGTGCCAGGTGGCAGCTCACATCAGCAGCTGAATCACTGTGTGTGTGTGTGTGTGTGTGTGCATCAGGGTGAATCTTTGGCTTATTGTACACATGCGAGTATGATTTGGAAGGGGTATGCTGTAATGACCTACTGATCAAAGATGTAGTCACTGTTTATGTGATTGGGGCCACCATGATAGTGATGAGCATCCACCTGAGCACAGAGAAGAGCAGGGTAATAAGACCCGCTGATGTGGGAAAGAATGGAAAGACCTTCCACAAGGCCTTGGCAGAGGAGGGCAGCTGAATCCTATTAGTTAGATAAGAGTTCGTCAGCACAGCTCTGATTTGTGGATAACAGCAGGGTCAATATACTTTTATTATATTTATTCAAGTTCAGTCATAGGTTATTATTATTACTCCTCACACTAATCAAATAAAATGAAAAGGTTATATTGTACATATTCTGCAAAACCAATTGCATTCACTCTCCACTTTAGTGAAAAGTGTCCTTCTGTGGAGGGAAACCCTTTTGGTTGCGGAATCTGGACATTGTTCAAATTGAAAAACCGACGAGAACAATTAGGTTTATTCATTCAAATATATTAAGGACGCCTCACATTGTAATGGCCATAGTCTGTGGAAAAGGTTTTCTTTGAAAATGTCATTACTTAGAGCAGCCTTCCTCACAGAGTCCGAGTTCTCATGCTTTTAACACTTCGTGTGACTTTCAGCTGTTTCATGTCTTTTCTGCAGGAAAGTTCACTTCAAAATTTAGCTACAGCGTGACGCAGCAATGACTGATGGGCCTTTTGTTCTTTGGTGACAGGGTTCTCCTGGAGAGAGAGGTGCCGCTGGCCCTGGAGGCCCTATCGGTCTGACAGGACGCAACGGCCCCCAAGGACCACCCGGCCCTGCTGGAGAAAAAGGCGGCCCTGTGAGTATTTCTGTCTAACTCTCACTCTGTCAAACCCTTCACTTTTAACCCTCCATACACTGGGAAGTTTGAGGAAAATGTTGATTTGATGGCTGGTAATGTGACACTTTTTTTAATGTGACGTATTTAGGGAGAGAAGGGTCCCATGGGTCCTGCCGGCCGCGACGGCATTCAAGGTCCTGTTGGTCTTCCTGGTCCAGCTGGTCCTCAGGGTCCCCCTGGAGAGGACGGTGACAAGGTGGAGTAAAGATGTGATATACTGGAATGATAATAATCCTCATTAACCTCAGAGGAAAAAAGTTATGTTTAAAACAAAAGCACATTCAAGCGAGTTTTACTGGAACACGTGTAACCAGCAGCGCCTTCCTAATGACGACGACAAAAGTTTTCTGTAACACAAAGGAAAACAATAATAAACATCAAAGAATACATCGCATGTCTGCAACTGTCAGTGTCTTCAAAATGTGAGGATGTTATATAAGCAGGTCCTGGCAGATCGTCTAACTTTGTTTCTTTGGTATTTTTATACTTCTGTCTATTGTAATGACACCACATGGCTGTTTTTCACGTAGGCTGCTGCACTGTTGCCACAATAAACATGCGTTGCAATGTCATACAAACATGCATGTCTTAATATACAGTGCATATCCAGAAAGCACACATGCTACATATAAAGAATCCCTTTTTTTTCAGTCACTCGGTTTAGCGTCAAGCCCTACAGTGACGGCAAATAACATGTTGCATTCACTGAACAAAATGAGCCCATGTTTGATGCATTTAAACACTTGTGAACACAATTGGATAAACATGCACTGAAATGGCCAGCTAATCCCACATCCACACTGAACCACAGATCTGGATCTTTACATTTGTAACCATCGGGCCTCTCCGATCCCAGTCACGTCTTCCATCGCACCTTTTTTGTCAATCATAGTGCCAATGGGGTTAGACAGGGAGCCAATCAATTAATTGCAAACACTCGCCCGAGTCTTTGTGGGCATATCAAATTAGAATCTCTTGAGAAATATTTACTACCCACTCACGGTAAAGGTGACACTTTAAGATATTGGACTTTGACTAAACATGAGAGACAAAAGCCTTTTAAGATGGATGAGAGAGATGTGAGCTCTGCTGTTTGTATTTCACCACAGGGAGAAGTTGGCGGACCTGGACAGAAGGGAAGCAAAGGAGACTCGGGTGAACTTGTGAGTCTTTATTTCCTCTTACCATTTTTTTTTTTTTTTTTTTTTTCATGAGGCAATGAGTTTTGAATGATAATCCATTATTGAGGACACTAATCTTAGCTGCTGAACTCTCATCGGAGTTGAATAAAGCAAAGAACACAAGTTACGTTGCAATGACTCATCTCAGGTTATCTTGCCCTGAACAGTGCACAGTGTGCAGCGTATAAAATATTAACTGAAGTGCTGCTTTGTTTTCTTATTGGGTACTTAGTCTCCAATAAAGATACTAGTGTGTTCTGTGCTCATCTTAAAACATTTGTGTTTTTCACTTGACTTTGGTTTCAGTCATCACGAGCATCCATTCAAATAAATTGAATAGTGTTGTACATTTTCCTTCAGGTAGACCGCCTGTAGGAGGACAAACGGCTTTAGTATGCATTTATTTTCATTAACTTCCATTGATGCCTTGTGCAAATGAGTACAGCGGGTATATCTTGTGTAATAGTTGGACCGCAACTAGAACATTGATTATTCTAATTCTTTATTCGTATGTTTTATTTATTTTTTTATGTGATTTTAATGTTAATGTTGTAACTTAATTGCTTACTGTTTGTGATTATAGGGTCCACCAGGCTCAAGCGGTCTTCAGGGTGTGCTCGGAGCTCCTGGTCCAGCTGTGAGTATTGCTTTCTTTGGCCAACTAATATCACCCTTTTCACCTATGAAATATTATTATGCACTCAGTTTACTTTTAATAATGGAGGTCATATTCAGGAATAAAACATGTAATTAAAAGAGAGACGTAAATGACCACTTGGTGACCTATGCACACCAATATTTACTCAAAAAAGAGTTTCTCTTTTTAAAAAATGTTTTTTTTTCCAGGGGATCTTTTTTTTTTTTTTAAACATTCCATATCACTTTAAAACATAAGTGTTGTTCTCCTCATGGAAGCCCCTGCTTGCTATGGATTTCCGGGTCAGCACAAATGAAATTGGAAAATGAAGTTTAAAAATATTTAGTCCATTTGAAGGTCCCATGAAGACGGTCACCGTGATGATGGAGCACGGCCTGCCTGCCTGTGGGCAGAGCTTTTTTAACATGTTGTCTTCAGACCTGCAGTGTTCTCAGAATGTGCTTGAATCCTGTCTGGTTCTGCAGCACTAGACTATGTTATTAGGTAGTTTCTATTCCAACCATGATCAATTGATGGCTGACGGTGTTATAATCAGTTAAATGAGAGGTGTTTAGATATATTGGAAAACTGGAGACTTGGCTCTTGACGGTGCATAGTTGGAGACCCCTGTTACAACAAGGATGCCTGATTTAAAATATTTTTTAATAAAATATTATTCCCCAGAGGGGCAGGAATTAAGTACTGTTCCAGCCAGGTCAGGGACACATTATGCAACCGGTATTGCTTTTTACTGTCGCCTCTGCAGTCCAAAAACCTTTGGCTGCAGTCCCCATTTATTTAAGAATCCCCATCCTTTTATTATTGTAATGTTACACAAATTTCATTTTAATCATGACTTTTACTTGCAGCAGGGTACCCAACAAAGAGCTTTGTCATCAAAGTCGTTACCAGCGTGTCCTTTTTAGAAAGTTTTTCAATCACGTTTTTCAGTCATCAATCACGTTGCAGTTCCAAATTTGGAATTTGTATTGCTATGCGATATAGTCTCGCAAATCGCAATGGGGCGCCAACCCGCCAATCATTTCCATGTATTACCTTATACGGCACCGAGTTTAGCTGAGAATATTGCCTTGTATGCTGCAGAACATCCTCTACTCGTCTATCTCATTAACACAACAGGAAAAGTCCTGTTTCTACAATAGCTGATGGCCTGAGGGCAACTGAGAGCTCATTGCTGTAAATTATAAGGCCTTAACAACCATTCTAGCAAAAAATTCAGCATCTGCAGGGCTCTGTGGGGGCTAGAATAGACCTGGTGAGACGGATTGCCGCGAGCAGGAAGTGCACCCAAGCTGAATAACAAATTATTTAACAGTTGTTTGTCCTGGTGACTCACTCTGCTTATGTGTATTCATGCTTTCATATCTGAAACCTGACTCGTGCCGTGTAAGTTCACCATATCTGCCCTCTTTTTTACAATTTGAAAGTCTTAATGCTGTTATAAATTCAACTATACTATCCAACCCACCTTTCAATGCAGGACAAATGTTGTTGTTTGCAGTGAAAATTAATGATCGAATTTACTTCTCAGCAAGGTTCACAGCAGCTCATTCACCAGTAGTGTCTTTAAGATACAACTAAGGTCAAGCAGTTGGAATGAAACGCTTTTGACCTTCTTCAGGATGTAGTTAACAAATCAACTGTGTTTTTGTGTTTTAGCGGTGTCTAATAAAAAGACATAAACGTTATATAAGAACAGTTTTTGAGACATCACTTGGCAGGAGGGAACACAATTTTATGACGTAAACGTTTGTTTCTAACATGAGTTGAGGCAAAAAAAAACAAAACAACAACAACTGAAATAGCCACTTTAGATTTGTTTCAGGGACAATCGAGACGTATAATAATTTAGATGCACTTCAGGTGAAACATAAATTCCACCTGCCTCGGCGTGTGTGTGTGTGATGACACCAGGCCTCATACCCACAGGTATCTCGTTCAATTACACCAACTACACATCAGATAGTCCTGAAAATCTAAACATTCACAGTTTTATTACGAGTTGTTATACACTGAACTTATGATGATTCAAGCCCCGAAGAAAATAAAAATTCTAATTTAGAACGTCGCGTGTGTTGAATGCACAGACGTGTGCAGTTCCTACACTCTTACAGCTGTAATTCAGAAAACAGTGAGCCAGTTCTTCAGGATGCAATTAGTCAGTCCTGGAGAATATACTTTAACTCCACATTAGTATTAGTGTTATGCTTGGCATTTTGGTCCCGATGATAACTGTTCCAGGCTTTCCTCCATGCTGCTTTGGCAGTTCCATCCAATTCCATCAATCAAGGAGCTCCACTGCATCAACAAAAAAGTAGTGGCAAGAGTTGTGCATGCGGTGTTACAATGAATTACAAATGATGCAGCATTTGAGTGTTCAAACACTCGACAGGCACACTCATTTTTTTGGAGGGGGGGTAAAAGTCTCTTTAAACTTTAGTCCACCTTGTCTCCGAATCTTCGGTTCAAATCCGTACTCGCGCTACCTGTAATCACCTAACATTTCCTTCTAAGCTGCTCTGCATTCAGTACCAGGGCCTGAGGCTGCTGCATGTCCCAGGGCTCAGCAAGAGCACTTTCAAGTGCTGACATGCGTTTGAACTGAAAACTCCCAGTTTGTCAGCACTTTGCTCCTTCCCTGTAGTCTCCTCTTTCTATCCTCTGTAGTCCTGTGCACCTCTGACTTCACAGATGAAGTCAGCATCTTTCACATATACTGTTTACCATAGCCCTTTGGCTATACTGTAATGTAGAATGCCTTCCCTGGTGAGGAGCTTTGGTAATGTGGCTGCTGACTACCAAAGGTAAAGGTCGACCCCGGAAGCACAGTGGTCCTGTGTCTATAACTGTTGCCCCACCCTTGTCCCTTTTTTTTGTTTTGACTTTGCATTTTCTACCAAATGCTCAAATAGCCTTCCCTGTTTAAAAAGAGTTGCAGGCCTGTGAGTGCAAATGTGTGGTAATGCGTTAGCCCTGAGCTAAACTGTCCAGGGTGCATACTGGGAAAAAAACCTCCAGCCCCCCCTCATGACCCAGAGAAAGTATATGTGGGTGTAGAGAATTGATGGATGGAGGAAATTGCCATAAAATTACCTTCAGAAAAAGGCATTAAGTTAAACTGTCTGTCCTAATCTGTGTTTGAATACGGGCATCGACCCACCACCCTCTGCCATGTGAGCTTGGATGTACTCCATAACCTTGGAAAGGATTAAGAGGGCAAAGAAATCCCATAAGAGAAATTCCACGTAGATACCAGTGTTTGTGGACTTGCATTTGTGGAAGGTTCGGCTAATGGGGATCAGAATGAAGATGTTTAGATTTAATGAGCTTTGACCTCCCACAGGGCAGTGATGGTGAGTCTGGGCCGAGAGGACAGCAGGGTATGTTTGGCCAGAAAGGAGACGAAGGACCCAGAGGATTCCCCGGTCTACCAGGGCCCATCGGACTGCAGGTAAATCCACATCTTTTCTTTAAATACACACACATGTCGAATCCTTTTCTCTACTTCTCTGAGCACATGACAACCACATCACGTTGAACGCAGCCCAGTAGGTTTGCATTATCGCTTTCCCCTTCCCAGCCGGAGAAGAATAACCCCACCTCTTAAACCGGCCTCTCCTTACATCATTTACATTACATCAAAACAGAGCATAATTTATTAATGCACCCTCGGCTCCTAATAACACTTTGTATTGCTCCTGGGCAAATAATGCTTTTTCTCCCTCAAGGACTTTCCGTAGCATAGACGGTGATCAAAATCCATCACCATCGCTAACATTTGGCATTTGGCATATAGCCCGTTAATGGTGGAGGGGACACTGCCATTGGTTTTTCACTCAGGCTACATCATTATCATGCAGTAAACCACTTCCTTGCAGTGCTCCCAGGCCCAAATAAGAGACCAGCAGCTGCTGTGGTAGCCTGTATTCAATCAGATATTTTAATCAATGTACAGTAGGAATTCATTTATCTTTTGCAAATATGTCTCATAATAGACAAATTACATTACAGTATTTATTTCCTAGAGGCTTAAGTGAGAAGCCTACAAATTGCCACCTGTAAACCCTGCCTACGCAAACATGGATTATGCATAATAAATGCTGTGCAGAAAAGTGATATTTGAGGGTTTTTTATCCCAGAAATATATTTTCCACTTTAACACACATTAATCTATGGCTATTTATCTTATTTTTTGTTGGTAGTTGTTCATTTATTTTACAGAAAGCATCTTTTTATTTGTTATCATGCATGAGTATTAGCATCTATTTTTGGTATTAAAATTATACTACCGATATGTAACTTTTGAGAGAAGAAATAACACATTCTTACTCTTGCAACAATAACCAATTAAATGCACTATTACTCAATTCAATACACTCGGGGGTTTTGGAGATACAGCCTCACTTAGTGAGGTATAACCAGTAGCTTATGGTGGCTAATGTTAACTGATGTTAGCTAACTTTAGGTAGATATTGCTGCGTAACTGAGTCATTCCGTTGACTTGATCACGCTTTTCTTCTTGTGCACCTCTTACGAGATTATAGTAGAGACGAGAACAAAGTGTAACTGTCTCTTGTGCTCACACTTCTTGCCATTCAGCAAACGTTACATAGTCTCACTTTAGGAAACAAACTGAACGGTTAACAGTATATTCTGTGTTTGCTTTTTGTCCCATAAGGATGTAATACTAAGATTAAGACTAAGCTTTACGTGCCTCTACTTTACTCCATTCAGGTGTCTTTTCCTCAGAACTGCAACAGAGTAAAAGAAGGGCAAAAGGGCAAAGTGTTGGTTCATTTAAGCCAATGAGCTGAAGTTAAAGATACTTGCTTTGGTGGCAATAAATGAAGAAACGGCTCATTTTAGAATATCTAAACGTCGATTATCCAAGGACTCACTGAGGATGAAATTAGAGCGAAGCCCTGCTGGTCAATAGGGCCAGATAACGTTGTTATTAAGTGCAATTGCCTTTTAATTGGGCATAATGCACTCCATCTCCACTCTTTTAATTATGTTTAGCTAAGCTGCCCTTCAATAGATGGCAGCAGCCACTGCAAGCTCAGCTCTTCAATTCAATTATCTGTAGCATTAATGATTTTTGACTATGGGGAATGAATGGCTTCAGTTTGAAAGGCTTCCATCATTTAGGACTTTGTTTGCCGAGGAATATTGGAGTCTCCGCTGAGCGCATGAATTTCAAGATGAAGAGGTTAATATGTAGATGAAAAGCAGAGTACATTTCAGATTTGATTACACCAGAGTGTCCTTGTTATTCAAGGATAGGAAATGCCAAATCACAAGTAGACATTGATTTATTTGCTCTGATATGAATAGTTTGTTTGTGTATTTGTGTGTGTGTGTGTGTGTGTGTGTGTGTGTGTCTGTGTGTGTGTGTGTGTGTGTGTGTGTGTGTGTGTTAATTCTACTCACAATACACTTCTTCTTTCCACATTTTACCACGAACCCTAATAAGTCCAGCATTGATAAAGAGTCCGTCACATCCAAACATTATGCATGAAATCATTTGACACTTTATTTATTTCTCCATTCTCACTAGCCTCATGCTTTATTACTGTGACTAAAGTCCCACTCAGAATTTGTTATAAATGATCCTTCTCTGCCATTCCAGAAGTACATTAAATCAACAAAATGGGCTGAAACTACACATATGTGATCTCAATGATGGATATTCATGTCATTTTGGTTTCACAGTAACTTGTCATTACTGCCGCTTTACACCCACCTATTGATTATGCACGCTCCGTCATCATAGCTTAACTAATACAACAAATAATAACTGCAATTATGCAGATAGACAATAAGCAACAATAGCAAGTGAGAGCTATTCATTTTGTTGCACCTTCCCAAGTTGTATTCACCGTCCCCTTTGTTTCCACTTTCCTGCGGACGTAGATGGATGGCGCTCCCCCCCTGCAATTTACACAGGCTGATTATACCCAAGTCTCCCATAGCCTTTAATTACTATAGGTGTCCTTTTTGACTAATTGTGTGTATACACTCTGGGGCTCTGCTTGTTGTAATGCATTCTCCATCACACTGCATCCTAAAGTTCACTATTTAATACACATCAGCTGTAAGTACCCCTTAATGAGCGGCAAAAAAATTTATTTCTGCTCTGTATTTTCCAACGTGCAATTTTGTCACAGGTGCAGCGTCACATGACCCTTTTTCTTTGTTCTCAAGAATATTTGTCGTCTTTGCAGGGCTTGCCCGGCCCTCCTGGTGAGAAAGGAGAGAACGGAGACGTTGGACCAATGGTGAGTGTCGCTCTTTCAGCGACTTTCCTCTGTTGCAGCCGTTCACAGTGTTGATACCTACGACCCAGAGGGGTGGGAAGTCGTGGGGATTGTGCAGAAGCTTCGCCTGGTAGCTGAGACACTTCAAGCCACAGATTTTTGGAAGGCTGTGGAAGATGTATTGATAAAAACTTTGCCTCCACGGTTCCCATCCAGTATGTTTTTTTTATGTCTGCCAGCATACATTTTTCGAGTCAGTTAAACTACAAAAGAAATACTCTCAAACGGTGGTGAGTTTAATAAATAAAATTAAAAAACACCTAATTCGGTCAAGAGGATTTCCCCAAATGTTCAACGGTGCTGCACTGTTATGCCTTATATCACAAAGAATCTTACTTACCACGTCCCTGTAACTTAGGTGTATATATTATTTTTGTATATTTGTAAACCATCATATAAACTTTTTAAGTATGTACAATTGTTTTAATTATCAGAATCAGAATCAGAAAACCTTTATTCGTCCCACAGCGGGGAAATTTACAATTAAATTCCTCGTACACATGTATGTGGTGAAAAAAGTCTTCTTCAGGTTCTGATGAAAAAAAACACATTTTTGGATTTATTTTTTATCGTGTAAGGTAGATATTACTTTTAGTTTTCCTTCTGCGACATATAAAGAAAGCCATATTGGCTGCTACTGCTATACTGAACATAACTTCTTGTTTTTGCTGACAGGGTCCACCTGGTCCTCCGGGCCCCAGAGGTCCTCAGGGTTCTAGCGGAGCCAATGTGAGTTTGATTGTTTGTTTGCCTTCAGTCGTACTCATAATAAAATTCAAATAAAAGTAGACATTTTTCTTGTAGGATTCTTACTTTCTTTGGTCAATCCCTTACTGTCCTCATTTGTGATGTATCCACAGGGTGCTCAAGGTCCTCCCGGTGGTATTGGTTCAATGGGAGGTGTTGGTGAGAAGGTAAGAACCACCGTCCAGATGGTCTTGGAAGCACTTCTTAAGCAATGTTCAGCTCCTAAAAATGCATTCCTTTCATTTCCTTAGGTACGTTTTGCCTCAAAATAAGTACATTCTGTGGATTGTTTCTCTTTCTGTTCCTGCACGACGACGCTGCCATTTTTAGTACCAAATGCGATGCATAAAGAAGTTTGTTTTGTTTGTCATAAAAGGAGAAGATGCAAACCAAAAGGATAACACTATCTGGATTGTTTACTGCGAGTGTGATTTATCCACATTTTCACTGTGATCTAACAGGGAGAAAACGGTGAAGCTGGCAACCCAGGATCAGCTGGAGAGCCTGGTATCGGAGTAAGTACAGTGTCAATGCTCACATACTCATGATCTCAATTCAGATAGCATTTTTTATTAAAAAAACAAAACAAGATAACTGATCATTTATACAGTACATGTGTAAACAGCATTTAGGATACATAGCATGTAGCAGGACACACAATCCAGCCATGTGTAAGTACAATTCATATCATGTAGTATGTAATTGTGACTGTCAGAGAAAATAATATCTGTGAGGGCAGCTAATTAGGTTATGTTTATTATTTGACACTTCAGCTGTTGGGGCTGTTCCAGTTCTGAGTATTTTACCTCTATATCACCGCAGGCTGATGTGTAGCCACTGTTGGAGGTGTTGTTAATCCAACCTCTTGTATGAGGCTGTTATTTGAGGCAGAGTATGCCAGGAGTTACTTTGCGTGACAGAGGCGTCACCATATCATGGAGTTTTTGGAGAATTAGTCCGACAAATAACATTTAGTTGTTTAATGTCTCCAAAAAAGAGTGTTCGATGACAGGAAGTTCACCTCGTCATTACTCATTCAACGTTAATTTACTCGGGCATCACCTGCATCAATCCACATAATAAACACATCAGTTTCATAATGCAGCATACTGTGTTTGGCTGCAAGAGTGCCTCTGCTTTTTTAAAAAAAAAATTTTTTATACTTTCCCCGTGGTATAAATCATGAGAAAGTATTCTCAAATCCGAGCACTGCCAATGGATCGAGGCTAAGTGCTGGTTGTATAGACCAGGTTGGCCTCACCTTAGTTTTAGGTGTGGGGCCAGTCACCCTTGCTTTGAGTCTGAGTCCATCAGGTTGTATTGACGTACCCGCCTGCTGCCGTGTATCTGTTCACAGTGACAGATAGAGCCAGCGGTGCGCGTCACATCGAGGTCAATTTCAAAAGGTGCCATGCTGGCATCGACTAGAGAAGCGAGCTGCTCTAATGGGCCAGCTAGCGATTCTGGGCTTGTAATCA
>CALSCE010009779.1:13316053-13390394 GCA_943593645.1 Bovichtus variegatus
TGTCTGCTGCAGAATCACCGTGTCATATTTCTCAGTTGAGCTGTCTGCTGTCAGAGATGTTGTTGACGCCGTGTCAAATATGTGAGTCAATCTCAGTCTTCTCCGTGTCTCCATCTGTCTGCAGGGTCCTGTCGGCTTCCCAGGAGACCCTGGTCCCCCTGGAGAGCCCGGTGCTGCGGTAAGCGCTACATTTATCCCTCAATCACTTCTTTTTGAGGATGTTATACCATTTATTTAGTCGCAATAAATGCTTTTATTACCCATACATTCTTATTTTTCCCTTTTGTATGGGAGGATTTTGTTAGTTTGTATGTACATTTCTTCAATGTGCCATTAATATAGACCCAACTGTGGTGTGGAATAGTGTTGCAGTGCAGTATAAGAGCTGACTAATGTTGTCATTTGTGTCGTTTTAGGGTCTTGACGGTTTATCTGGTGACAAAGGAGACGACGGAGATGCCGGACAACCGGTAAGTGTTGCGTGAGCTGGAATTACTGTGCCTAGTAAACAAATCCAAACTATCCAGCCTGTCACATTCAGCCACTATAATGTATTTCAACATGAACACAATGGTGTGTAAGAATAGAGCAAGATGAATTCCTTAATGTGTGCAGTAACCTGAGAATGCAGAATAGTTTGAATTGGCAGCTTTTTGAGTATCTAGTCATTTTTATTATAGACTGTCTGCAACATTTGAAATCTAAATATTTGTACAGTTGAACAGTTTAAATTCAGCTCTGTTGAAATAGACTATATCACTCTTATAGTGAAGCAAATGTAGCAGCAATATGGTGAAAGGAGTGTGAAATAGATTTAAAATGAAATCTGTTCTGTGAAAAAGTACAGATGTCTCATTACGTAACAAAACTCTTCAGTTTTTGTGAAGTGGAGCTCAGTGTTCGATCTACTTTTTATTTTAGGGCCCTCCAGGTCCTTCTGGTGAGGCTGGAGTACCAGGACCTCCGGGTAAAAGGGTGAGTACATTTCCAAAGTTATGCATGAGACAATACTTCTGCTAAGCTCTCGAGATGTTCTCTTTTTTTTTTTTTTGATTCACAATGCTCTTACGGGCCTGCAAGCCATTACGCACTGTAGGGTGATACACATTTATGATGGCATCATATGTTTGGTTTTTAAATTAATATACGAGCGTTTGACAGGAAACGATGGCCATTAGTTAAACCGAGAGTCTGGAATAGCCAATAATTGCACACAGAGATCATGTGAGAGAATATTGACATATTGTGAGTTTGAAAGCAGTAGGACAGCTGCTGCTGCTGATGTTGATGTCAGGAAATTAACTTGTGACTTTAATAGCTGGCACTTAATGCCTTCTCTGTCACATCAGACTGGGGCTGACATAGTTTCATTTCACCAGCGTGGCATTTCTTTTTTACGGTAACAGTTAACAATGAAGTACGCTTTTAATGTACGCTATAAAAGGCTGGCACAGTGTGGCAAGAGAGAATACAAACATTTGATATTTTAAGTGAATTCACGCAGAGATGATGCTCAGGAAAGTGTAACTTCTCCTCCAGAGCATCAGTATCATCCTGCTGCCGTCTCTGTATGTTAATGCAAAGCTCGTATACAGTACAGGAACTACGCAGCTCTGGCATGTCATAAAAACAGTCAAATGCCTTCGATGCAATGATGCATCAGTGTTAACAAGTTCATAATGTAATATTATGACAATACATCAGTCATAGGGCTCATTTTGCTGGAGAAAAATGTACTTCTACCTGGTACATTTTGATAATAATAGTAGGATTCTACTTGTAATGGTGCATTTTTACATTGCTGTACTGATGCTTTTATTTAACGGGTAACTTCTGTAGTTTTCACATGTTTTTTTTTTGTGTAAGTGACTAATGGGGACAACAATTTTTGAAATTGGTCCAGTATTGAGCGAGAGCGCTGCAATGTAATCGCTCGGGGCAATTCTGCACTGTCAATATGCGTCCACTGAAAGTGCTCGTTTTGCCACAGACGGGCTCAGATTGTTATAAGTCTGACAACATTATGGCAAGGACCCTACAGAGGCACTAAACGTTTGTTTTTACCTTTCGGCTTAATCTGTTAGTCTGGCTTTGGAGGAGTCTCGTCCATCCACATTGTCGAAATCATCCTAATATTCAGCCATGAAATTAAAGTATTTTAGTATTGTCTTCCGGCAACATGACACAATAGCAAACAGACCGGATCAATCAAAAGGTAAAAAAAACAAAACATTTTATGTCTCTGTGTGGTCCTTTCCATAATAGTCCAACATAGTTACCCTTTAAGTAGGAGTACTTCTTCCACCGCTGTGAATCAGGGATGAAGCCTTGTTGAATTGATCTACCATTTTCTTGCCCTTGGAAGATTTCAAGATATGTTTAAAAGTTATGCCTGTTGTGGCTGAAACGCATACAGTGCAAGCGTGTCGTGATCACACAGCTTGTGGTAAGATGATGAACAGAGAGAGACAGAAGAGAAACATCGGGTAGATACAATAGAAAAAATGTCTACCTGTGATGATGCTTCACTGCCAAAAATGTTCTTCTGTTAAGCATCAGACGCACTGGTTCGCTTGTTTTCCTGCAAATTCTGTGGCTTGAATTAAAATGTCGGCTCGGACGGCTGATAATTTAAAAAAACGTTAGTATGGTAAGCCCTTTTTAGACTCCCAATTTGTATTCCAAGGGATTCTACTCAGGTGACAGAGGCTACAGAACATATTAATGGACTTTGCGATATGATTTTTCATCCTTCACCAAAGTAATTCGGGGTTAGTCTCTTTCCCAATATCTCTTCGAAATTGACTCAGGTTTGGTGCTCATTGATGCGTGGGGCTGCTTGACTACATTAGCACACATGCACGCACACATGCACACACGGGAGCACACACACGCCTCCATACACAGAGACCTATGCACGTTCATTACACACATACACAGTTGCCAAGGCTCATAACCTACATTTAGGACTGGTGGCTTTTGTTTGGTGTATTTGATTATGGTTTATAATGGCAAATGACAGCCCACTCAAAAGGTTTTGACCAGAGGCTGTTTGGTGAAAATGCTGATGTGCTTTTAACTCAGTATGTTTGGAATGTAGGGCAATTTGCCTGCACTGATGTCGCCTGGCCCTGCATAACACTCTCTCTTTAAAAAGATTGAAGGTCAGAGCATGCATTAGCTGAACAATTAGTATGTACATGAAACTACTGTTTGTCAGTTCATGTAGGAGAATTTCCCTTTTTCAGAGAATGATCAGCTGTTTTGGGTTCTTTTCAATAGGTTTATGTAAAAGGTTTTGACATGAGGGTGTATAGTTATTACATTTTCTTTTTTCTTTTTTTATTACAATTGACACTTTTACAGTTTACTTTTACAGTTGAAGCATATGTATACAAAAGCCATAATTGCATGCTATTGTCGTTTTTCCCTCAGGGACCTGTTGGACCGGCAGGTCAGGAGGGCAGACAAGGAGAAAAGGGATCCAAGGTAAGTTACCAACCTTCTGACATCAGCTCGACTTTTACAAATAACGATTCTTGATGGGATTAGGGTTGGATAATTAGACGGAAGCAAAGGAATCCCTTAGTTTGAATCTTTTATGCAACTGAATATTGAAATTAAAACACCACTCAATTTACTTTGAAAACCATCCGTCTCAATTCATGTCTGAATGTTATTTTTTAGGGTTCACAAATGTAAGTGTCCAAAATAATGAATATAATTTTAATTACTTTCTAGTATAACATTGAGAGTAACTGCACAGCAGGTCAGCTGAACATGCCAAAATGGGAAATCTGTATACAGGCAGCACACAATTACACATACACTGAGAATAAACTTTCCAATAACGAATAAATATTTACATGGTTTTAAATAGAGCTTTTCTCTCAAGGTCATTGCTATTTTCCCAATAATTGGTACCAAAGTGCACAGTTAATTTTCCAGGAAACTAAATTACTGACCCCGAGAATAAAGTGTTATTAAATAAAATATTTCATATGGTGCATTACTGCATATCTTGGCGTGTTATTGCCACCTGGAGTTGAGTGGAATAGTGTGACACCATTAGTGGGACTGTGTATTGCTTGCATATGCGTGTCCTCATGCACGAGATAAACATAAGAAGGACCTTTGAGCTGCCTTTCTCTGCTTCCATAAATATCTGCCAGAGTTTGCTGCCTAAAAGGCAGTCAAACAAAATTGAATGGGATGTTTGCAATAAAAAATGTCCATTATGATACAAAGGGCAAAGTAACACCAATGTAAACCCTTTCCTGTAAAACCCTGCTCAGGTGTATATGCGTGTTAACCTCAGATCCTGTATATTTGTAGAAAAAAAATGGTGAATTTAACCGAGGAAGCAGCGGGGGTCCTTGAGGCTATCGGCAGATTTGATTGCTTTGTTAAAATCCATAACATACTTGTGTTTGCACAGTTGAAGAGCATCAAATAGGAAAATAAATCTCTACGCCTACAGAAATTGTTTGCCTCCAAATCAGTTGGTTCAAAGAAAAGAAAAAAAAGCACAGAAAACCTGACAAATCTCAGACATAGCCTCGCTCCTTTTTTTTTTTTTTTTTTTTTGTTCTTTGTCGTTCTCCATCCCTCACACAGACACACACACAGACATATACAAAGTGCACATTCTGTCAACATTGAGGTAAAGGATTAGAGTTGATTTGATGGAGACAAGACAAAGCCTGTGTGGTGATCTTAGAGTGTCAAATCCAGGCCTAATTGGTTGTCAGAGCAATGTAATCCCCTCCTCCTAATATCCTAGTCGATATGACATCTCTGCAACTTCAATACATAAAAAGTTCCTGCTGAGAGACAACAGACGAGATCTTGTAACATTTGATCTGTTTTGGATGTTGCAAATCCTCGAATCCTTCCAATCTGTTCGATAGTTTACAATGTTTTCCTTCCGCTAAAAAAAAAACAAACCCTCAATGTGACTTCCTGATGCAGGTTTTCTGCCTTAATCATCAAGTTGGATAAAAGTTTCGGCATTGGTGAAGACACACGTTTGACCGTACACATTGCAAAGTAACAGCATGTACGATGCATGTCGGAGTGTCTGAGCTCCAGTAACACTGCTGAGTGATGTTCTTAAGAGCGAGTCCTGCTTTTGTTTGCATCTGCTGCATAAGGAGATACTTGTGTGTCTAAAAAAGATAATAATAATAATAAATAAAAAGATTTTTTGAGGAAAGAAATGCATTCATCACGTTTGTTAGGACTCAAGGACATAATGTTGAAAAACACAGAATGTAATTGTAAAAAAAAAACTAAACATGCATTAGTCCTGGACATTAAAAAGGGAGTAATTGTTTTTTTTTGTGCTAATGTTCTCCAGGGAGAAACTGGAGCTGAAGGGCCTGTTGGGAAAACTGGACCTGTGGGACCTCAGGGGCCTGCTGGAAAGGCTGGTCCTGAAGGCCTGCGTGGAATTCCTGGTCCTGTTGTAAGTATATATTGCTCACTTTTTTTTTTTTTTTTCACATCACAGGTTTGAAATGGTGCATCATGTTGATGGATTAAATAACATTGGTGAAAATCACAGTTTTTTTATTATCTATTTTGTATTTAAAAACTACTATTCTAGTGTCAAGGATACTTTTTGGACATGTATTGCTTATTAAATTACAGTTTAGTATTTTTAATATGAAGTATTTTGATTATTCTCATGTTATTAGCCAAATAGTCATTTATTTTTGTCTTTATTTTCAGGGTGAGCAAGGACTGCCCGGTGCTTCAGGTCAAGACGGCCCTCCTGGACCTTTAGTAAGACATGTTCTCTCAGTAAAAACATATTTGTAGTTATTGTATAAGTTAAGCCTGCTCCTAGTTAAAAAGGTCTTATGTTACATGCTGTACAGCAATTAATGGACTAGGTCATCTGGGGAAAACAGTTTTTTTTATGTTACAATATACCAGGTCTTGGTGCGATAACTTTACAGTATTGTAGAACTGCAATTATTAGTCGACTGGTCGATTGCCAGAACATTTATTTAAAACTATTTTGCTAATTGAATAATCGTTTTAGTCATTAGTCAAAGCAAAAGTTGATGAACATTTACTGTTTCCCTCTTCTTAAATGTGAGAATCTGATGCTTTTCTTTTGTCATACATGAAAGTCTTTGGCTTTCTGTACTGTTGGTTAGACAAAACATGACATTTGACCGTGTCTCCCCGGGCTGTGGGAAATTATACAGGACATTTTTCACTATGACACTGGGTTACAGACAAAACGATTAATCGTAAAGAAATAATCTTTAGTGGCTCCCCTCGTGCTCACTGCAGTTGTAGCAGTTCCTCTGCAGGATAAATGGAAAACAGTCACCATGAAAGCGGAAATCTGTGACGGCTGTCACAGTAAAATAATGTGTATTCATTTCACTGTCACTTGGGCTTCACAAACTGATTCTTTCCCTCCACAGGGGCCCCCTGGACTTTCTGGAATGAAAGGTGACTCTGGATGGAAGGGAGAAAAGGTAAGACATTATTACGATGCTAATCTCAAATTGCTTTATTGTGTATTTCTCATATCTTCTTATGCGCCTTATCAGAAGCTTCCAAAGTAAGCAAACATCTGGGCCTATTGCCTCTGTCCCCTCCTCCCGTCTCTCCCGGTAAGGGTGGAGAAAGCTTCTGCTCCGTGCTTTCGCAAAGTGATTTAATGCAGGGAATGAATACAAGTCCAATAATATCATCGCTGTAATGGTCATTTGTTAAATGCCAGCACGCAGTAGTCAGACGCAGATAACCATAACTCTGCCTAGCAGCAGGTGTCGAAAGACCACCATTGTTAAATATGACGACCGCTATAAACACACTGAGGATTTATAGGCAGAAATTAGACGGTGCTAAGCCTGGCCAGACATTTTACATAAACTTGCAGGTGAATTTTTAACTTTGGTTTCACTTTGAAGAACTCCTTTTCATTTTCTGCAGATGTAAAATTAAAAATGTAACTTTAATAGATATGAAATGTACCTTTTTGTCAAATGCATAACTAGTGCATGTATTGTTTTGCTCTCTCGGTGCATTTCAATGCTTTGGTCTCACTTTTTGTTCTTTACTTTCTTCTCTGCCTGCTCCAGGGTCATCCTGGTCTCATCGGTCTGATTGGACCTCCTGGTGAGTCTGGAGAGAAGGGAGACAGAGGATTGCCTGGATCTCAGGGTACTGCTGGAGGAAAGGGTGATTCTGTAAGTGTCAGGCAGAGTACGCTTTGTTGAATATACTGTATACTCGCCATTATCTTCAAAAGGAACGTGGATCTCATAAAGTCACAGCACGGCATAAACATATTTTTGAAAAGTGTTACTTTCTTAGACTTGGAGCTTACATTTCCAAAAGTCTACTTTGTAGTCAAAGGAGAGAAAGTGTATCTTAGAATATTTTATCACTGATGTGAAGACCGATAACTGTATTAAGGGCTAGGTGTTATTGTTCATCGATTTTCAGTGAAATCATGTCGGGATCACATGAAAATAGCATAATTTTACAAATTTTTGGTGTCCAAACAAACTAGTTTGAGATCAGTTTAACATAAACTAAGTGATTTTAACATCTGAAGAGTTTGTTCTAACATTGAATGTCAGCTTGCTTATTGTATGTCATTTTGCATGCATTTGCCATATTGTGGTATATGTCAATATTTAAAAAAATACTTGTATATCAACGAAATATTCCTACCATATCTCTCGGCCTTTACTGCAAGACATGTTTTAATTTCTTCCTGACTGATGTGATCCCTCTTCTGTTATAAGGGTACGGGCGGTCCCTCTGGTCCTCTCGGCCCTCCTGGTCCCCCTGGTATTTCTGTAAGTTCCATTTCTTATTGATCAAAACATTTCTCCACTTCTTTACACCATGTTGTTCATCTCTCAGTATTTTCTTTTCAACAGGGCCCTCAAGGACAGAAGGGTTCCAAGGGATCAAGTGTGAGTTGTGTTTTTCATTCTTTTCATTGCCCATTATGCGTTTTAATGAGCTTCATCTTAATTATGTCCATGATACGTCTTCATTTCCAGGGTTCAACAGGTCAGAAGGGAGACACTGGAACGATTGGACCACCTGGAGCACCCGTAAGTTACCCGTTTATTGTCTCCAAACATTATTATTATACTCTTAAGAGTGCTGCACATGTGCTTTAACTGTAGCATTATGATTAAATACTGTACTCACTAGAGTTGAAACAATTAGTCAATGAATCGATGAGTCAGGAAATTAATCAGCAACTATTTTGATAAACGATCAGCTGGTTCCAGCTTCTCAAATACGAGACAATTTGCCACATCTTTCTGCTTTATGTCATTATAGAGTGAATATCTTTGGGTTTTGGTCTGAAGACATTTCAGATTGAAGATGTCACCTTGGGCTGTGGGGAATTTTTAAGCCTGTTTTTTTTCCCACTATTTTTGGCTAAACAATTTATCGTGAAAATAACTGTACAAAAATGGAAATAATCGTTGGGCCCAGACCTTGCACTGAACATGTAGTCTCTTCTAACCTGGGATTGACAAAGGCTGTACACTCTTTGGAAAACATTCCCATGATGAATAAATAATATGCTTGACCTTAACCTCCGTGTCGCAGGGTCCACCCGGTGACTTCATCCAGCCGCTGCCCATCCAGCAAGCTTCCAGAAAGACCAGGCGACAGGCTGACATGCAGGGAGACGAGGCCTTGGCAGACTACGGCGTAGAGGGAATGGAGGATGTCTTCGGATCCCTCAACAACCTCAAACAGGACATTGAGCGCATGAAGTTCCCCATGGGCACCCAAGACAATCCTGCCAGGACCTGCAACGACCTGCACCTCAGCCAGCCTGACTACCCCGATGGTAAGACGGAGACAGTGTTCATATCAGTATTAACAGTGAGACAGAATTCAACTTGCTTTGCCCAATATTATTATTTGTTTTAATAATGCATTATGGCAGCTTATTTACATTTAAAAGTAAAAATGTTTTAATAAAATTCCATTGTGAAAATTTTTATTTTCATTTTGAATTAGAAAATGGTCAGTAACTCACTATAAATTGAGTCTCTCTGGTATAGTATGTCATAAAAATGTCATAGTATACTATACGTTTCAATGGCACATCATAAAAAAAATTCACAAAAAATGTAATAGCATAGTATGCCATTTACAAAAAAAAAAAAAGTAATCCCATTTTGAATTTATTTTATTTTCACCGCGAATTAGAAAATGGTCGGCAGGTTACCTGTTGAGTATCACTGGTATACTGTGTCATTAACAAACGTCTTCGTATAGCATGTCATAAAACTGTCATAGTTTACCATATAAAGTGTCTTAGTATGCAATAAGAACTGTCATAGGATAGTACGTAAAAAAAGAGTCAGTGTGTCGTAAAGAAATGTCACAAAAATGTCATAGTATATAGTATGCCATAATAATGTCGTAAAAATAACTGAAAAGTGACAATGAATCAATTTTCAAAACGGCTGCCTTGGCTCCGTCTCATGGCTTTGTTTCTCTCAGGTGAATACTGGATTGATCCAAACCAGGGCTGCATAGGAGACTCCATCAAAGTGTTCTGTAACTTCACGGCAGGCGGAGAAACGTGCATCTACCCAGATAAGAAATCCACAGGCGTAAGTTCTAGGCGAACGTTAACATCTGTTAAATACAGTATGAGACTTGAATCAAATGGTGTTTTACACAAAAAAAACAAGTAGGGGCTATTTGCTGCCGTTTAATTTTGATCCGTGTACAGCTACTGCTGTAGTGACACGTTTTAAAGTTGTTAAACGTCATTAAGTTGATTATTTTGCTTGCTTTTTTTCTCCCCCATTATAGGTTAGGATATCCAACTGGCCCAAGGAGTCTCCAGGTTCATGGTTCAGTGAATTTAAACGTGGAAAAATTGTGAGTCAACCCGCATGACTTTTCCTTTCTTTTTCCAATACCTCTCAGAAGTTTTTCAATGTCACTGCTTTGTGACTTTGTAGGTAAAAGAGTTACCGTAAATAAAACAGTCTCCCTCTCTTTTCTTTCAAACCATCCCTCACCCCTCCTCACTCCATCCTTTTTATTTACCCTCCGGTTCCTCCCCTCCCTACTGTTGTCATTTCCTCTTTCCCCTCGTCCATCTCTCCATCTCTCTGTCCCCAGTTGAACTACGTTGACATGGCAGAAAACACCATCAACACTGTGCAGATGACCTTCCTGAAGCTGCTGAGCTCCTCGGCACGGCAGAACTTCACCTACATTTGCCATCAATCTGTGGCCTGGTACGACGCCAAGGCTGACAACTATGACAAGGCGCTGCGCTTCCTGGGCTCCAACGACGAGGAGTTGTCTTATGACAATAATCCCTTCATCAAGCCCCTGATGGACGGCTGCTCGGTAAACACTCATTTTCTAACTTTCTTTTTGCAAATTCAACTTTTTTTCTTAATCCCATGAAATCCCGCTAATCCTAACAAATATGTAGACTGTTGTAGAAGAATGTCATGAAAGAATGTCGACACACGGACCAGAAAGATCTGATATTGGTTAAAGCATATTTAGTTTTTCTTTTGATGCGCCAGATTTATACTATTTATTGGTTTCTAATAAATGTTGAAAGTAGAGCTGAAATGATTAAGCATTCAGTCGACTGACAACTTCTTTTTTATAAATTGATTAACTGTTCAAATTGATATTATTTTTAAGCAAAAACTCTAAATATCACTAGTTCCAGCTTCTCAAATGGGAATATTTTCTGTTTTTTATTTTATTTTATTATAGTAAATGGAATATCTTCCCGTTTTTGATTCTTTGACAAGAAAAGAGACAGAATCTGTGATTTGGACCCCCTGTTTTTCTTTTTTTACAGAATAATTTGAAACAAACACGTCTTTTTAAATGATTGTTATAAAAGTACGCTAAAACGGTTTTTAAGAACCATACTGCAGCACCTTACTAAATAACTGTCCGTTCTTTGTGTCCGCAGCTGAAGCAGGGCTATTCAAAGTCGCTGATGGAGATCAACACTCCCCGCATCGACCAGTTGCCCATCATTGACGTCATGCTGAATGACTTTGGGGAATCCAACCAGAGATTTGGCTTTGAGGTCGGCCCCGTCTGTTTCCTCGGCTAGACACACCCCTACTCCCCGCTGAAGGACAGGGTCAGAGGGTACATATTAACACCCACATGCTGAGATCCGACAACCTTTACCTTCTCTCCCCGCAAAGTAAAAAAAAATAAAAACCTCTGTGTTTTCTTCCGTTGCCGAGAAGATCTGCTCAAGCCCGGAGAAGAAGAGTGTCCCTAGGCCCTGTCATGAAAGCGCTGACCTGGGGAAACTACTCCTCGCCCTTGTAGGGCCAGAATCACATGACTTTAACTTACATGTAGGAATGGGAGTGACATCAGGAAAAGGACATTTGATGCCGTGGCGGACAGTGGCGCACTTTCAGCAACAGAGAGCGGATCCACTCACCCCAAGCCCCATCCTCCCTCGTCCTTCCCCCCCTCCCACCACGCCTCCCTCTCTGGATGCTCCAGGTGCTGCTCTGAATACAACCACAGTGGTGCTTTTGTGCAGAATCACAAAACACTCAAGGTGCTAAAAAAGAGTGCTTTTTGATAAAACTGTAATTATTATTATTATTATTGTGTACAATATTGTTCCTTTCCGAATCCACTCTAAAAAACTTGCATGTGCCCCAGCTCTTAGAGTTTAAATAAGTACTTGGTAAACTATATAGAAATAAATCCAATGAATATATTTGATGTGTGTTAAAAACAAATTTGCTAAGAAATATGCCTTTTGAAAACAATCCAATTTGTAAGTACAAAATAATCCTTTTGTAAATAATATAACTTTCAATATTTGATTTTTATGAGAGCTAACAACTGGAACATAACACCTAACTCTAAAAGCATTTTGTCTTTTTTCATGACATACCAGTTGGTATGCTCATCAGGATATTAAGCCATAATAAAATGAGATAGTAATATAAATATTGTAAGAAAAGGGCTTATTCTTCCAAACTTTATTCACCCAGATGTTATATTGTACCTCAGTTTCTTTTACAAAATGTGGGCATATTTGACTGGTTTTCAACCGTGTTTATATCTTGATAACACAAATCAAGTTTGAACATTATTTGTGGCGACTAACTGACAAAAGAAAAGACTTTTCTTTGTAGAGTTAAATTTGTCCACTTATTGTTTTTTCAAAATTGACCTAAAAAAAAAGGAAAAAAAGCCCTGTCGATTTTCTCATTTGTAACAATGAACAAAAATGTTTTCATGTGCCTTGAATTGTTCATTCAAAAATATTAAAACTGGATTCTGAAAAATGTCGGGTTGAATGTCTGTATTGTTGGCTATTTGAGTGCAGAAATGATAAGTGTTCTTCTTGTGATTCTGCGCTGCCTTATACATATTACCTTCCTTCACCATGATAACTCAAGAGTAGGAGGATTAGTGGCTCCAAGTGTTTTGGTCCATGTGATTGATTCTGCTGAGCCCAGGCGCTGTGATCTCTTCCACTTCCTTTCTTCTGACTCAGATTTGCCTTTGATCAAGATCTGTTTGCATCTCCACCTCTTTAGCTTAAAGCTATAATAGCATAGACTTCACAGTCGCTTTCAAACCTGTGTAACTACAGTATGTTTACAACTTATGTACAAATGAAATAAATGTTTGGTGCTTTTGCCAAATGCACACTGCAATCGTTTTGCATTCACTTACAGAGTATCCTCTATTTCTAGCAAAAACCCTGAGTCCATAGAACCAGTGTGTCGAGACGAGATGCATGGGCACACAATGCATGCTGAGATCTAATGTGCCAACACTGGATGACAACACTCCCCAGGCTGATTAGGCTTCCTAACTGCACCACTGGCTTTGAAGGAAATACAGTCAGACCACATGTCAGACAAAAAAAACTAAACGTTCACAGTATAGTTAAAAAAAAAAAAGAAATTGGATTTTACCACCCTTGTTTCAGAAATACTCAGTTTTCAGCCCAGTAATCATACATTGTTGATATTCCGTCAGAGGTTTTGAGTGACTACCGACAACAACAAAAAAACAACCTCTGTGCTACCTGTGAATGTGAGCAGCCCTGTGGACATTAAGGTCAAGTCAAAGTACGACAACCACCAAAACCGTCCTGACGGCAGCGACTAACTCTTTCCAGAGAGTTCAGTTCGGTTCCACTTAACCACATACAGACAAACTGTAGATATGTTGTGTGAGATTTTTGATTCTGCCCATCACAGACAGATGAGTTTCTTACAGGTGTCACATTACACAACTACTTAATGTTGCCTGTGTTCCTGAAGGGTCTACAGCAAATGCATCTCTCCGGGTGTTTTGTCACTTTACAAGTGGCGATTATAAAAGTAACAGATTTCATTTATGATAACGTAGTATATGGGATAGATTTTTTACAAAATATGGTCAATTTGGGTTAGGTTTTAGCGTTCTAAAAGTCTAAAACATTATTATGGAAGTGATTGGATTTGGTTGGAAAATATTCAAAATGAGCTGCAGCATAATAGAATAACAATGTTGACTGTCAACACTGTCTTTTAAAGACAACAATGACACAACTATGACAACACAAATACCTTTCGATGACAAAAAAAATTAATAAAAGGCTTGTTCTCACGCTCAAACACCTAAATGGTTATCACCATTGTTTGATTAACAATAACACAGTCACTCCTGGAAATCTCACACTCGCAACAACAACTCCATAAACATGTCACGGCAGGCTTCAGTAACACAGCGTTATTACTGTGTTAAACGTAACAACATACTCATGCTGGCCATGACACATTTATGTCCCGAAAGCCTATTGCGACCTATTACAGAAAAAAAAAAAAAAAAACATACAAATGTCTATTCATTTTCATTGGTACAATACACAATACTCACAAACAAACACCTCTCACTGCATCGTCATCCCTCAAGTCTCAGAACTGTTTTCAACCTACATACAGAAAAAAAAAAAAAACTATTTTAGTCGTTTTGGCTTTCATTGCATCTGTTCGTAGAGCTCTCTGTGTGAACTTCTTAAACCTGAACGCTGTTATCATGTCAGTGGAAGCACACATATTGATGAGCGAGAAACATTTTTTTAAATGAATACAAGACCATCTGTTTTGTTATCTTTGAAGGCAGCAACATGTTTTTCTGTTCGGTGAAAATGGCTACAGAATCCACACAGGGAAAGGGAAATAATGCTGTAGTGTAATGAGAGGACGTCTGCTTGGTTAAGGTGCTGCTTGCTTACTCTATCCACTCCCTTAACCTAACCCAGCTAGTCACAGCCGATCGGTTCAGACGCCCACTTCGGTCAACACGGCTAAATCGTTCTGTAAATACTCCGTGGTTGCAGTGAGCTGCAGTCACATCGGATGAGAGACGGAGACGGAGGAGAAGAGGATCTGTTCAATCTTCCACTATTCTTAGACATTTCTCTAGCCATGTTAATCTTTTCCAGGGTCACGACAGGCTGGACCCTTCCACAGCATGAATTAAGCCAGAGGACAAGAAAGCACCCTGGAAAGTTTCCACCCTGTCTGAGGGCTAACAAGGAGAGACAGACGATCACATTAAAGGCAATTCAGAGTCTCTGGTTCATCTTAAAATCGGAAGAAACACCAAACAAAGCCAAAACAAACGGACGAAAGATAGACTGAGCCACCTCGCCACATTTATTCCCTTATTATAGTACAGCCATAGTGTTTTAATCACACATAAAAAGATATTCATTTTCATGAAGCCCTTTCGACACTTTTCCTAATTTTCATTATCTTTGCATGAATGCACTGTTCTGTAAGTGCCTTATAATCACCTAATATACCCATATTTTTGCATTTCAACTCAAGCACAGTATTAAAGTATTTCATCTTTTTAACATTAACTCTGGCTGGTTTTGTTTCACAGAAAATCAAATTCCAAATGGCTAGCTAATGGTAGCTAGAGGTGGTACTGTGAAAAGGCATGACATGTGCATGGGCAATCCTATCCTCCAGAAAGTTGGATATTTGATTTAATTTTATTTTTCAGATTTTTACTACATCAGGGTTTTTCTATGTACTATTTCTTTGGTCCATTACTGTCAATTCATGGGCATTAAAATGACAAGAATAGGAGGAAAAAATACAATGCAGTGATTACAAATTTAATTTGAGCTAAAGAAAAACAGCAAAACAGATAAACGGAGGGAAAAGACAAGATCCAGGTTGCGTGGCAGTAACATAAGCGACCATTAATATTTTTCACTTTCACTCTTTTATGGGAATAATTGTTCAATTTAACCATCAGTCAATTTTCAGGTCAAGTTTATTTTATTCGAGTAGCCCAAAAATCACAAACTCCCCTCAAAAGGGCTCAACAATCTGTACACCATGTATCCTTAGATTCTTATACTGTTAACTTTACCACCGCAAATACTACTGTGTGGACTGTTGGTGTAAATACATGGACAGACGGGGGCGCAATTTGAGCAAGACATTTACCCTCCAGCTGTTTTCAAAAGAGTAGAACGTGATGTACTGGAAAGACACGGGGTGTAAAAAGTTTGTAACTGAAGCAAAAAAAAAGAAAAATGAAAAGAAAATGGACTTGTTTAAAATTGCCAACATGTAATTTCAGCTATTTGGAGAGGAACACCATAAACAGCCAGTATTGACTGGTGTCTCTTTTGTAGCAAGATAATTGCTCGTTCTCTCTGTTGATATTTACTTGCATTCCTACTGACACAATAAATCTTATGCGTTTACACCATAAACACTTTTAGTGTTCACTTTTTAGTCTATTGATTTCCGCCTTCTCGGAAAATAATTTTGAACTGCAAAAAGATACCCCCAGCCCCATTATATGCCCTAACCTATTTGAACTGGATTGCGCCACAAAGCAAGCAGCAGACACTGTTATTGCTGGAGAGAAATCTCATCAGGAATGCAGGTCATGGCTCACAAAAACCCTTTGTTCAAGTGCGCCAAGAAACTTCTGTCTTCTTCCCCTGTCAAAGACACTTCGAGAGCTCAAGTATTCGCTTTTCAAACAGTTTCACTGGGAAACACTCCAATAGCACTGTGCTTCATTGCCCAACACATCACCCCCTCCCCAACAGCTGCTGACTGCTGATCTGGAGAGGGCCTGCAGACACCCCTACTCCTCAGGTCTGCACTTGATCCTACCTGTTCTCACATTAGCAGTGCCCGATGTGGCCAGGGAAGGCTGAAAAGCGGACCACCTCACTCAGCCTGGGTCTGAAACTTAATGTGTGCCCCTAACCCGACAGAGCTTTGCACCCACCTGTCTCATTTGATGCCTTTCCACAGAAGACAAAAAGAACAAATCTGTCTATTTTCCTTAGAAAAGGGGAAACATTGATTGGCATATCGAAGTGAAACGGCTTCCCACCGGGGTGAAGGTGACTCCTGCTGTCAAGGACATTGCTCTTCATTGACATTGCTCTCAGCCTGTGAGCATATCCTCTGGGAGAAGGTCTTTATGGCAAGTATAGAAGCCATGGCTCAAGTCAAAAGCTCTTTAGGTGAGGAATGTTCCAGGCATATATTAGAGACGAGATCAAATCTTTCTAAACCAACCGAGAATGTTATCAGCAAAAGAATTAATCATTTGAAAAAGACAATATCTTCTATTACGACAACATTTCAGCACAACTTCTAATCTAAAGATGAATGTATTTAAGACTCTCAGTCGATGCATTGTTTTTATAGTGGGTCATCTCATCATCGTGAAATATAAACTTGGGATACTGATGTTTTACTGCTACGTTTTGTCCCAGTATTGTCAAAACCGCTTCTTCAAATGCTGCCGAAAACATTCTTGAACAAAAGTGGGAAAACTGGTAACTGGTAAATAAGATAAATGTCAAACAACAGTAGCCTGAAGCCCTTATGGAAAAAACAAAAACTGTTTACAGTCTTACTTCAAAAACAGCAAAGCGTCTGAAGGTAGAAGACAATTTGCCACTGGTCTCTTATAAATCTTTACTGAAGTAAACAGCTTGAGCACAAAAGCTGAATAAAAAGCTGTACGTCTTACTCCTCCACAAACTGTGAACTCTGTGTATGCATAATGAGCGCTCCACACATTATTTATTACCTCGTCTCAATTCAATGTAATTTGTAATATGACAGCTTTTTATGACATACTATATGATAAAAATTGTAGTATTGTTTTTTATGGCATACTATACTATGACTTTTTTATGCCATTATTTACTATGACATACTATCCTATGACTTTAGATTTTTTTTTTTAAGACATAATATACTATGACTTTTATATTATACTATGACATTTTTTATCATTTTTGTATGACATACTATACTATAACTTTTATGATTTCTTTGTGACATTATATTATGACATTTTCTATCACCTTTTTATGGCAAACTACACTATGACATCAAATGTTTTATGACATGACTTTTGTATGACATTTATAAGACATACTATGACACTATTTTGACTACTGATTTTGTATTTTATATTTTTGAATGTTTATTTTCTTATTATTTTTTCTTGACTTCCATATAATAGCCTACCATTCGAGATAATCTTGAACATGTTTTGTGGTAATTTCGGTGAACTGAACCTTTAAATTTCACACTTACACTAAAACACTTAAGTAGTTCACCAAAATGAACCGATAATCGTCATTGCCATATAAAAGTAAATGGGCTATTTTGCTTGCTGCCATCATAGTGTCCAATCCGCTCGCGCGCGCTCTCTCTCTCTCTCTCTCTCTCTCTCTCTCTCTGCGCGTGCATTCAGGCACAAAAACGCAGCGGCAGCTCTGATCTCGCGCCTCTTTCTCCTAATTTCTGGTGAATACTGCCAGCTGCAACTTTTGTCACCACACAGCTGCCAGTGGCTCCTCCTCCATCTTACACACACACACACACAAACACACACACACACACACAGACGAAACAAGCTGGGCACATTAAAAGTGGAGAGAGGCAGCAGGATGATGTCATATCCGTGAAGAAGGGTCACTATTACCTAAACGCAGCGAGGATTTTCGCTGCATGCCTGCCCACAAACTTTTTTCCCCCCCTCTCTTGCAGTGACGACGTTGCTCCCCGCTGCCCACATGGCATGCGTAACGGGGACGAGTGTATGGATGTGCCCCCCTCCTCCCCAGGAAGCCGTGGTTTTTACCAGCGCGTAGTGGACGAGGTGGCGCGAGCCAACGGGAAGAAACTTGCGTGAAAATTTGCTGTCACCGTCGCGGAGGAGGAGGCGGAGAAGGGAAACATTGTAGCACCCGACAGAATGTGGTCGCTGTCCGTGGTCCTGAACCCGCTGCTGTTCCTGCTGCTGATCGGATACTGCCCTTCAGTGGTGAGTTCACTGCCCTCACATTTCTCTCTCTCTCTCTCAAAAAAACAGAAGAAGAATAGAATAAACTTCTACATGAGCTAAGCATGCCGTGTAATATCCTTGTTTTGAAGTTTAATTAGGGTGGAGCGTTGCACAGTGGTTGGTGAAAACATGTTTTATTAGGGTGGAGCGTTGCACAATGGTTGGTGAAAACATGTTTTGCTGTTTGGCTGCTTCTTGGCTTTAGTCACTGCAGTCTGTACACACTCCAGCGTTGGCAGTAAAACAAACAAGCCAGAAATGTAAGGGGAGGAGAAAAAAAAAAGTAATCATCTGAAATAATAGAGACTGAATGAAAGTGGTGGTGGAGGAAGAGGCACCCTCACAGCACTCACGTGTATTGCCCACATCAACCACATAGCACTGCTATTGATCCTGGAGTATTGCCAGGCATATAACTCACTTAAAAAAAAAAAAAAAATTTAAAAAGGGGAGAGTTCAATTATTGTAAATGAATAAATAAATAAATAAAACATTGCTGCTGCGAATTCCATCCAAATCCCCTCCCAGACAGAAGAAGCTGCACTAAACACCATGGCAGTCATAGCCTACAGGCATATTCACTCTCTCACTACTTCAACTAAAATTATTCATTCATTTCTGATGCCATTTTCTTCTTCATGCAACCTTATTCTATACGTTTTTATTTTTATTATTATTTTTTTTAAATGTGATGTTTTACAGGAACATTTATCCCTGGCAGTTTAAGCTTTATTAAATTGGAATGGGAGCATTATCACAAATTAGGAGGAGCAGCTTGGAGATCGCCAAGCCATTTGGACAAGAACAATGGTCGATTAGGTTTATCCCACCCATGCAGAGTGCAATCCCTGTGCCAGTGTCTTGATTGCCAAGCAGTGTCCTCACACACTGTATCACCTTGCCACGCTTGAAAGTGGTGTGCACAAAAACAGGAACGTTTACAGGATACTCCAATCCGAATAGAGATCTATCAGGAAGTCTAAATGAAGCAGCTGTCTCAATGATTTAATTAGAGAAACACTCTTTGTGCAGAGTTAGAGAGTACATCTGGCTTGGCTGAGCTACAGATTTATTTTAATATGGAGGAAATGTGAGAGTGAGAAGAGGGGGGTAAGGATGTGCGTCACTCAAGAGACAGAGGAGAAAGACCGTTTTACCGGAGTAGTTAAACTGGCTTCTTTTTAGGAGCCTTTCAAAGCAAAGTCAGGAAAAGAAGAGCTGAGGGTGTTTTTCTCCACCAGCTTTTATTTCATTCAGCTATGATGCCATGAGAGACGCAGACTCCAGCTACATGGTGCATCGAGCCATCCGGCATCTCTTCTACTTTCACTGTAGAAACACATGACCTCCAGATATATTTCGATGCGATATGTAATGCTTTCAACTGTTTCAGCCGTTGTGATTCTTCATAACATTGTCTAACTTTTTTTTTTTTTTTTTATGTTTTTTAAAGATTGTAAAAAAGGTGAGACTATGATATTCTACTTTCGTGGCTTTTATCCAACAATCATATAAAAGGACCAATTTAGCATCAGGAAAATAAGCTTCCAAGTCCTAGATCACAAACTTTACCAGCAACCAATAGCAAGGAGGACAAAGATCGGGCATGCAGTGCTTTGATAATACCTATAATACACTATTTTCTTCCAATCTGATAACGGCAACATAAAACCGTTGTGCTGGGAGAAAGAATGAAAGCAGAGGAGATTAATGGTGCAGAAGGTTTTTTTTTTTTCTTTTTTAACTTCAATATCAGAAAGCTACAAGAAGATGTGACAGAGGACAGAGGAGTCAAAAACAACACAAATGTCATCATTGTAAATGACTAGTCCATGGTCTAAGACTTTCCTATGGCAGTAATACAGTATAACTACAAAAAGCAGTCTCTCAGTGAGTGAAAATGAAGAATCAAAGTCTCAGCTTTTTCCTTAGCGTGATGTCATGATCTTTCAAGGCGAACTACAAAACACTCTTTAAAAAAAACTGTTCAAGCTAACAGGCAAGTATGAAAGGAAAAAAAAGGAAGCCTGTACTATGAGAACAGAGCAGTCCTCTTTTCTACCCACAAGCTTCAAAGGCCGTATGATGCCAAAGTTCACGTTTCACACGTTATTATCCAGCCAGATTGAGTTTTAGGATGCAAAAAAAATGCAAATAATGCTTGGTTGTCTGCCAAAGACGCTGGTAGTGTAGACAAATTTACCGTCCGCAGTCAAAGGATGCCAGTATTTGGCTGGAGGCTTGTGTTAACTTCCTAAGCTGGCAATAAACAATAAATAGTATTTTTCAATTACTGATGCCGTTTTTGTGTCTGACAGCCATCAACTTTTCCAGCACTTCAGGACACTTTGATCAATATTTGGAGCGAAACTAGTTTTGACTGTGTACACATTAGTTGATGGTGGTGGCGCATTTAAATATGCTGCATTGGCTTATGCATAACTTTATGTTCTTTAAACTTTATACTCTAGAGCTATGGAGCATATTGAATGTAATAAAGAGTTGGAAAAGCTCCCACAAATCAGGTTTATCTGCGTCTCCCAGCAGGACTTTTATTTAAGGCCTAGTGAGGAGAAACAGAGGAAATTCCGCACTTGGGTTATTCATCAAGGCCAGGAAACACTATTTATTGTTGAAGAGGAAATTCACTGGAGACCATATAGTGTGGAGGAATATATTAAAAGCAAAAGCAATGTATTCTTCCAAAGCCCCGACTTTGTTATAAGTCAGTGGAATTGTCTTGCTACTAAAGCTCTGGGTACATAAAAAGGCAGAAGAATGGATGACCCATGAGGAAAAAAAAAAAAGGAAACATAACAGCTGTGTGCTGCAATTTCATGAAAGTGATATCATCGGTGTTTGAGTCGCTCGTGTGTTCGCCTGCAGATGTGTGTGCCGTGTGTTTACGACTGTGCCGGTGTTTCTGTATGCAGACCATCAGGCCAAAGGAGGGGTGGCAGGTGTACAGCTCAGCTCAAGATGCAGATGGGCGTTGTATCTGCACAGTGGTGGCACCTGAACAGAATCTGTGCTCCAGAGATGCCAAAGGCAGGCAGCTCCGCCAGCTACTGGAGAAGGTAGGCGCACACACATTTCTGCTCATGCTACAACACACAGACTCTCGGAAAAACACAGACATTTACTGCGAGCAACCAGCACACCTGCATTCATAGCGACACATCGCATTGTTTTATATCGTTATTCATGCTTCTTTGTTGCCGTAATCCTCAGAGAGATTGCAGCAGCCAGGTTCATAACCCTATTTTCCACTTCTGAATATATTACATGGATGACATCAACCGACTGAATGGCTGCTTGAGGAGATGAGAACGCTCTTCATCCCACCTCTACAGAACTGGAGTGTTCCTGTTTTTTTGTTTTGTGTTTTTTTTTTTTTGCAACAAATCATTCAAGGATACTGCTATGGTCTGAGTGATATCAGGCGGTGAACTTTTCATTAGGAACCTTATTTATCTCAGAAAAGTGGACTCATCAGAAAATCAGCTTTTCAAGAGTTTTATTTATTTTTTTTTTCCTCACATCTACCATCATTAATTTTAATTCCAAATGAAATAGTCCCCCCCGCCCCCCGTTCCATGACAGTAGCAATTGAATGCATTATCTACAAACAAACACATAGCACAGCACTGGAGTCACTCTCCTCAGTCAGTATGCCATGTACTAACATTGCTCTAGCCTACATTTTAATGTTGTATGCCAAAGGTTGTTCTCTGTCATTCACTGGGGCCTTTGAAACTAATGTACTAAGCTGCCTCAGGGCTTCAGTGAGGCCATTTCAGGATCCCTCTACCAGAGCCAGAAAAGTATGCAGGACACAATGTATGAGTGTTGTGCCACTTTGCTAGTGATATGCTCCAATAATGTTGGCTGGCTAGAATTAGAGTCAAAGAGAGAGGAGAGAAAGGACCACATTTCTTCTTGTTCACATGCCCATGAGCTTTTTGTCAAACCAGAGAGACACGCATACTGTTTCCGTGTCAAATATCTACCTAGATTTAGCCATTTGTTTTTGAATCATAACTGCTGAAGTGAAATGTGTGGCAAGACAGCAGCTGTAACCGTCTTGTGTCCATTTAGAATCCATTCAAAGCTCTAGTCAGCTCACACATGAATGGTTGGAGGTCAAAATGTTGATTTGTTCATTGGGAAGTTAGAGCATGGCAGGCTACTGAGCGGCTGAACATGGAGGACATTTTAATCTCAAGGTGGACGGGGAAAAATCAATACACCGCCGTTTCATTCTTTTAAAAAAAAAAAAAAAAAAAAAGGTGCAGAACATGTCGCAGTCGATCGAGGTGCTGAACCTGCGGACGCAGAGGGACTTTCAGTACATCATGAGGATGGAGAGCCAGATCAAAGGGCTGCGGTCAAAATTCCGACAGATCGAATCGGACAGGAAGACGCTCGTCAACAGAAACTTTCAGGTACATTTCTGTTTGATGTTTAACTGTGGAGAAACATCACAGGAGAGGCTGCGGAAGGATCTCCCCTAAAAGATACCCGAGAAGCATCTTGATCCAGTCAGGAAAAGGAGATGTACTCCTTTTCCTGACTGCATCAATACAGGTCTACCACAGCCCAGAAAAGAACAAAATTGTCTTAAAAGCTAGACAGGCTGAGTAGGAAGCATCCAGCATGTGTTTCTTAAAACTCTTAGAAATTGGTGAGAGTGACAAGATCCTGACGGTTACGTTTAGCATTTCCATGTTCCATTTGTCTAAGCCTTAAAAAACAGCATGCCCATAAAGTGCAATACTTGCCTTTTAGTTGTTAGGTGTAGTTTTCACTCACATAGACTTGTCTGCTACGTTGTGTTATACGGAAATATATAGAGTTCATTTTTCAGTGAGGAACAAATACATTTCCACTTTCATAATATTACATTGCATTTCAAGTTTATTGGAATTCAGTTTAAAACTAATGAATTCAATTTCAAAGGATGCTACTCATTCAGTTTTCCAATGCAATTATTCAAGTTAAACAGGGTTTTTTAAATTTTTTTATTTATGCAATTAATCAAGTTGAGCAATTCAAAGTCAAATATCAAATTATTCAAATTCAGTTTCTAGTGACACATGTCCCACAGATTAGCAATAATACGTTTTGAATCTGACAACAAGTAATACCAAGGCACGCATCAGCAATATTGATACTTCTCATGGAGAAGAACTTTGTATTTTCACAGAAGAGAGGATTCCATATAATTAAAACATTGTATAATTGCCACTGACTTTACATATCAATAATAATAGAAGCAATTACTCTACATATGTATATATGTGTATATATATGTATATATGTGTGTGTATATATATATATATATATATATATATTATTACGAATATTATAATCATCCATTAGTGAAATTAGTTTTTTTCTTACTAGAGCTTCTCCTTTCTCCTTACTCTTAAGTTTTCTTTCTCATGATAAACTTTTAATAATGTTTTCCTGCAAATATTAGCTACAATATATTACATATTTGTCAACCATCTACCCACTACTATAAAAAGATCCAGTTGCTGCAGTACCAATATATTTGCTCTTGATCTGCCCATTTCTGGATATTGAGTCTTAGAATCATAATTTCTCACACAAGTGAAAACAAGGGAAAAGAAGGGAGGAGACCATATGCTTCAGTTTCCAAATCGTATGTTTTACCCCGAAACAACAGCATTGGAAACAAATTCTTTCCAGATTAAGAGATTTCTTTTTGCAGTGGTGTATTCTTGGTGTTTTCTAGGAGCTAAAGGGAAAGATGGAATCCCTGCAACCGCTGATCCCCGTCCTGGAGCAATACAAGACAGACGCCAAGCTCATCTCCCAGTTCAAAGAGGAGATCAGGAACCTGTCTGCCGTGTTGATGAGCATCCAGGAGGAAATGGGAGCCTACGACTACGAGGAGCTGCAACAGAGGGTCCTGAACCTGGAAAATCGCCTCCGCAACTGCATGAGCAAACTCAGTAAGTCCATCGCAGAAAAAGCAGATTCGGGCATGGTGACCACAGCTTATCCGATGGTAGAGGGATCATAGGCACTTTTCTTGCAGCTTTCAGCAGATTGGCATTTTAGATACGGAAGGCAGAAATAATGTTGAGGAAAAACCTCAAAGAACAAGTTTCCAAGCTAGAAGTAAAAGGACGTAGCAGCTTTGCAGGCCTACGCTGGCTGCTAATTAACAAATTGCCATCGACTTACACAAAATCACGATTGAGAAGTTCATTTCATAAGTCGATTTTTTTTTTTTTTTCATTTTGTATCCTTCTGGTTCCTTCCTTGCCATTCGCAGTTCGGCACTGAAAAGCTGCGTTTTCCTTTTGCTGCAAACCCTTGACAGTTAACTCGTGTAATAAGATCAATTCTGCCTCCAGAGCAGCTTTACCTCTGATAAAAGGTCCGCCTAACTAAACTCCAATTTGCCAACTGTCATGTTGTAAACACTGATGGAGCCTGTCAAAGTGTCAACAGGAACAGCTAACATGTGAATGCTAATGGGATGTGGCTGGAAATCTGCCGGAGTTTGAGATGATTACTTAAGCATTCATCGTGCATGAAACTTTGATTGAGTAGGTAAAATAACAGTTAAATACTTAATAGGGAAATTCGCAAGCTTGCCTGCAAGTGTTAGCCTATTGTCATTTGGCACAATTAAAGTGTCTGGCAAGATGAATTAAGTGCAGCTACTTCAAATATTAAACCGTGGTGACCCAGCTCTGACGCATAGGAAAAGTTTTTACTAGTTGTTTACTTTACTTGAGCAGTTTCTCTGGTTATCCTCTTTATTTCTATAAGAGCAGAGAAAAGCGTGTGGCAGATGTAGAGCGCAAATGGACCGGACCTCAAACTTTTTTTGGTTTGTCCGTTAGCCACAGATTGAAGCAATCCAACGCTTTGAGATTTATTCCAATATTACCATCATAACATTGGCTGTATTTTTATCATGTGGAGCTGGTGCAGTTTGTGCTGCGTGTAACCAGAGACGTGTGATGTGTCCGCAGCATGTGGCAAGCTAATGAAGATCACTGGGCCGCTGACTGTGAAAACTTCAGGGACCAGATTTGGAGCCTGGATGACCGACCCACAGGCGTCTCCCAAAAACAACAAGGTGAGCCGAGTTAATGATCTTTGCTGTCTGTTGCAAGCTTTTGAAGCAACACAGGGCGGTTTAATAATTTACATACAACTGCTTCCCTCCTGTTGTTCAGTCGGGAGAGATCTAGTTGAAGATCTAGTTGAATTAGAATATCATACTCACTAAAAACCTTTGTACACACAACTGCTGCGCTCAAAACATAAAATATTGCTTACTGGACATTTTAGACACTCTTTTAAATTAATGTGAAAACTTTATTAGCTAATGCGTATTGGCACAGAGCCTTCATCAGCGCGTTTAACAGAACGGGTAAAAGCACAGCCTTTACATTCACAACATCATGGCTGGGGCTTTGTCAATTATCCACTGAGCATTAGACACATTCATGACCAGCTCTTAAAGTATGCTGCACCTTCAACACTGAACTTTCAAATTAAAAGCACACAATAAACTGCCATGCAAACACTCACAGAATAGAGTCAGAGAAGTGCGGGGAGGAGGAGCACGATGTGGACTTGTCGTGTAAAGAAACAACATTTTGTTTACATTCAGTGTTACTTGCCAAACTACATTGTGTGTATCATTGAGGTCTAAAACAAACATGCTAAAGGCACTTTCATATGCATTTGCAAAGCCAGTTTTCTTTTCTTTTTTATATATATATATATATATATATATATATATATATAAAAAACTTCAGACACACTCCGTAAACCCAGTGTTGCTGAAAAGAAAAGGCCTTTATTTAATCAGGCATAACATCGCATACATTATACCAGACTAACACTAATATTCTCTTTGCTTTGTTGACATCCACGTTTGCTTACTGTGCCATCTCACGAACTCTAACTAGCAGTCTTCTTCTGCCTTTTGCCGACACTTCTCGGCAACACTTCTCACACACACACACACACACACACACACTGCACACGCACACACGCACACACAGGCTACCGTACAAGGTGTCACCTGCTCATCTGGAGCAATACACATCCTATCTGACCCAAGGACACTTCACCATGTAGCTACAGTGGTCAAAAACTCCACAGCGGATTTTAAAACTAGTTAGTAAATATTAAAAACCTACCAAATTATTGTAATAAAAACTCCAAAACTGTCAAATTCTTTTTTTTTTATTTTTTTTATTTTTTTTTTTATAAAATAACTATAAAAACCTTTAAAAATGTAAATACTAGAACCCTTATTCATCCCACTCTGATGCAGAATAAAGCTAAAACAAAGTCTCTTTGTTTCCTACTATTCCTAGGGTAGTTAAAGTCGCTCTTTCTTGGTTCTAGTTTCAACTCATCAATACCAATTTAAAAAATCCATCATTGGCTTCCAACAACTGTCTGGCCACGAGGTCTTTTTATATCCGCTTTTATGGAGCTCCTGTGTTCGGTCACTCTCTTTTAAAGTAAAAACCCTGTTTTCATATACTTTTTTCATGAACATATTATAAAAAGATAAGATCTTTTGTTTTACAGGTAATTATAATTTCACCCATGACTCAATGAGTAAATATATTAAGGACGATTGTTTGTATGCATTTGTCCTCAGGTCTGGTACATGGACAGCTACACCAACAACAAGATCGTGAAAGAGTATAAATCCATCGTTGATTTTGTGGCAGGTGTTGAGTCGAGAACCTACAACCTGCCTTTCAAATGGGCTGGAACCGACCACGTGGTGTACAACGGCTCCCTGTACTACAATAAGATGCAGAGCAACATCATAGTGAGGTACAGTTTCGAGACGGGCCGCGTGGTCACCCAGAGGGCTCTAGAGTCAGCGGGGTTCCATAACGTGTACCCCTACACCTGGGGAGGCTTCTCAGACATTGACCTGATGGCGGACGAGCTGGGCCTGTGGGCCGTGTACGCGACCAACCAGAACGCTGGGAACATCGTCATCAGCCAGCTGAACCCGGACACGCTCCAGATCCTCAACACATGGAACACAGAATACTCAAAGAGGAATGCCGGCGAGTCTTTTATGATCTGCGGGACGCTCTACATCACCAACTCCCACCTGACCGGCGCTAAGGTGTACTATGCTTACTCCACTAAAACCTCGACGTACGAGTATACAGACATTCCCTTTCACAACCAGTACTTCCACATGTCTATGTTGGACTACAACGCCAGGGACCGCGCCCTCTACGGCTGGAACAACGGCCACCAGGTCCTGTTTAATGTTACACTTTTCCACATCATTAAAACTGAGGACGACTCTTAAGCGGAGGAGCATATACTGTACTGTACACATGAAAGAAGTTATGAAAACATGGAAAAAATGGGTAGTTGCCCCTGAATGTTCTAATAAATGTCATAACATATTTATCCATTCATGTAATTTCCCTGATCAATTTTGGGGAATTTTCTACACATTTATTTACAGTCACCTTGGTATTTGCCTGTTTTCATAATGAAGAGTTAATAAATTGAGATATTGCTCATGCGGAAACGTGACACTTTCTCTTAGAAAAATAAATGGCCGCATTAATTAAAAGCACATTCGGTGCATTATGAAACATATTTGAGGTCAAACATTTACAATTTAATAATGGCACTTTTACTTAGCAACTTTTAGAAACACTGAACAATGAAATTCCTGTAATTTCACAGTTCAATCTTCTCTCTAAATTGAAAGCTTTTCCCCAAAAATGAAGTCTTCATAATTATAATGGTTTTTATTCAGTCTTGCATTTATTTTTCCCCCCTAATTTATTCATATTTTCACTGTGTTCACTAATTGTTCATTTTGTTCTTTCCTTGCCGCCTAATTTATTCCTGCCTTTCACTGCCTCCGTTTAGCCTTCAACTTATCTTTGTACTTTTCCTTTCAAAAGTTTTTGCACTTGACCTTGTACATGACAATGAGAAATGTGGTGAACCATAATAATAATACACCTGTATAGTTACTGTACATGGCTTTTTTGTGTCTATGAAGATTCTCAGTCATCCAGGTCATAGGTATGTCTTGAAGTACTAAGTCAAAAGTACTTCAGCCTTTAATTTAGTACTTTGAGATATTAGCTTTTTTGTAACTTTGTATGCCTTATTAATACGTGCAGTACGTTCTGTAAGCCCAAGGATAACAGCTCTCGTGCATGAATGTTGGCTATCCTAATAGCATTTTTACAGTAACTGTATATCTGTGTATTTTGTATCTGCACAACATCCCATTCTCCTCCTCTCTAACTATAATAATGGTAAAGATCCATTTATACAGACAACGGTAGACTTTAATAAGCATTCATTGTGTAAATAATAAGATATACATAACCAAAATAAAAGTATTGTTTTCTGCGTATCAGTGTTCTCCGGACACAACATGGTCACTTTGTTCCAGAGAATTTTCTGCAACCAATAGGAAACACTGAAAGTAGCACTGCACTATAATTTAACGTGACAACACTTTGAATTATAGACCCGAGTCCAACAATGCTTTTCTGCCAAAACATTTATTTCATTGTCCTCTAAAAAGGACACGGTAACAGAGGGTTTTTGTCATTTCCGGTGTGAACTTACTCGTCGCTGTAAATTTTCTCAGAGCTTTTATCACATTAAAAGATATTTTGCTGTTTTCCTGGTGACTTTCAAATCAGTGATGAAAGAAGTACTCGGATCTTTTACTTAAGTAAAAGCATTACCACGAGGTAGAAAAAACCTCCGTTACAGACTCAAATAGTTTATTTACCATTTTAAAGTACAAGTACAAAATTGCCAAAAGTAAAGTAAAAACACTCCCTATGCAGGATGGCTAATTAAATGAGAAATAGCAAATCACATTATTGATTTATAAATGTCTACATCACTTTAATGTTGCAGGAGTTAATGGTGGAGCCAATTTTGATCAATATATACGTATATACTACCAGCTGGTGAACATCAATACAGTCAATAAAGGCTTCATCTTATATTGACCTATAATAATATATCATTTATTTGTTGATCATATTTTGTATAATTAATCTAAATCTGCAAAGTAACTTGTAACTACACTAGTAAAGTAAATGTAGTGGAGTAAAAAGTACAATATCTGCAACTGAAATATAGTAGAATGGAGGAATAAAGTAGCAGAAAATAAAAAAAACTAAATTAAAGTTCCTCAGAATTGGACTTAATTACAATGTTGTAGTAATATTGACAGTGGACTTAATTGGCAGTTAGTCAACAATAAATAAGTGTATTTCAACATTTTGTATGGAAAGAGATTTTGGACAACTATTTCAATATATTTGAGATCATGGCCAATAGGTGTTATTGATTTCTGCTGTTGATGCTGACTAACCTCGTAAATCCAAAGTAGAACTTTGAACTGGAAAACATAATATTTGTTTTTCACTTGTTTCTAGAAATGCTGAAGTCAAATCAAACAAGTTCATGTGCTGTGAAAACAAAGAGAAATGATCTCACGTCTCATCTTGTTCGGTCTGTTCGAAAATAAACATGATAATTATTGCAAGATAGTACGACAAGAACTGGATAAGAATCTTGTGGCGAACAATGAGATTCTCAAATACCATTTGTAGAGAAACTGAACTCCAAGAATAGAAGTTAATCTCAAAACAGCCATATTTACAGTGCAAAACATTAGCAAGTTTCCAATAAATTGAATGCAGCACAGTGAAACTTCAAATTGTTTTTTCGCTTCCAAGGTCGTAATATTGTGAAAGATGTCTCGAGGCAAGTGACGTGGCTAATAAGATACCGACTATTGGGAACAATTAAAAATCTGAAAAACTGAAATCCCCTGTGTCGATCAGGATTTAACCGCTCAATACAGACACAACTTAGCTCGTTAACATTTACACCTTCTGCAGTCCGTGCCTCATCAGGGAGTCTTTCTGTGGCGAGGAGGCGCGATTGCACGGTGTGTGTCATGACCTTAAGGGCTTTTTTTTCCTTTTTTTTAAGCCATGCACTGGCTGCTGCATGCCCAAAGGTAACTGTCAGCGTTGAGCCAAATGCCCCAACACTAAGCAATCATACAGTACACACACACACACACACACACACACACGCACACGGGTATCCACTGAACACCCAGAGCTCAATGTCTGACGTGTTGAAACTCTCCTCCAGGTCAGATCAATGAATGCCAGCCAAACAGGAAGCATCTTAATAATTAAAATTTTTTAAAAAGGTCAGAGAAGTAGCCACGGTAACTCACGGCTTTAGGACACACGGTATGGATCTCCTGCGATATGGATCCCTGGAGTGCACCAGTGTCAAAACCCTCCCCATGTATTTTATACATTAACTCGTATGCTTCTTGCAGCATCCAGAGGCGTTGAATCTGGATTGAATTACTAGGACTTCAAGTCTTGTACAGAAGGCCAGCTGTGCAGTAAGATGTCAGGCTTCTGATAAATCCCGACAGGGAATTAATCCAATGCTGTACAAACTGTTTCAGCTCTACCATCTATACGCAAAGCTCCTGCCAACCCAACTTTGCCACTGGCCAGTTTTCTCCCCCCCCCCCCAATACTAATCTGCTCCACTCAGTGAGGCACACTTAGCTGCTTCACTTCTTTATTAGCTCGTGTTTGGTCAGGTTTTCTTATCTGCTTGTACATCTCTCGCTGACAAAGAATTAACCATGTTTATGTGGATCCACAAACAATATTTCTCAAGTAACTTTAAAAAAAAATGTTTTATTAGTGTCAGATATTCAACTTTTTGCTATTGAACATGATATATAAATATTTTAGTTAATGTATTTGCACTTATGCCATGTCCTGAAACAACACATTGAGGCACCAGCACAGCCAAGATGATTTTTTTTTCACACTTTATTTATTTTTTATTTATATGTACCCAAGAATGTTTTTTCACCCCCAAACTTGAATTTCGTTGCTTATCCCTAATATTTAATGTTACAAGGAAAGACATGAAACTAAGTTTCCTGGGGCTTTAAAGTTAAGTAGCAAGAATGCGTTTGTGTAATCCTTAATAATTTACCAGCCTCCAGGCCAGTGTCACTTGGAATACAAAGGGTAGAGAAACTGTTCTGTAAATGACAGCATATTGCAGTTTTAGCTTAACTTCTGCTGAGATTTGGTGCGAATCGTGCAAAACTGGACAGAAAATGTAAACAAATCCAGCATTGCTCTACTGTTGGGGTTGCTCCTTCCAGGACAAAATGCAACATAACTGCGAGGAATACACAGCAACACGAGGAAACAACACGCAGGGAGCATTAAAGATAAATAAAGCGCCAGCAAGAGTTGATTTATTAATAAAGACAGGACACAAACGGAGTAGAAAAGCAAGTGGGGGCTAAGGTGGAGGGCCCTTTCCTTAATAGTGGCAACAACACAGAGTGAGTAATTGCTTTTAAAAACAGACAACTCGGTGCAGTCAGATAACAGGAACAGGGTACGCTAGCTTTCAGTCGACACAACATCATATGCCTCGGATGTCCTGCCAGAATTAGTTCCCCCCCCCCCCTTTTGTTTCCAGAGCTGTCAACTCAAATGACACAGATGTGCAGTGATAGGGATTTAACATTGAGGCTGATTATATTCGTGTTTATTAGCGTTGTGTTGCTAGGTAACAGCTTGGGTTCAAATGTATTCCCTGTCAGCTATTCATATTAATATACGCCGCAACAGGAAATAAACCCAGACTAATTTAGAATGCTGAATATTAAACAGTCTCTAGAAATGGCCGTACTTAACACACAGTGCAACTTTTTTTTGTGTTGACAGCCATTACCCATCACCCAAATGAGAAATATAATTACTCTGGCCCATTTGATGCCATTTTATTAGCATCCACTGGGAACCCTTATTTATCATTATTACACTATAAACATTAACATCTGCTAACCAACAATGTGGATGACTTTAGCTGTCAGTCCAGCTTTGCCAACACAAAAGTATTAGAATAAAATGACGTGTTTAACACTACAGGAAGTGTGAATGGTCTTTTTTTTTCCCGCTGAAATAGTATATTTCTATATACATTTCTGATCATTTTGATTATAATATGTGATGCTACAAATCATCCTGAGAGCTGTGAGCTAAAAAAAAAAAAAGAAAGATCACCTCATCACTGGGTGTTAAAATGAGATTCAAACATATATTTCTGTACTAACACAGGCACCAAAAGACAAACATTGCATCAGGAAACACGGGAAAGGAGAAAGCAAAAAAAAAAAAAAAAAAAAAAAAAGGAAAAAAAATTTTTCAACTGTAAGAAGGATGGCATTATGTTAACAAAAATCTAGGGGAAAAAAAGACAATTTCCGACCTAACTGAGGGAAGAAGATGCTTTCAAACGTCAATTCGGTTAACTCAAACTCAAGATAGAGCCGCAGACTGATGTCTCTAAAACAAGTCAACTGTGGTGATTGAAGTCATTAAAAGTTAACAGCTATTGGTGTCAGGGAACACTTTGAATTTACATTTAAAGCAGGACTGTAACAAGACAAGATTTAGCCTCCATCAAAAGGCCTCCCTTTGTAGGTCACACTTTATAATTGGGTTTGTTTCAGATGAGTAAAAATCTAAATTGTACTTTGATTGCTGTGCTACTTTAACAAATGACATTGTTGTTTTCAGTTTGAGAACGGAACAAATCTCTTTACCAAATCATGCTTCACTGCAATGTTCTTTTTGGTATAAAATTATTTATTTACCAAAAACGCTGATATTTTTTCACCCCTCCTTGATCCCCAATATCCCAATGTACAAAGCAAAAACCTTTTAAAAGACACAAAATAGTTTATTAAGAATTATATTAACAGTTGGGAGTGCTACAGATGGGCTGCCAAGGTGTAGCTAGCAACTTTAAATATACCTAATTTTCTCCTAAAAGAAGAGGCTATATTATATTTTACTTTTTATACGTTACAGTCAATGCAAAATCATATTCATACAATTTGTGAAATGTAACATGCCGATCTAATTAAAATGCATTCCTGAAACCAATACACACCCTAATGCATGTGAATGAATCAAAAATAAAAAATCCTAGCATACCAGTTACTTGATGTACTGGTCCTTAATTCTAATTATAAATACATTGTACATCTTTCAAAACAATTTTTGTATTATTTCTCAGCGATCCTCACTTTTGAATCGTTTCCCTTAAACCCCCGCAAAATATTGTTCAATTGTTGAGCGTTCTTGTCTTAATTTGGAGTGTCTTTTCTCGGCAAGCTCGTCAACAAACCTCTAGAAATGGTGCTTTAAAATGGCAACATTTTGTCTGTATCTGCTTTTTAAACCTCAGGCCAATCCACTTTGTACAACAATGATTAGATTCAAAGTGTCGGACGCAAAATGCATCTTTAATGGAAGCGTAACAGTTGGAGACAGTTATATCCCCACAGAGAAAATTATGTGTAACTTTTAATGCACTCGCCACAGTGGGAATCAAAATCACTCGCCTGCCTCTCAAGTTTGAGATGTATACTACGAGAATACACGCGTAGAAACAAACGTTTAAAAAAAAAGGACACAACGGCAACACAATTGCCGTCAACACATTCCCTTATCCCACCCTAAGATTGCTCTATAATTCCTCCAGCAGCAGTTATTGACAAAAAAAAAACAGAGCAGCATGAATGACTGTCACATCCCCTCAAGCAGTTACGGATGATCAAAGCTACTGTAAAGTTTGGTCTGTCTGTCCACCAAACCGAATTACTGAACCCAGAGGCTGTAGTTATCGTCCCACATCGTCTCAGATATTTCATGGTGGGAGATAGAATAGAGGAAAATGAAGCAGGAATACTTCATCTTAAATTTAGCAGGTTTTGAGTGAGACCCGAGTGGAAATCCTGTCGTTGTGTAAAAAGACGGAGACATTTAGATGAAGAGATAGAGACAGCTTATTTTGTCCTTCCCCACCACTTGTGTTAATATTGAATGTCACTTGTTCCCAGGTTCGCATTTCTGCATTTGGCTGTACTCCTCTGCAATCATCCCTTATCTGTGTGCACAGCAGCTAAAGGTTCGTCTCTCTGAATGAATGGGCCCAATAAACCTGTCACGGCCCAGACTTGTTGACTGTGTATTGACTCAGGTTACAGTGATCCATCCTTTTTATTAGCTCCAGTTTGGCTACAGATTTACAATGTGATGTTCTGCCCACACATGACAATGCCATTACAAAAAAAAAAGACACAAAGTCACTTCACATGGTGCACTTGCTCAGTATTTGTTGCTCTCAGAATACAACAGGTGCCATGGTGTTTTTTTTTTGTTTTTTTATAACCGAGAACTACAACTTCTCATTTACTGATTCTTGAGAAAAGTGTAATTATTATTAATTATTATTATTATTATTATTATTATTATTATTATTATTATTATTATTATTATTATCCATGATTTAAATGTACTGTAAACAAAAAAATATTGAACAATGTTATCACTCACAAATGTATTGTCTGGTTTATAAGACACAGTAATACACAACAATAAAAGAAGATATTCATTTATATTTGGGTAAAATAATAGCTTGTTTCTAAAGAAAAAAAGAATTATACAATAATGATGCTGCTCTATGATAGACCCATTAAATAAAAGATCACTTTTCAGCATATAAATTACAGTACATTTTCATGGCTACGTATAGCCTACACAACACAGCACAAAGACCTTGTGTCCAAACCAAACATATATGTAGGCGCTTCATTACTTTTGATAGACAGCACTTTGCAGCTGATTATCAGTTTTACAACCACCTTCCTCTGTGTAGCCAGTAGCAAGAATGAACCAGGAGAGAGGACGAAACTCACAAAATTCAACAACAATGACCGACAAATAAATAAAAAGCGCTAAAAGGCACCGCAGCTGGTGTACCAAGCATCATTAAGCCACATACATGAGAAATGAAAAAGCCTTCCACTTCTAATTTAATAAAGAGCAGACTAAAACACAGATATGCACAGACAATATAAAACGCCACAGTGGCTGCAGAGAAACTCAGAAACACACATACAGTATTATAGCTAGAAGAGAGCTGCAGAGTTTTTATAGTCCTCTACAAAAACACACACACACAACCCCACGTTGCTTAGCAACTCTGAGGTTCTCACGTGGACAGTGGTGAAATGTAACTAAGTACATTTACTAAGCAGAGGACTTGTACTCGAGTGGCCCACATCCTTTTCACGCTACTTTATACTTCTACTCAACTACATTTCAGAGGTTAATAGGCCTACTGTATTTTTTACTGCGCTACATTTATTTGACATCTCAAGTTACTAGTTACTTTCCAGATTAAAATGTTTACATACAAAACATATGAAGAGTTTATACAATATTTGTTTTAAATGAAACTACCGTAGGCTTAGTATATGATTAATCGCAACTATCTTTATTATGGTTTATTTTTAATGTCAAAATATGAAGAATATTTCATGGGTCCAGCTGCTCAAATGGTAGGATTTACTGCTTTTCCTTGTAATTATTTAAATGATTAAAAAAAATGTTTTTAATAACTTGGAGGATTGCACTGTTTGACAAAACAAACAGAGAGTGTCACTGTGTTTTGAAATGTCACAAACCACACAATCAATCCATAACAACCAGGAGATTCATCCACGAGGAAAATAATCATTTGCTGCCTTGTATAAAATAGTTCAACACAAACTCCAAGCAAACCAACTGCAACAAAATGACGCATAGACATTAATGCATCCGCAATCTAATGCTATAATAATAATAATACACCAGTAACAAGGGCCATGTTTCTGCATCAAGTAGGCTGCTTTTACTTTTGATACTTTAAGCACATTACAGGCTACTTGCATGGTTCTATTTGAGTAATGCAGTACTTCTAATGGGAGTATTATTTGTTTTACAATTACTATTTTTGCTCAAGTATCTGAATACTTATCACATCCAATCCCAATGAGTTTGTAGAGGCACTCACCTGTATTTGTGTGAGACTCGTTAAATGACGCGTCCATCCAGCTCTGTCCGCTATAAACTGTCCGCTCAGATTCTCCGTCATGCTGGGCTCCTCAACGTCTTTGAAACACGCACCTCACGCACCTCACGCACCTCACGCACCTCACGCACCTCACTGAAGGTAGAAGTTCCTTCCACGAGCACGCTCAGACCCAGCATGCACCTGGTGGTGACGAAAATTCCGGCGCTGTTTGATTTTGGGTCACTTAGGCCAGGTGATGCATTACACTTAATTAAGATAGATGCATCTCACACACACATACACACACACACACACACATTTACCGAGGTACAATAAAGCTAAACTTAACCCAAAATGACGCAATTCTTTTTTTATATTGCATCTGTATTGCAATAGTTAGATGCTTAAGTAAAGGTAAAAATTGTGATATTTTAAAATACTAAAACAAGTACACAAAAAATGGCTTTGTTGCGGAACAAGAGTACATTTAATATGTTACTTCCACTTCTGCTGTAGACATTTAGCATTGTTTAAAGAGTGAAACATAAGGTTTAGCCCGACTCCCCGTCCTAAAGATTTTATTAGTGTCTTAGTTAAAAAAAATTTAAAGATTAAAATAAAAAAACGCCAAAATATTTTACTTCATCACTTATGTTTCGTTATGGGAATTCAGCACAAATGAATGTGTCAAAAAATATGAACAGAACTTAAAAAAACTTTCTACCTATCATTTATTTAGGTTAGCTGTCATCTTACTACTCATTGTTTTTTGGGTTTTTTTTTACATTTGGTGACAGTCATACTGACACATTATTATGATTGTGAACTTTGAATTATACCATTAATTGTTGGGGAATTGAAGTGTATCTAAGCTCATTCGACTGGTTTATACGTACGCCTGTTGTACATTGCTCAGGACGAGGGAGTCAGCTAAATACCTCAAATATAACAATACATTTGTGTGAAATATTAGTGTACATAACTAATTGTTTAAATACAGGAAGATATTTTAAAGTTAGTTTTGATTTCACAAAATGTTGATTTTCCTTCAGTAACTCCTCACTTATTGCATGTTATGTGATATCACCTCAAATGTACAGTATGTTGTCAAGAAATTATATGAACTGGCCCTTTTTCTTTTTTTCTTTTTTTTTTCTTACCTTTTTGGTTATTCTGCTAGTTTTTGAAGCGTTTTCAAAGCGTTTATCTACGTGTCACAGAACTTTCATGTGTTCACTTCAGATGGGACGGATTCTAGGAAAGATTCCTATGTTTATGACTTCCAAGTTTGCAATGTTGTATGATAAATATAAAAAGATTTACAAAATTCCATTAGATTTGGGCGATTACGACTTGGATGTATTGTCAAGTCGGAGACTCAACGTTATGTGCATTCATCAGGAGCCTGATCCCCACGCACCGGACAACACAGAAGAGCTGGCCAATCAGAGCTCCCGTTTGCTGCTCTGTGGACCGGACTACTTACACGTCTTTAAAATAAAGAAAGATCACAAAATGGAAAGTATGTGGCTAGACACATAAGTAAATGGTGGCACAGTCATATTACATTCTGTATATTGCACATATTGTAAATTGTTAAGGAGCTAAATGCCTAAAACATGCTTGTAAAATCTAGTCACATATTTGGCCAATTTTCCGCCTTTCTCAGTAATTCACGATAAATGTTAAAGTGATGGTGGTCGACAGGTCCTGGGAGAGCCATGCGGGATGTTTGGGATCTACAGCAGTCAGGACAGATGCACCAAGATCTTTTGACTGACACCCGAGCATGTCGAGGCATAAACGAACAGGGCCTTCTTCCAGATTAACTTTCTGCTGCTCAAGCCTCAGAGATTGATCTGCGCCAAGGACTGGCGAGGCCTTGGCGTCGGTATTGTAAAAAGAGATTGGATCTATTCTTTGAAGGAAAGAGCTTCGAGAGTTGAGAGAGAAAGAGCATGATAAAAAATGATGGCACTTTTATTGAATCACTTACAACCGTTGTCTGGGATGTGCTCACACACACACACACACACACAGAGAATCACACGTATTTGTACGGGTCAGTGGTAGTTTCAGGTCATTCAGAAGTCAGTTTTTCTTTCAAATTCAAGCAGAATACAGGTAAATTGAATAAGTTCTTGTGCTGCTCGCTATGATTTAAGTGAAAACAGACACTACTACCACTCATCAGATGAAATGTACTGAGGTCCGCTCATGCAAGAAGCGTGTTTTCGGTATTGTCTTTGTATACGTTTAGAATTGCGTTAAACAGCAGATAGTGCAGGTGTTGTTGGTCGCAGTTCTCATGCACATACAGCAAGACGTTTTTAAATCTGTCATCTAAAAGTTCAGGCTTTCATCATGCAAGTATTTTTAAGTATCATATTTGTGTGATTGTCTTAGTGATTGAGTTTCGTTGAGCAGGCGTTAAAGGAATAGTTCAACGTTTTAGGAAATGTGCTGCATCTTGTTTGCTTAATCCAGACAAAAAACACAAATGTAGAAGCAATTTTTGCATTTTTGATCTTTGGACAGAACCAGGCGAGCTGTTTAAGATAAGATAAGACAAGATAAAACTTTATTTATCTTATCTTATCTTAAACAGCTCACCTGGTTCGGTCCAAAGATCAAAAATACACCTAAAAACGACAAATTGTCGCCTCTACATTTGTGTTTGTGTCTGGATTAAGCAAACAAGATGCAGCACATTTCCTAAAATGTCTCCCGCTCCAATCTTTATGCTAAACTAAGCCAATAACCTCCTGGCTCTATCTTCATACTTAATGCACAGACATGAGAGTGATATCAATCCTCCCGGTCAACTCTTGTCAAGAAAGCCTATTTTACCAAAATGCACGGATGCAGTAGAAGCTGGCAGTGACCTGCAATAAGCTGCAGGCAGTCAACCTTATTGTGTTTGACACGTAGACTGTATAAACATTAAGGGGCGAACAGTGGGGATGGGATGGCACCACCTCCATTACACTCAGCTACTGCAGAAGCTTAGGTGGGACAAATGTGCTGCCAGCCTGCTCTGCATTAGGAAGGATTGGAAGCACACTGTGGTTGTGTACATCAGCTGTTTCTGGAATCTGTCACTCAGCAACTATCCTGGATTTAGTTGGACTGTAGTTGTCTCAAAAACTGTTGGTAATCAACCCAATGCGTTTTAGTGGATCAAGAGTTTATACTTGTGTTTTCAAAGATAATTTTTTTTTTGTTTCTCTTATGACTTTCTCATTTCTAATGGTTTGAAGTTAAAGCAATTAGACATTCATGAGAGATTCATATGCATTCCCCACGCAAATGATTCAATTATGTTCCGTAAATGAGGCGTGACTGACCTTTCAAAGGGAACTATTCAGTTCTCACAATTGCCTCCATGGTTCAGCTAATCTATTTTGCATTTCCTGATGCATCAAATGGGGCTTACAATATCAGAACATTTCAGACGGTGTCAGGTAACAACACAATCTTGAAGACTGACCTAATTATTGTCTTTAAAACTAGATTTTAGTTGCTATAATGCAAACTGTGTGCAGCCATATGGAAGGCTCCCAGCTGATTTGGGCAATACACTGTGGATGACCTGTGTGTTAGGGAGCTAAACTGGTCAGCTAACCAGCACTTTCTTCATTTGCTTGCTAGGTAATATCTAGTAGAAGTTAGTGTGGTTTCATTACTCTTTTTTACTGGATAATAAACAAGGTGCAACCCACAAATGGATTAGTCATCACAATTTCATGTTATGCACCAAAACACTGTTGAAACCCAGAAAACTTTTTTATTTTTTTTTTTTACTGAAGGACCCAAAGTTTTCAGAGTAACAAAATATGTCGTGCTGAATTTGAGGGAATGTGTATAACATGATGCATTATGGAGAGTTGGAACAAGCTGATAATTAATAATGATTTTTTGATATGGTTCCTGGGAAATACATTTTTTTTAACCACTGTACCTTTTCAAAATCATCAATTTTTCCATTTGCCTGCCGGTACTTTCCAATAAATCTGACTGAATCCTCCGAACTGACAGACTTGTTAAGAAATACATACAGGTTGTTCAATTAATGTAGTCTGCTAAGCTAAGACAAGTTACAAGTATATTATCAATCATTTTCAATGAATTTAATTCACCGAGGTAACTTTGTAGACCTACAGGAATTTTTTTTTAAATTTCTGCTCCAAGTTCTTTGTTAAAAAAGCACTTTCAACTATTAAGTGCAAGCGGAGGAACACTGCACACAGACGTTTTTGAGCTGGCACAGGTTTCCAGTAGACAAGTCTTCACTGCTGTTCTTCATTTTCCTGACCCGTAGATGAGACAAAACAACCCTTGCCTGTCTGCCATTTTTCATAATCATAATCAATCGGACAAGAAAAGCTGTTGAAGGTGCTCCATGTCGATCCATCTTTCTCAATCATCTTTTCCACCATCACTCCTGAGTTCAATTCCACTGCCTTTAGAGGCAACCAAGTTATTCTCACTCCCCCCTGGGAGCAACAGCATGGAGCTGAGGTGCTGTGAGAAAAGCTAATGAATGTATTTGTCATATCTCTAATGGCTCACTATATCACCACAGCACCTTGGCTTGGGGTTTATGGTAATCGAGACTGCAGGAAAAAAAAAGAAAAAGAAGTGTGTTCTGCTTTAGGATTTTTCCTCTTTCTGATGAGACAGCTTGGGAGAACATTGAATTGACGGCAATTTTTTTTTTTCTGAGCCAAACTTGTGAAAACATTGACAATGTGCTACGGCAAATGACAACCGAAAAACACACAGTTGGTAAATCGGTATTCAAATCAGCAAGAGTCCAGGAAGGGCAAATTTATGATGACTCAACTCTGCTATTGATCACAGCCGGCTTATTCTAGCCCCTGAGGCCCACACACCCAGACCAATAATATCACCTTGCTCCCAAGTTATGCTGAGATGTCTTTACTGATACCAACTCCAGGAACTTTCTTTTTTTCACTTGCCTCACAAATGTAATCCAGCAGCAGAAATTCATCTTCCGCCATTAAGTCTCAAGTGACTCAAAAATGCAAATGACCAAGTTTCTCTGGTTCTGGAGTACAGAGCACGACCGAAGAAGACGTGGAGGACAAGTGTTCACAAGAGACATATTAAGATTGAGTTGGAAGTTAAAGTAATTAGTCCACAAATGAACATGTTACACGGGGACGTTATTCTTCGAGTGTTGATCAACTCCAGTGGGATCGTGTGAACAGCAGCAGCATATTTCATTTGTATGTTTTGAGAGTTTCACAAGTATATTCTATGTAGCATGAATAACGGTGTGTGTGTGGGTGTGAGAAGGGAGAGAAGAAATATTTGTTCAAGAAATCTCAAGGGCGGCTGCTGCAGCTTCTATGGAGACAAGAACACACACGTACGAGGGGAGAAGATGATGGCTGGCTGCATGGTTCTGATGCTCTTTAAAAGCACAATTGATCAGCAATTCCTTCTATGAGCCCACAAATCCTTCAGACTTCAAACACACCTCCTGAAGGTTAGGGGCACAGAAGTGAGTAGATAACAGAGGGACGCCTCAGCAGAGATGCCTTACTTTGTTGACATAAGACATTACCGGGGAATGTTCATAAACCTACTGCCCTCGTGTGGTTGCTCCTGAGCTTCAGTTCAGACTTTATCGACGGGCATGTTCCTCTCCGAGCTGTCGGATTCTAAAACACCGTGGACCTGCTTTAGATTTGTCCATCTTAATACATTCAGTCATCATATTACGCTAATTGACAAATAAACTATGTTCTTTATATCACTGTGCTTCTTTCAGTAAATGCTGAATGGCCTGTTTTATGGCAGAGTTGGATAAATTCAAAAGAGTACAAAAAATGTATCATAAATTCCAGTAACAGTATGTAGGTATCTACTATTATCACAAGGAAGAGTATACTTATATACATAACTGAGTGAACATACTTTAAAAATGCACAATTCCAAGGTTACAAAATGTATTTACTATCGTTGCAATTCTGTTGCTCCGTCCTTGCCTTTCATTTTACAATAAAAGTAAGTGAAGCTGTTCTATATACTCAGGTGTCGCTTGAGTTTTGACCTCTTCATGCTTTTCATCGTTGTCAAATTGAAATGTGTCATGGTGCATCCGACAATTGTGATGCTGAACACTCGCAGATAAAGCTGCAGTCATATGTGAAGCTGAATGCATCTAGTCCACTGCAATCAAGACATCGTGTTGTTTTATTGCACATGTGAATCTCTCGTTCCCTGTCTCACGCCACACACTCAGTGGATTATAACACACACCAACTTCAACGCACAGTTTCCCTCCTCTTGGCTCATACTTGGACGCCAACTTTGCCTCTCCTCCAGAACTTTATTTTTTGCCCGCTCCCTGTATAGATATGTAAATAACCTTTTTTGACTCCATCCTTCAACCATGCCCCCAATTAAACTTAAGACCCAAAAAATCCGCTGCACTGGCTCACAAGCTAAATAAAGTCAGGCATATTCTGCCCACACATCACTCCCAAAAGCATTAACACTTCTATGCAAACTACAGATGGAAACGTATTCCCTGCATGAAATACACTAATTCACAATAATCCACATATTTGACCACGATGGAACATGAAGTATTATGCAGCTTCCATTTATACCTGACACCAACTTTAGCGTAACTAATATTTAAAGACTGAACACCTGATCATCTCTCCTAATATTTCTCATTTATTCTTTATAAAGCTGGATACGTCTTGCAAACCTTAAAGGGTTACTCTCGGGATTTAGTGTTGCACTTCCATGTAGTTGGGGGACTTTTGAGAGACACATTTAAAAACAATGGTCCAAATCAAGGCAGCAGAGTCAAGCCCATAAAACCGGGGATCCCATAATGCAATTTTCTAGCGTTTTTCTTTTCTAGCCAAGAACATTGCCTCTCCTTTTGGCTCCACATCCCCAAGTTAAAATAACATCATACGACTGTTTTCACAGGTTGAAAAGTACTCCTAGTCACTAGCGTATGTAACATTGGTAGAGTGTCACTTTAACACGCGTGTGACACTCATGCCATCATATCAAGAGGCGGTTTGATCTCTAGATGTTGTTTTATGTGGATTTGTTCACAGACGTTCATGTGTGCGAGATCTCCATGAGGTATTTGTCTCAACATCTAACAGTAAGCAGAAATCAATACCGTATTATGTCACGTCAGTATTGTTTATACCCCACATTTAATACTGAGGCAAAAACCGAATGCGTTTTAACATGAAAGTGCTTTAGAACATTTTAATTTGAAGCAAGCAAATAGATCAAGGCAGAGAAACGGAGATGTTTAAGTTCAGGACAGTTTTATCTATATAGTAATCATTGCAGTGTAGAATGGATTTTACAATGAACACAGTTGATCAAATAGTTTACTTTATGTGTATTGACCTAAGGCAGAATGCCTTGGATGGATTAGTGATTAGTACGTACAGAGGTACTGGAGGGTGAGCTGGGGTTGCGATGTTAATTAAGCTGGTAGTCAAGTCCCCAGGGATCAGTTCTGTAGGATGAACAGTTTCCTCTCTCTGCGTCATCGTCACAGTAGCAATGAAGTTTGTCCGACTCGTCCCACACTTCGTTTCACCCACGCAAGATAACTCCGCGCAGGAATATCCGTCAATTAGATTATGAAAGCAACATGTTGACTGAGAGTTTTGATATTATCTCAGGGATATTAGAAAAAACCTTTCATATTCTTCACTCAGAACACTTGCATCACCGGCAAATTTGCTGCTACATCGATCACCCACTGTGCACACCACCAGGTGAGCCTGACCATGAAATCTTTCATCTAAAAACAGCATTTCAGTACCTGATTTAGAACTCGCCAGCAAAAAGAGATTATGTGTCTTTTACAGCATATATTCATGCTTCATATTTGGGTTAAATAAAGGTACGTGTCAGGCAGTTTTCCGTTGATTTAAGTCTCTAATTTAGACGGCAGCTGTAAACAAATAACTAATTCTCATATTTGCATGTACTGTATAATCTACACATTTCACATTCCCTGTTGTAGCCTATAGTGTATTTAGGCATCTTTAACACTGTCAAGTTGCCATTTACATTGCAGGCATTGAGCTGATAGAGGTGCTAGTGTGTCGAATGAAGTGTCAAATGAAAACAATAAGAGCCAAGTTACTTTGCAGATAAAATATTGTATTTTGTACTGCATTAAATCATTTTGACACTTATAGTTACTTTGCAGATAAAGATTTACGTATATAAAATAGGTTAAACTACCCATGACCATTAGCTCCAAAGCTTAGGCTACATGCTAATGCGTCAATAACAGCTAACCATTAATATTTTAAATAATAACAGTTTTTTTGACACTGGTAGCTACTGAGTAGGCATTTTGTAGTGAGAGCTGAGTTATATGTGTTACTTTCCCTGGAAGGAAGCTGAAGGATGCTTGTTTGAGGTGATTAGCTTAGCTTAGCAAAATGAGTAGAAGGAGGGACAAACAGCTAGCTGGTCCCTCTCTAGAGATCCGCCTACCAGCATCTCTGAAGCCCACTATTAACACATTCATTATTGTTTGTTTAATCAATGACAATTTAGTTATCTTTACATTTAGTCATGGGGAGTTACATGCAGTCTATAAGCTAATTGCCTGGTGGTATCAAGCCGGAAAAAAAAGCAAGCATAGCTCCCTAAATTTTGAAAAGACGTAACACATTCTACATCTTACAAAAAAATAAAAAACACAAATTTATAGGCAACAAAATGAAACCTTGTTCAATTCAATCAATACACTAGTTTATAGCTTTGTAGGTTGTAATGCAGGGCATGACCAGTAGCATATGGTGGCTAATGTTAGCTCACGTGGCATTACTTTCCTTCCTTTGTGTCATGCACAAATTACAATTCGAATATTACATTTGTGTTTGAACTTTATCTAAACCCAATGCTGTTAATATAGATCCGTGAACATTTGCAATAGCTGGTCATTGAGTCGGTTTTTGGTTTTGGATAACATGGACGACACGTTGTGCTGTAAGTTAGTCCCTTTCAGTATTCAGCAGTACGCTCACATTTCACAGCCTGTTATAGTGTGACTCATTTGCTGTCCCACAGCGGCACTATTCATGCTCGTCAGCTTCATCCAGATGACCATATGAGCAGGAGAGGAGCGTGAGCTCCACACCAGAGAATTCATTAGCGGCCCTGAATTTCACATTGCCATCATCCCTCTGTTTCTTTTGAGGTAGCCAATGAAATTCAGGCTAGTGGGCGGCCTGAGGCAATGAGAGCAATACTTGAGGAGCGAGAACAGTAATTGGACCTTGTGTATATATATATGTGTATATATATATATATATATGTAAATCCAGGTTGTGACAAGCCACTTACTACAGTGTCGCCTTGGCAGCCATGTAAATATTTCTCAGCCATTCTACTGACCGGCAGTGGCTTTTCATTGGAGGTCGTCGGAGCTATTGCAGGTCACCGGAGTGAAAATAACCCGCAGTCGCATCCAGTAGCTTTAAGAGAAGCAAGGTAGCGCTAAAGTATTTGAGAAATATATACATTATGAAACTTCGGACTGTTTTATTTGGGATTGATGAGGAAGTACAAATCAGCTAGTCGAGAGCGCTCGGAGCATAAAGTATAAAGCATGATAAAGTTTTATTTGGTCAGATACAAAATATAGTTCCTCTTTATCTACAGCGATATTTATCTAATTACCTTTTTTCCCCCTCAAATTGAATCCTTCAAGAGGAATATTTTTTTCCTACTTTGTACTGACACTGGAGAAAAAACAGGGCAGACAAAGAAATACTTAAATGTACAACAGGGAAAGTCTGAAAGAAGCGATGGTAAATATGTTTCGGAAAAAAATAAATTAACAACCAAAATTAAAGACATTTGTTTACATTTGTGACATAAAATTGAGGAGTGTGCGTTTATGTAAACATTAAAAAAAAAAAAATACTGCTTCTAACATGCTTAGGTATTCATTACACATAGAATATGTACACATTTGTACAAGCCAGTCAAAAAAAGCAAAAATAACTTTTTCCATATTTCAGGTGAACAACCAGCTGTTTTTGCTTTAGTTTCTGCTGTTAACACACATTATTTGAAGTCATGTGTCAGCCATGCTTGTTTTTTGACAATATGGTGGAAGATTATCTCCTGCTCGCAGCTTGTAAATATGGTCTGTGGCTGGAAAAATTAATTGTTCTACCACTCACTTTGGCAGGTTAACTGGCTAGTCTCGTCTCTACTCTAAAAAGCAGTTTGGCTAGAGAAATATTAAAAGTGCCTTTTTGAATTGTGGAATGTGGAAAGTTACATCACTGCCCTGCAGAGAACCTTCTGTGTTTCGGGTACATTTACAGGTGACATTTTCATGTTTTCCTCTGCACGGGTGAGATCTTGATGTCTTTTCTTCCACCTGCTGTCCGTTTGTGTAACGTAGTGTCCTCGTCCTCTCCTGTCTGCTGCTTGGCAAAGTTGACAAATACCTGCACAACAGAAAAAAAAAAACGGTTCAGTACAAAATAAAAACTTGCATAACCGTCCCAAGGCACAAAAAGGAACATAATGTATCTGCTCAGGATCGCAAGACATAGTTTACCGATTATACAAGAAGCTCTAGCTACAGTACATTTAAAATGTCAATGTCAAGATTATTTAAATAAATCATAAACTTGTCCTTACAGATAAGTACGACATATTTAAATATTGAATCTAATAGTGTTATATAAGACAGAGAGTTGGAAAGTTTTATCTATGTGTGTAATTGCAGCATAAAGGTATGTTGTCTTATTCTGGCCTAGTCCAAGGTGGCAGTGCTGTTTCCTCTAATATTTAACAAGAACATTGCTCAATGCAAAATTCAGCTCAAAGAGGAGGAGGTATTGATAGATTTTAGAGCTTTCCTTTGACAAAAAGAAAAAAAGCACGTAATATTGAAACATGAATTAATATTGAGGTCAAATTAGTTTTGCAAAAGTTTGTATTTAAAAAAAAAAAAGAAAAGAAAATTGTAATAGTTTGAATCCAATTCTTTGGACTAAATCCCTGACATGTATTAAACACAGGTCGCGACTCTCATTGTCTTGGTTCACAAGTACCTGGTCCAGTGTTGTCTGGGAAACGGAGTAGTCTTCGATGCTGAGCCTTTCTTTATTGGCCACCACCAGCTGAAATATCCTGGCCAGGGAGGAGGAGGCGATCTCGTACTGCAGCGTGTTGTAGTGCTTCTCCCTCTGAACGCAGCCGGGGAAGCTGCTCTCCATGAAGCTCTCGACAGGCTCCAAATCTGGGGACAAGCCCGCTTTAGCTGCCTTAATTTTCATAGTCACGACGTAGCCGTCACCAAATCTGAATCAAAGAAACACATTGTGAAGACATTAAACATTTTTCAGGATGCATGTCAATTCTCTTAACTTTTTATAAATATTAAGGTACTCACCCTCCCTGTCTCTTAAGGTAATATTATAATATATTAAGGCTATCCACATTCATTTGGATGCTTACACATTTTTTCCAGGTACCATGAGGCAGGCAAACCTTTATTTATCAAGGTTTAGAATTGGGATATTAAAATGCTACCCACTCACTGTACAAGCCTGCTAAAATACAGAAAACCTCTTACTTGTATTTGAGATGCTGGATGGTACCCAGACACTTGAAAGTCCCATTGACCATGATGGCCAGTCGAGTGCAGAGGGCCTCACACTCCTCCATACTGGTGGAAAACAACCATAATCCATCTTTATTTTTACTGTTGCTATTTCACGTCAATGAGCAATGAATCATCATTTATAGATCTCTATGGTAAAATCAAGCAAATGCCAATCTAGCTATGATTTTATCAACAGTTGTTGGCAGAAGCATTAACTGTGTCAGCTGCTGCGGCAGATGTGCGCGCTGGATTAATTTCATTATTAGATGTTGAACCTGTGTGATGTTAGCACCACAGCCCTGCCGTCCTGGATGACGCTCATGATGGCATTCCACAGGAAGCGTCGAGAGTGGGGGTCCATCCCCGTCGTGGGCTCATCCTAAACACACACACACACACACACACAGACACGAACACACAACAAACTTGAATCTCCGAGCACATAATTCCATATGAGACCAAATCCTTATCTCTATCAGCATATGGCAAACATCTCAGATTTATGCCAATTTGAATTTAACGGCGCAGTTGCCTGCCAATGTAGAAAACATTCGAGGCCAGGCTAGACTGAACCCATATGGCTCGCCATCTGGATCCATAGACCATTTCATTGATAAATCCCTGCATAAAGCCCAAAAACCCAAACAATGGGTTCATGAGGTCATCATCACTGGCTAACTCACCAGCAGGACCAGCGCTGGGCAACCAATCATTGCGATAGCTGTGGAGAGTTTGCGCTTGTTGCCTCCACTGTATGTCCCTGCGCAGCGGCCGGCATACTCTGTCAGTCCGAGCTTCTGGATGCCCCACTCTGCCACCTACAGGGGGAGGGGGAAATATGCATGTGGTGGACACGTCCGTCGACATTACATTTTGAGGATGGGCAACCCCTACTGTTTACTGAACAATAACAATGTAACAGCCTAATGAAAATGACAAATCAAACAGTAGTCAACGCAGCGCAAAGAGACAATGTTCAAAACAAACACGGAATGAAGAAAACAGAATATAAAGCTCTCTATGCAGGGCTGAGCCAAACAGCAGAATGAAACATCCACTGACTGCTAAAGATGAAAAGCAGCTGGAGTCCTACTCACTCTGGGGATCTCTGACTCGGGCACCCCTCTGAGACGAGCGTAAAGGTAAAGATGCTCCCTGCCGGTTAGGAGCTCATCGATGGCATCAAACTGAGGGCAGTAGCCCATGTTCTGGTGCACGTCCAGAATCTCTGTCAGGATGCTACAAAACAAGACACAAGGTGCCACTCGTTGCAGTGGGACAATAGAGCAACAAACTGATGGGGTTGGACTGATAAAGTCATTCCCTAAAACATGTCATGAAGATCTGAGAGGAAGCCGATTCCCCCGAACAATATGATGTAAAAACAAAACTAAAGAAAAACTGAAAAAATTACATTTAATCTTCTTGTTAGTTGAATTTGTTCTTTTAATGGACAAATGGGTTTTTGTCATTAACCACTGACATTTAATAGATCTGTGATTCCCAACCTGGGGTCCCGAGATAAATCAGTGGAATTACAAGATATTTGAAAGATAAAGATAAAGAAATAAAGAAGAAAATAAATGATATGTTTAGTTTACACCTCTTTAGGATTCAAAAAGTTAACCTAGACTTTAATTAATCTTTAGAGTTTCTGAGAGGAAAACAAGGTTTGTTCAAAATTTAAAATTTGAACAGATAGAACATTAACACCCAAATCACTTTGCAGTAACTCCACTACAATAATTCAAAAAACGAATAGTCGATCAAGCCAAAGCTTTTCTTTCTTTTCAGAGACATGTGTTGGTTTAGTAGTCAGATAGTGTCATCAAACAGAATTATGTCAGATTGACCTTTCCATGTTTAAACTTTCTAACTCATTGGACTGTTTCCGGTCATCTCCCATCCGGAATGGCGTGCTTGGATAAACCAAGAGCAAAGTTTTGTGAACACAGTTTGTGTTATATCGACCAGGGGCCATTTAGACTGATCTTTATGTACCTGTAACCAGCCACAGCAGCCTCCCCGGAGCTGACATCAGTGTCACCAGTCAGCATTTTGAAGGTCGTCGTCTTTCCAGCTCCATTAACTCCCAAAAGACCAAAGCACTATCAGGACAAAAGACAATCAGTCTCTCGATGCGAGGACACATTCTGCGGAAATATTGACATTAAAGCGCAGTTAAGAGTTATCCTTCTGAAACTCTTATATTCCATTTGGCTTCATACAATGACTAGAAATGTCCCTGTACGTGCACGTATTAATGCATATAATCTGCATCTCTAACAGCCTGGGTGGCAGCTTAAACAGTATTTAGGTTTACTTGAGCAAACACAAAAAGAGAAAAGTTGAGGAACATAAATAAAACAATAGAAACAATAATAACTGCCAATGTGAATGAATCCCATGCTTTTACCTCTCCTGCAGGGACACCCACACAAATCCGGTCCACAGCTGCCCTCTTCCTGCCCACATACGTCTGTGCAGAGAAGGCAGGGAAACAATGATAACTGACTCTATTTGTGTAGTGCTTTTTAAAAACGATAACAAAAATGTAGAGGTGAGAACAATTATGCCAGATGCTTATTTCTACAGCATTAATTTGCCTGCATATAGTCTTCGCTTTTCGGGACTGTATGGAAATTAATGAGGTGGGAAGGGGGATAAATCATGCTTCAGTCCATATTTTTCACATGTAACTTTTCATAGGGAGTGCCTTGGAAGCTGAGAGGTAATTCCAATTTGCAGCTACACAGTTTTTTGTGGCCAGCACCTATCCCACTGACATTTTCTCGATGTGCCCATGAATACTGTAACTTATTCCTTCTTTTTCTTCTTCTTTTGCATTTCATTTAACTTTATACGTATATAAATATGGATGAAAGAACGAATGCAAATGAAGCTGAGCTTAAAAGAAAAACAAAAAAAACTTGAAATTGAAATATCACTATAAAATAACAAACATGTTCCAGCCAGTGATTTTCACCTTCGAGAGGTCTCTGATCTGCAGGACGTCCGTCTTGCTCGCTCCATCATAAATTCTCTGCCTCTCTGCGGCCACGTCGTCATCCTCATCTCGTACTGAAGTCTGCTTGTAGTCTGACAACCTGAAGGGGGCAAGAAAATCATCCGTGGAGAAGCAGCTCACCCACACATTTCTCTGTTCATAGGCGGGTGAGTTCTGACCCTCTGTGAAATGATTTTCCTGGTTAAGCTTGTATGGAAAGGTCAAGACATTGAGAGGCTGTGTGTGTAAACTTGTCTGGTCTTAGTTTAAACAGTGACCTACCAGTGGTCCAAGAAGAACCGGTACTGGATCAGAAGATTGAGAATAAAGTAGACAAAGCCTTCCACTGCCATGAAAGCAATATTCTTCCCCAAAAAGTCCCACCGGAAAGGGTTCTGTGTGTACTCTTCACCTGCAAACAGATATATACTCAAATGAATCCTTCATTCAGTAAAGAAAAGTCTGTATTTTTTTTAGATGTCACAAGCTGTACAAACATAACTTTCCAGACAGCGAGGGAGGACAGCGATATATATCTCAACTAAGACCGGCCTTCTTTGACGCAGAGTCGTTTGTCACAGCTAGTTTCAATTATCTACAGTGTGAAATGAATCGAGCATAAAAAACTACAACTTTGTCTACCAAGGGTACACTTTTGTACAATTTTGAGAACCATCTCGGTTGGTAAATGTATGCAAAACGGCTCTTTGGTTCATGTCACCTATTAACGGACAATAATTCAAATAGCGGGACTTTCTGAGTACTATATTATTTGGCATATTTTTCAGTGACGGCAATTACGCTAGTTATCTTGACATACTGATGTAAAGCTCAAGGAACTTTATCAGCTAAAATAGTACTTACCAAATCTGGCATAAACATCCGTCACAGCTTGGTTCATGGCCATGTCTATCAGTCCTCGCCCCAAGCAGAAGTGAGGGAGCAGCAGCAGGCCTTTCTTTAGCCACTCATTGAACATCAGCAAAGACTATCAACACACACACACACACATTTAATACACATTTTACTTGAGTGCAGGATTGATGGAAAACTTCAACATACTGTCTGTCAGTACACACAAATATTCAGGCAATTATGTGAAGAAATAGTTCTTCCTGAATTCAACTCATTACTGAAGCTTAGTATTGTCCTGGATATTCTTGCATCACTGCATCATCTGAGCATTGTGTTCTAATGCAACATTTTCATTACATCTTATGAAATGTTTCTTTATTGCGCTATACCCGGGGGGTGAATAGCTCATGCAAACACGACCAAAAATACGGAATCCTTCCCCCCCTGGAGCACTCGTATTCACAAAAACAAAATGATCCTCATTCGTTCATTCGGAGTCTCTTGGAGATATCAACGTAACAAACATATGGGTCACACAACCTGCAGTGGATCTCTCATGACTCACCTGTTGACAGCCACGGCTGCACATTATTAATCCGCCTCAGGGTTCGTACAAAGTCTTTACATTTTCGGAAATGCTTACATTTAACCATTATGTTTTCAATGTTAGGAAAAATGCTTGAATTTCAATATACTCCTTGAAAAAAGCTTATTTTCAACATAATTATGCCTTTTCATTTACACAATCTCTCGGGTAAAATCTTTTAATATTTGAAATGAAACAATCCCATCGTCGTATTTGTTTTTTGGCATCTCGCACCAGAAATGAGATGAGATGGTCTGATGAGTCATAAGAGGCCCTAAAAGACTGTTTGGAGACTACTGCGTGGGATGTGCTTGTAGACTCTCATGGGGAGGACATTAACAGCCTCACGGACTGTATTACAGACTATATAAACTTCTGTGTGGAGAACGTCGTACCCACCAGGACTGTACGATGTTTTGCCAACAACAAACCCTGGATTAATCCTGACATAAAGGCTCTGCTCAAAGACAAAAAGAAGGCTTTTAGGTCAGGCAATAAGGACGAGTTGAGGATTGTACAGAGGGAACTGAGGTGGACGATCAGGGAGGGAAAGAACAGCTACAGGAAAAAGATGGAGGAGCAGCTGCAGCAGAGGGGTGTCAGCGGAGTCTGGAGAGGCCTAAAAACCATCTCTGGGTTCAAGGAACCAGACTCCCAGCAGCCCAAGGGGGACATAAAGTGGGTGAATGACTTGAACATTTTCTTCAACAGATTTGATCAGTCAGGCACCCCTCCCCCGGCCCATTCCCACCTGCTGCAACCCCCACCGTCTGTATTGCCAGGATACGACCCTGTTACCTCCCCCATCGCCACCTCCACCCACCCTCCTACCTCAACCCATAGCTCCCAGTCACCCTACTCACCCTCCCTGTCTCCTGCTACACCCTCCACCCCCCCACCTGCTACCTGCACTTTGTCACCTCACTTGGTTCATGTGAGGGAAGCTCAAGAGGAGTAAGGTGAGAAAGGCTGCGGGTCCAGATGGCATTAGCTCAAGGCTCCTCAAATCCTGCGCAGACCAGCTGTGCGGGATAGTGGAGCTACTCTTCAACCTGAGCCTGAAACAAGGGAGGGTACCACAGCTGTGGAAAACATCTTGTGTGGTACCTGTGCCAAAGACCCCTCGTCCCAAGGACTTCAACAGCTACAGGCCGGTGGCGCTAACATCGCAGCTGATGAAGACCCTGGAGAGGTTGGTCCTTGGATATCTTCGGCCCCTTGTGAGACCATCAATGGACCCACTACACTTCACCAATCAGCCTGGCACTGGGGTGGATGACGCTGTCATCTACCTCATACAGAGATCTCTCTCTCACCTGGAGAGGGCGGGGAGCACTGTGAGAGTCATGTTCTTTGATTTCTCCAGTGCCTTCAACACCATCCAGCCCCTGCTTCTGGGAGACAAGCTACAGCGCTCGGGGGTGGACCACCACCTCACCACCTGGATCCTGGACTACCTCACCAATCGTCCACAGTACGTGAGGACCCGGGAGTGTCAGTCAGACACAATTGTCAGCAGCACGGGGGCCCCCCAGGGAACGGTTCTGCCGCCGTTTCTCTTTACCCTCTACACCGCAGACTTCACCCACAATACGGCAAAATGTCACCTGCAGAAGTTCTCCAACGACTCTGCTATTGTTGGCCTCATCTCCGATGGGGACGACAGGGAGTACAGGGAACTTATTCAGGATTTTGCTCTCTGGTGCCAGAAGAACCACCTCCAGCTCAACTCAGGGAAGACCAAGGAGCTGGTGGTGGACTTCAGAAGGCGCAAACACTCTCCACCCTCACCAGTGAACATCCAGGGAACGGATATTGAGATTGTAAAATCTTACAAGTATCTGAGTGTTCACCTGAACAATAAACTGGACTATTTAGACAATTCAACGGCTCTGTACAAGAAAGGACAGCTGCTGAGGAGACTGAGGTCGTTTGGAGTGCAGGAGGCACTCCTGAGGACCTTTTTTGACTCTGTGGTGGCTTCAGCCATCTTTTATGGAGTGGTCTGCTGGGGCAGCAGCATCTCTGCTGCTGACAGGAAGAGACTTAACAAACTGGTAAAGAAGGCCAGCTCTGTCCTGGGGAGCCCTCTGGACACTGTGGAGGTGGTGGGAGACAGGAGAATGATGGCCAAGCTGTCATCCCTGTTGTCCCACCCCCTCCAGGACACTTTGTCCGCACTGAACAGCTCCATCAGTGACAGGCTGCTTCACCCGCGGTGTCACACGGAGAGATACCGCAGGTCCTTCCTTCCTGCAGCAGTCAGACTGTACAATCTCCACGGCCCCTGGTCGACCACCACACACTCACCAATTCAGACTGTGAAATTACACTGCTATGTGCAATATCTCTGTGCAATATTTTTACACTTACTATCCATTGTTACTATTGTTGTATTTAGCCCGGTACCACTGCATTCGCACTTTACTTACCTACTTAACCATCCACTTAATTGTAGTGTTCACGTGTGTTTTTATTGTATCCTTTTTTACCTTTCTGCTGTAACCATGTAAATGTCCCCGCTGTGGGACTAATAAAGGATTTCTGATTCTGATAGGGAGCAGAGCCTAACCCTAAATGACAAAGTAAAAGTGCTGAGTGAGTTGCCATGAGCACTAAAATGTTTTGTTGTAAATAGTCTCCTGGGATAATCTGATCATTTAGTTCAATTGATGCTTTTTGTTGTGTGAAGTGATATAGATATTGCCGTACGCGTTGTTATATGCAAACATGTACACTGTTTTTAAAAGATTTACAGGCTGTCTGTTCTATCACACCATTACGGATAAAAAATGTTTTTCTTGTGTTTACTTGTCATTCATAGCCAAATAACACAGCTGTTAATCAATTACTCTGCTCAATTAGCAAGCATTGTATAACCATGATCAAAATATATAATTAAAGTAAATATGAACAGCTGGGAAAATAAGCAAAGTGATATTATTCATTGATTGTTGAGGGTATAAATCATTCTGTAAACTTTATTTTTCGCAGTTGCATTTAAACAGTAGTAATAACTAGAAATTTGGGGTTTAGGTCCTTTGAAAGTGCTTAAAAAGTGCTTAAATTTTACTCTTAAAAGCTGAACCTGCAGCCTCTGTGTCTGTATCGACTGTATAGTTGGTGTTTACTGTATCGGTTTTGTCCAATTTTTTTGACACGAAAAACATCAAACCTGCACCTTTGCAATGAAAGATTAGACCATTTTGGAATAATCAATGTTAACAGGAATTCATTGTTTAGCTGTGTGTTAAAAGGTTTAAAAAAATGAATAATCTGCCAATGTTTGACAATCTATACGTCCTTACCTGATTGTTTTCAAAAAGCTCCAGGATGAAGGTGACGGCGCTGCTGTTGATGCCTATGAACAGGTTGATGCAGGACAGAGACACATATGCAGTACTTGGGATGTTGAATATGTAGGACATGGGGTACATCATGGGCGTCACCGACCACCTATAAATTAGAGAAAAGAGGAATATAAAAAAAAACAAAAACAATTTCAGTCAACAGAGTTATTTTTCACCTACGTTCATGTCATTTATGCATTTTGTTCTCTCTCTATGGATTTCCTTGATGTTGAATTGGGTAGTTCTTCAGTTCCCCTTTGTTTTTTTGTTTTTTTTAGAGGGGAGGTATCCTAATAAGGCCCTCTGGGTGCTTTCACACTATAACACTAACTCAACTGCACAATTCGTGCTACCTTTTCATATGCCCTCTGTATTTTATTGTTTCTATTAAAGAGAAAAAACAAAACCGAAACAAATAAAACTAAGTGAAGACTTACCCATATAGCAGAAGCAGAGCTATTAGTGCTGGCAGGTTGGATGGTGATGTGTAGCACTTTTTATCAAAAGCCATGAAAATGCCAACCACCAATGCAGTGCTGAGAGAGTAGTTAATCTGGGGAATAAATAAAGCATTCACATGTAAAAATGAACAGAAAAAATATTATTATACGTTCAATTAAAGCAGTGGTTCTCAACCTTTTTTGGGCCAGCGCCCCCCTATCCATTATCCCGGTCCCTTACCGCCCCCCATCAAATAAAATGTAGGCTAATTGTCTCCTGTATTTTAATGTTGATTATTATTCTGTTTGTATTATTATTCTTAGTATTTATTATTTATATTACATATTAATAATATTCATTTTGTATTTAAATTCTTATATTATTTTTCTTATTATTAGGCTGCTATATTATGTTATTATAAAAACTCAAATACTCTGAGATTGAAGTTACATAATACAATTTCTAAATAATAATAAATATTATTCAAATATTTTTTTGTTGTTGCCTGAACACTGGTCAGAATCAATTCAGAATTTGGTTTGTTGCTAAGTAAATTTACACATACAAGGACTTTGCCTCGCTCTTTTTTTCAAATCTTAGATTTAACAACATGGCATAGCCTATAAAACAAACGCCCCCCAAAAACACACAAACGCCCCCCTTTCAAAAATATTGCTTCCAGCGCCCCCCGACATTCTCTGACCTTACCGCCCCCGTTCAGAACCCCTGACTTAAAGGAACAATCCACAATCTGTTTAAGTCTGATTTTATATCCACTAATATGACATTACATTAAACTTACTTACTGTACATGTTTGATCAATTTAAGCATTAGGAGGATGCACATTTTATATTGAGTCCAACTCTGCTTGATTTACCATGTCCCAGAAGAAGTTGGCCACCCAGTACACCACAGGGCTGACCCCACTGACAAACTGCAGGTGCTTGGCCTTGGTCACACGCTCCTGTATGAGGTAGAGGACGAAGCTGGCAGGGATGAAGGACATGGCGAATATAACACAGATCGCCACCACGGCGTCTACTGAAGTGGTCAATCTGAAGGGAAGATCAAGTCTGTTCTTTACATTCTGGTCTGGCAATGGAATGTTAATGAGAAAATAAATACATTCACTTGTGTAATTGATCACATACAGTAATGGCAACTTGAGATGGTGCCATTACAGAAGGAATAAGAGAAAAAAAAATACTTAAGCTAAAGCAAATAACACTTCATTAAGAAAAATCATGTCCAGAATTTACATTAAAACATCTTTAGATATGGTCATGTAAACTTGTTTCTAATAATGATCCAGATTTATTTATATCAATTTCTTTTTAAAAAGTGGGAAACTGGTGCTAAAATGAGTAAGAACTCAATGTAGGAAAAAAATTTAAAAATTGTGTTAGTATACACAGTATGTCTTTGTGCACGTATTGTTTATAGTAAAAAAATATATATAATAATGTATGCGCAAACAAATAAATACATACATTTTAAAAACATAATGATTCAAAAAATAAGTTTAACACTCACACTGTGACCTCGGAAAGCTGCTCTTTGGTGAGGTTCAGAGGGTGGTTGATGGCGGTGATGCCAAACTCGACAGGTTTAGCAGATGGAGGTAGGAAAGTCCGCAGAATGGCGTTATTTGCCACATTCATGAAGGCCACCATGGCGTGCCAGCCCTTGTTATTATACCATACCTGACAAAGGAGAGCAGAGTTAACTGAACACTTCCCACTCACAACCTTCTGTGACATTTACAATCCTGATCTACAACATCGGGACTTGCGAGTTGACCTTCCTTATATATAAAAAAAAAAAAAACGTAATTACTGAAGAGCAAAGCTATAAAAGCAAGCATTTACTGCCAATCAGTTAAAGTCCTTGTGATATGACAGACTTTATAAATTGCAGCCTGTAATATAAAAGCAAAGCACCAGAGGTAGACGTAAGACCAGACAAGAGTGTTTGCACTTAGTTTCTGCCACTTCCTCCTTTGCTATTTGCAGAAAAACCTGCTCCACACGTACCTTAATATTGAATTCGCTTTCCATGTAGCGTAAGAAAGGACCAATCTCCCTCAGTGCAAGTCCAGAATAGTAACCCTGGGAAGAAAATGATCATTATAAACGGACTTGATGGACTTTACACATGACCCTCATGAACAGAAGTGTGAGTGGGTACCGCTGTGATGTTGAGCATCCGTCCCAGTTGATGAAAAACATCCTGGATGTCTTTGGGGTTGACGTCCAGGATGGGAAGCTGTCCCCCAACTGACAGACCTCCATATCTGGGGATAGAGAACATTTAGACTCACGGGATCCAACACCAACTACGCAAGAGGGAGACTGAGACTGAAAACAATAAAGCGCAAATTGTTACCTTTGTTCATTCACCCAGTATTTGCTCTTCAAACTGTGAAATAAAATACAGAATGTAATTAAACAGAGGGGTAAATTATGTGTTAGAAAAGTGGCCATACCCCCAAGAAAAACAGGGCAATCATAGCTTGTTTGTAGCATTTTTATTATCTGCGTATTTCAATGCGGCGTCATTACAGCAGAGTTTTGAAGACTTTTTTCTGTCACCTTAAATCATTTTTTTCATTTGGTCTGAGACATGTTTTTAAGCCCTGCGAGGGTTTTTAACACACTTGTATTCCTTCTTTAATTCCTCCTGTATGTATGCACATAAACGTAAACTACATTCAAACCCACCTGGTCCGGATGAGATTGGGGTAGGTTTTAACCAGGTAGTCAGAAATGTTCCTGTCCGTCATGTCCAGCATCGTGTCTCCCGTGACTTCGATTCGTTGGCGAGGGTGCAGGCCTCCTGCTCCTATGGGACAGATGGGCATCATGGTGAGCTTCTTACTGGTGCTGCATAGGCAGGAAGGAGACGGGTTTCTCCGGTTCCACTCCGAACTCTGTAAGATGTTGGCGGCCACGGGAGAGACGTCAGGATACTCCCACTCTGATGTGGTGTTACTACAGGACATTCTGTGGAGAAACGCAACAAGGTAAGTCACCAGTTATACGATGCCTTAATGATATGTGAGTACACTGGATATTCACACTTTAATGTCATTTTCAGATTAGTTTAATGTTAGCAGGTAAGACGTTTTTTTGACTAAAGGCAGGACACTGCAGGTGAATAGGGTAAACATTTGAACTAATAGATATCAGCATGAAGCTTCCCCAGTGGATTACTCACATTGAAACACTTTTTTTTTTTTTTTTGCACTACAAGTTCTCAGACATTTTATGTTTATTACAAAAATCTAAACACAAGACGGGTGAAGAATTCTTGTTTAATTTTTTTGATAAAGAGGAATTTTGGATATCTTTGTATCACTCCATAAATCCGAAAATACTGTCAACGGGCTTGAAAAAAAAAAAATAATAATTTTTGCATCGTCAGAATATAGATAGAAATGTAACTGGAGAGTCTGGTGTATGTATGTATTTCTTGTGTGTATAATGCCTCTGAAGTGGAGAGTTCTGGCTCTGAGTCTGAGAAAAAACTCATTTCAAGAGAAGGGCCTTGTATTGTAAATATCTATACATTTTCCTAGACACTACAGGTGAATAGGGTAAAACTAATGGATATCACCATGAAACTTCCCCAGTTGATCACTTGCATTAAGACATTTATTTTTTGTATTACAAGTTGTCTGAAATGTTGTTTGATTATGCAAATTAGGCATTATTTAATGCTAACTTTTGGTGAATATAGGAGAAATCTAAATACACAAATAGAGTAAAATAAACACCTAAATGTGTATTATGGATATTTTCTTTCCATTAGTCTGAAAGAAGACATGTTAGAGAAGCAAAATAGCCCAAACTCTCAAAATCAACCAGTGCATAAAGAAATATTTGTGCCTGTTAGTTATGTAGTGTCTTGCCTTAAACATTCTTATTCTGCACAAACTCCAAATGTTTAAATCAGTGTTGCAGGAATTCTGTACCAGTGGGATACAGTTATTTTTGAACTCTGGAAATGAGATATACTCGTGTAATAGTCCCATTCTATCTCTGTCTTGTTCTATCAACAGTCCTGGTACTCACTCTAGTGGTTCTCCTTCCATGCAGCGTGTCCCCAGGCCTGGTCTGTCCAGTAAGCGCTCTGTGAAGCGTTTCATTATGGGGTCAAATGGTTGCTCGTTACTAAAAAGGGATGAGAAAATGTAAAGAAGAAAATCAAGTTAAGAATTATAAGAAATGTAAATCACCACCAATCTGTCAGGTAAGTCGATTCTCATGTGGTACATAACTGCTTACATAGACACAATTTATAAAAGTAAACTCCAGTAGCAGGGGTTCTGGCAATTTGCCATTTCACGGTGTTTGTCATGAGGTCTGACCTGAAGAAGGTGAACTGTTGTCCGTACATCCAGGGGGTCAGAGTCAGACTGGGATACTCTCCGAACGGAGGGATGATCACAGTGAAGATCAGAGCTATTAGGACAAAACTGGCCGGAAGGACGATCTGAAATCCCCCAAAAATACATGTGAGCAAGTCGCCAAACTCTGGTGTATGGACGTCTTATCATAAACAATCTATAAACACTTTAAACCGTTACAAAAATACACAGAGGAATGCTCACATATTGACAAATCTGACTACGAATGATGTTTTCCACTAGATTTAATATCAGACAGAACAAATCCCTTCGTTGCCAAAGTATTTCCACATTAAACTTTCAAGTTATATATTCTGACACTTAAATATGTTGTCCCTTTGGTTAAAATACACAACACTCCTGGTCTGCAATCAGTCCATGCATCACATTATCCAACTGTCGACACTTTATGTCAACGCTAAGCTGTCAGTCCACCCATTGCTGCGTCCCTGTACCTGTGCCAGGAAGTCTTTCTGGCTTCTTATGGCGTGGTGAAACCTCTTCACCAGCAGCGCATGGAACTGCTTCAAGATCAGAGTGCACCCTTTCACCTGCCTGGAGCCCTTTCCTGCGCTGCTGTCTGATGCACCATGGGTAATGCCGTTAGTCTGCGTCACCCCATTATGTTCTGCGATCAACAAGAAAACATACAGTGAGTTCCGTGCATAAAGTATCTATAAAGCGAGAGAGGCGGCTGTAGTTTCCACTGAGCTCGTCTGAGGTTTCACATTTGTTCCATGCAGCTGACAAATCATAAATGTAAGCAAATATATGAATTTGAATTTAAAGCAGTGCTGTGCTAGAAAAGAGCAAGCAGGCAAGCAGAAACAACTTTTCTTTAAACAAAGACTAAGAATACCCAAGTAATTCCTGCTTGGTTTTTAGAAATTTAGAAATTTGTTACTAGATTCCAGACCTGGATCAATTAAACGGCTAGGAGTACCTGAGGCATACCATAATCTAAACCATTAAATTGGCTACAGAAAAGCACACCTGCACATATCTGGTCAAAAAAAAGGATAACTTCAAATTTAAATAACAAATGATTCTTGCACATACTGATTGTAAAAAAACTTAAATTGAGAGAATTCTGTCGCTTGTCAAGTTTCTGACCTTCATCTCCCTCTACACCAACTTTGCTGTCGTTTTTTCTCCGCTGTAACATCCACTGCTCTAGAGGTGGGAGTGGCACAAGTGAGACACAAAAACCCACACACAAGCTAGGGGGTTAAAACGGACACATGATGCACCACATGTAAATACAAGACAAGTAGCTAATGTTGAAGTTGGGGAATTAACAACAATAATAGCAGCAATAAAAAAAAGCTGTTAGACAAAAGGATTAACAGGCGGGTCAGAGATGCAATTCCAGGAAAAGGCCATGTGGAATATCAGTGGTGGTAATTACCAGGAGTGGTGGCATTATTCGCTGCTTCTCCATCCGCAGTGACCTTTATGAAGATCTGGACAAAAAAAAAAGAAACCTCATTAAACTTTCTAAACTTTTCAAGCATTAAATAAAAGTTCTTCTGCTTTAAGTTCAGAAGTAAAATGACATGAGTTTTTCATTGTCACTTTATTAAATGCTGCCATCACATACAGTGTGCACTTATTTTACACAGCTAAAATGTTCATTTTGCCAAAACATATTGGTCTACTTTTGGGAAAAAAAAAAGTCTTAATTGAGTGAAAAAACATCTGCCAGTTTGGGAAGATAACTTCAACCTGTTTCCAATACGAATCAACTTGTTTCAAGAGTTTTATGCAATTAAAAGCATTTTGTCTTGTTTCGAGACATTGACTCTCATTTAAGAAAAACGGACTTTAAGGATGCAGTAATACACAAAAAACACTTGTTAAGATGGCGAGTGTGATATTTAACACCAAATAAAAGATGATACGAGCCATTCACTGCAAATAATATTCAATATTAATTATATCAAAAATTATTTTTATTTTTCAAATGAATACAACTTCTTTAACCGGACTAAGGGTGCTTTTCTTGTTGAGGACTTCACAATTCACAAAGCTGAAACATCGGGGATTCATCATAAAATCCAAACCTCTCAAATTAAGAGCTCATGTTATATTCTGGAAGCTCTTATTTACCGTCTGTAAATGCAGCATTAAAACACCTCAACACAGACAGTCAGTCGATGTCCCCACCTCCTCTAGTGATGTATCAGAGATGCCAAAGCTGCTGAGGCCCATGTCAGCGAGCGTCTCCTCCAGCTCCCTAAACAGGCTGGCATATGCTCGATGTTTGAAGCCCTTATTGGGGAGCAGAAAGGTCAACTCCTGGCCAATCATCTCGATCAGCTTGGCTTCAGGGACGTGGTGGTGGATGAGGCTGGTGATGCTGTCTATATCCCCTGGGAAGAAGACAGAAAGTCATCATTTATGGAGAGGGTAGTTAAAGTTTCCCCAAAAATAGGAGAACCCATGAAAGAGACAGAGGAAGGGAAACTGCTTATTAGGCCAAAAAAAAAAAAAATTCAATAAACACTATTATTCAAAGCACTAAAATAGATGAGTAAAATACAGTGTCCTCAGGCAGAGTTAGGAGGAAAAGGCACATGGGTCAATATCGCCACTGAATTATAAATGTGACAAAATTGTGTGTTCTGTTTCTGTATCTGTTTTACAACTTGGATAAGTGGGCCAGTCATGAGAATATCAAGCAGTGCACACTGCACACACAAGTGTGTAATGCTACACTTGTGAGGACCTTCATTGACTTAAAGGCCCTGAAAACCGTTTTAGTTATTTAACAATGGAGATTTCTGCATTTGTATGAGGATTCAGTAATATTTTAATCGAAATCCGACGACAGCTGTGGAGTTGATTGTTTTCACATTTTTTTGTTGATAAAACCACACCCAAGCACTCCTAATTAGATTATCTGAGGTTTTACGTGTTAGACTCCTTGTACTTACTAACTAAGGATGTCGTTTGTTCCTGACATTTAACTTATTTTATCATAATCATTAATTATGTACCAACGATTCACCTCTTTTCCCATTTTTGGATTAGTTGGGAGTTGGCACTGCCAAGAAAGCGACGGCTGGAGCCACCTACACAATGGCTATTCAGAAACCTGTGGGTTATGTCCATATTTTATAAAGTCCCTGAGATATACCCTAAATCTCTAGTTCTTATCCCTAACTTTAACCATCGCAACTACATCCCTAACCCCAAACCTTATTCTAATCTTACCTTAAACCTGAATCTAACCATAACAGGAAAATGAAGTCTTAACCCCCTCAACAGTTCTTTGAAGAAGCAAAAACTAGTCAAAATGTCCACACTTTCCACAAATGCCCTAACTCACAGGGTCGAAATCTCAAGTGGTTCCTCAATAAGACAGACGCGCAAAAGAACACGTGAACACGAGCGGAGGAGGAGCAGCTCATGAGTATGCAGCTACCAGTGAAAGAAACATGCCGCGTACACTTACCATCCAGAACTCTGTCTAGATGCTGGGACTGGTTCTGAGACTGATCTTTGTATTTGGTACAGATGGAGCAGGAACAGGAGCAGTCTGAGGCACAGTCACAATCGTTCTGATGGAAAACAGCAAAGACAAGAACGCCTTTCAAACTATTCAAAAACTTTAACAAAACTAGGTATTCTCCTTTTGTGCGTCTGCGTTTGAAACCCCGCTTATGAAGAACACGATAACGCACATTGCTGCTGGGTCTCTGGTTGATTTTGTGTTTAAAAAGGTCAAAAAGCTTACCTCCTTCTTCTTGAGATCCTTCATCCGGCGTACGAGTGTCAAATAGAAACCAACTCCAAAACAGTTCTTGAGGAAGAGGGGGGATCCGCAACAGTGGAGTTGCCCTTTGGAGATGATGGCGATGCGGTCGCTCAGCAGGTCGGCTTCGTCCATGTGATGAGTAGACATGATCACTGTCCGGCCTGCACAAGGGTCAAACTGTTAGTAAAGTACTTTTTATTGACATGCCATTTGGAATCATGGGGAGTCCATTCTAGATTAGCAAAAAGTATATCATAACTTTAAAGTGCCTTTTCCAACAGGTTATTGATTTTGCGACTGCAATTTTTGCTTTTGTTGTAGCAGTGTAGCTGAATTTTTCCGTTTGATCAGTTCACTACTTAATTCAAGTGCCTCAGGAGAGCTGTAGAGCTGCACAGGGTTTGGTTTCATTCTTCAGTGTAGCGGTAAGAAAAAAAGTGGACCGTCGGGGTGAGATGTTTTACTGTTGGGGGTAAAATGTGGATCTAGAAGGGGTAAAATGTGGACCTGGAGGGCGGAAATATGGAGCCTAAATGGTTGGATGAGACTTTGCTGCAGTGACATTCCTACCGGCTCTGTATTTCAGTAGGAGGTCCCAAATGGATCTCCTGGAATAGGGGTCCACTCCCGAGGTTGGTTCGTCCAGGATCACAACTTTTGACCCTCCAGCGAACGCCATGGCAACCGACAGTTTCCTCTGCATCCCGCCTGTATAGAGTGTGTGCGAGAGTTAACGGTGCAGAGCAGAGACAATGATGGAGGAATGAATGAAATTCTCTCTCGCTCTCTTTCACAAACACCTAGAGACACATCAGTCCACCTGAGAGGTTCTGAGCCTCGTCGTCCCGCTTCTGAGGCAGCCCGAGGTCCACCAGCATGTCCTCGACCTCCCGCTCCGCCTCCTCCTGAGTGCGACCCTTCAGCAGTGAGTAGAACAGGATGTGCTCTGCCACTGTGAGACTGGGGTTTGACAGTTTTTGGAAAGTGATTCAGTATCTGGCTCTCAGCAACTTTTGTCAAAACCAATATTTGAATAATAATAAATGTGCTTTGATTTTAATAAAGTCTGTTCCTTACTTTATTAAAACTGAACTTTATATATACTGTATATATATATATATATATATATATATATATATAATATTACCAGCTAGGCTAATTTAATACAGGGTTTTCCCTAAGTTTGTACAAGACTTAGGTTTATGCATTTGGTGGGGGGCTTTCCGCAAGAAGATTCTACGTTGTAATCATTTTGGAACATTATTGTTAGTGTTGTTATATGTACAAAAATTTGGAAAAGCAAGAACAGATAATTAATAAACAACTCCTGAAAAGCCTAAAGAGAAAACTTGCTAAAGAAGTCCACTGGGGACAAACTAAAACCATGAGCTATGGAAAAATTAATTTAGTTAATTTGGATGCTCTCCACATTGACTCTACATTTATTTTCCCAAAACGCTTGCGTGCTGCAGCTTTATAATGGAAGGGAAAACCCTGTTATACCCCCCCAAACACACACACACACACAGACACACACACAGACACACACACACACACACACACACACAGACTGACTGACTGGGATTGCGTTGTGTGTATTTTACTTTGTAATCTTTTTTTTTTTTTTTTTTTCACTGACTCCAGTCCTGTCTGCAGGATCTGTAACGTAACTCACTGTTTGAAGAGGATGTTGTGCTGAGGGCACATCCCCATGGAGGAGCGGATGGTGTCCATGTCAGTCCGAATGTCACTTCCATTAACGTAGGCTGTGCCAGATGTCGGAGGGAACAGGCCAGTCAGGATAGACCTGGAAACAGCAGGAGCACATCAAACACAGATACCATGACATGAGGGCTGCCAGCTTTGTGCTAGGGCAGGGGTTCTTAAACTTTTTCAGGCCAAGGACCACTTAACCAATAAAAAAACACTCATGGACCCCCTAACTCCCCAAATATCCCAAAACAATAGTCCTGCTTACCACTCCAACAGTATATTACACATTACAGGCTAATATTGAGCTTCATGTGACCTTCTCTACATCGCGCGTTCACACATTAAATCAACAATACAAATACAACTACGGATTCCACAAGCATTTCATTACATATGTGATCTAAACGGTAAATGCTGACAGATTTTACACATCATATGAAACGTAGACTACATTTATGTCAGAAAATTACGTTACAAAATTAAGGGTTTTTTTTGACATCCAAGCTTTTTTCATGAAAAATTTTTGTATTTTTTCACATTCAAACTTTTTTCAAGAAAATTAAGTGGTCCGCGGACCACTCTTTGTGCTAGGGTCTTCAGGAGATCCCCTTGCAAGTTTTTGATTTTGTAATGGAAGTTCAGCTTACATAGTGGTGGTTTTTCCTGCCCCGTTGTGCCCCAAGAAGGACGTGATCTGGCCTTCATAAAAATTGATGCTGAGACAGTTGACAGCTGGCCGAGAACTTCCATCAAACACCATCACCAGGTCCTGAATCTGCACCCCCATCACCAGGCCCAATGGGTCGGGCTCAAAGAACAACTGACCTGCATAGAATTTAAACAAAACCCAAGGACCGAGTTAACACTTTTTTTGTGAAAAAAACAAAAACAAATAAAAAAGAAAACACTTTTTTGAGTCCACCAATCTATGGGTATTTCACATAACTAGAATATCACATGCCAATAAATATTAACTGAGGACTGGTACAAATAACAATAGAAAGGTTTGACGATTTTATCACGTAACCTAGAAACTCCTATTTTGGTTTATGTTTTACTTAAAATGTATGCTTACTGTACTTTTTACACTTTATTTATCATCCGTCCATCCATCCATACATCCATCCACATGTAACATTACACTTGCAGTCTCCCTAATAGCAATACCTCCCAGTTACTCTTCTTAATCATCATGAGTTTGGAAAAAAAAACACTTATTCTGTCTTATCTGTGCTGTTCCCCTTCAGTCTTGTACATCCAGGTGTGGTGTGTTACCCTCCCTGTCCACCAGATGTCCTCAGTGTGTCCCCCACATGTCAGTCCTTCTTTCAGTTACTGCCTGCTCTGAGGCTTCAGCTCTGTATTTGTGTCCTCACCTTCCGTGCCCGAGTCCGGACACTCCTCCTCCTGGTTTTGAGTTTCCTCTTGTCGTTTCAGCAGCTCCCTCGCTCTCTCCAGTTGATCCCTCTTACTTTGGTGCTTGCAGGCTTTCCTTCTGCCTGAACCATTACAGGTGTGTGTCACCGGTGAGCACCTGCTCTCGACGTCCTTCTCCCCGTGGTCTGCCTCCAGTTTCTCAGGATCTGAAGTGCACAGAGTAACAATTTTTCCTGCATTTGAATGTCATCAGCGTGAAATGTTAGCCAGAGAAGATGTTGTGCACTCTCAACCTGCAGTTACACGGCTTTAAGGGAATTATATGGAAACGTGTACCCTGCTTAAAAAAAACTTTATTTGCTTATTATAGCTATGAGACCTTTATGAAATATGATAAAATAATCATTTGGATCTAAGGTCTAGAGCAGCAGTTACACGTGGATTTTGTTCATTTGTATTTTCCTATAGGGGTTCTAAGAAAAGTAGCTTTTTTCTTAACACAAACATTAAGTTGGCTGGGATGACTTGAGTGCATCCTCCTAAACTGTCTTCTTCCAAGATGCTGACTCATTTCCTTCCCGGGGAGTGCTACAGGAGGCAAGGGAGAAAATCTATCCTGTGGGCGTCTCGACTAAATATAAACCTTATATTGACCTTTCCAATACAACCACAATCTTCCAGTGGGAATTAGAAGCTTTTTCCACGGAGCAATTATATTTTTGGCAAAAAAAACAAGGGCAGGTGTTCACTTCTCCCACTCAGCTTTTACTTGCAAAACTGGGCAACAGACCTCCAGTCATAGGGCTGCTCCTCACATATGAGGCATGTAAGAGATTTTAAGGTCAGTGACCTTATACCTTGATAAGCCATTTCCGCTTGTGAGGTTGCAGGTTGTTGCCAGTATGAGGACTGGAATGGGAAGTAGAATGGTCGACCGATGCCATACTGTCCTGTGAAGGAGAAATTTGACATAAACCTCAGTGTAATAAACTTGTGGTACCGATAAAGCAGTACAATACTGTATATAGTAAATCCTTCAGTGTATTAGCAGCCCAACCTGGGAAGACATTATCCAGATACCAGGCCAGGACGGCGTAAAGGACAGCATCAAAAACCATCATGAGGATGGAGGTGAGGAAGGAGTAGGTGTCTTTCTCTAACGGGCTGGTCATGATGTTGTCCCACTGCAGACCCAAACCCTGCTCCTCATACCGCGACAGGTACTCCGTCCCGAAGCCGAAGGCCACTGGAGACAAAAAGCTCTAGAGAAATATAAATGATATATATACTTGATTCACTGACAAGTGGAAATCCAAAGAGAAAACACCTCCACATGCACATGTCTAACAGATGTACATAATTCAGTAATATTCTTCTTCAAAGGACTACGCAATCAGTAATCCTTGCTCCCTGTATTGTTACACTCGACACTTTTGATGAACGTTTGTTTCATGATGATGCGTGAGCTTCATACTCACACTACACTTGCAAATGCTTGGGCTTAAACTGTATCTATGCGTTTTATTCGTATTTTTGTCACACACGCAAAAAAAAAAAAAGACATACAGCAGCCATTTTCATGTTGGTGGTGATGCGGTCCTGCCAGGCAAAGCAGAGGACATGCGGCAGATAGAGGGTGAAGTAGATGATGCCGCTGCAGGCGGCTGCCAGGTTGGCCTTGTTGAAGAACACGCTCATCAGGAAACACTGCATGATAGTGGCGACGGTGAAAGTCAGCAGGAAAAAGAAGACAAGGACGGGGTTGCTGTAATTCAGCACCTTTCCACCCTGAGAGAAAAGAAGACATACAGTGTGTGATTATATTGAGAAGATTGCAGCTGTGAACAAACGCCCCGAGAAACCCATTAGCTGCATGAGTGAAACATTTCTCCCCATAAATAGAGCTTTTTTAACCCATCCACAAGAGGGCACCATTGCATGCTACAAAACATTAACCCTCCAAACCAGCAAAGTAAACTCGACCATAGTTTCTCTAGAAACATGACTTCCTTCCTTCAACTTCTCTACCCTGTTTTCTTACCATGATAATGGAGGTGAGCAGCGCCGTGCTCGCAGTCATCATGACGAAGCTGTCGATGAAACACGTGTACCAAATGACTCCGTTGTCGACGCCCATGGTTTTGAGAGTCTCCTTAAGGCGCAGCTCCTTCTCCAGCACAATGCTCTTCACAGTCATGGACACAGAGTAGATCCAGGCCAGCACCATGAACATGGGGAAGCAGCGGTTCAGTGTGATCATGAAGCTGGACCAGAGGAGTGAAGAGGGAGAGCAAGAAGAGTGAGGACGTGTCCCGAAAACTGGATTCAGAAACCTCATGAAACCCATGGGAAACACGTCTTTGATGAACTGCTGATTTTTTTCCCAATATAAATATACATAAATTAACGTGTAAATGATTTAATTTACTATTGGTCTCTTTTAGTAAGAAGGTCGTGAGAAAGACATTTTCAGAAAATGTGGGTTTAAGGGAGCAAACTTAAAGCCACATTGTGTGGGATTTGAACATTTTTAGTAATAACAAAAATAATAAAAACACTTCCCGACCTGTAGACGCTGAGATGGATAAAGTGAAAACGATACACGTGGTGCCTTTAGCGTGCCAACTTGTGCAAAACAATGACATACTTGTTTGCCAGGAAACTTAAGCTGTGTGAGGATGCACGATCGATCAACCAACACGTCAGTCAAGCAGCTGATCGGTGAGTCAGAGAGTCAATCAATAAATCTATCAACAAATGGTCGCTTCACATACACAGATGATCACACAGGAATATTTTCATTTACAAATCGAAATATACATTATAAAGAGTGCAAATCTGGGGGTCCTTCAGTGCGGAGGACATAACATCAAGAAATGTAACTTGAATAAAAGTAAAAACTACTGTCTTGTTTTCTTGTGGTTGGTTTATCTAAATTTAATATCAGATACATCTAAATCCTGGGTGAAGTTTATTGATATCAAAAATGTTAGATTACCTAAACATACCAGCTGTTTGTAAGACAGAGTACAGGATTAGTTTTCTTTCATTTAGGCGTCGCTGTCCTCCAAAGCACCACACTTTCACTTGTACTTAACTTTTTCAGTTATTAAAAAAAAAAAAAAAAAAAAAAAAAAAGGATATATTTTGAACATAATTTAGTTTTTACTATACTTCTCATCCTTGAAGTTGACCATTGCCATAGCAATAACTCTGCTACATTAACTACATACTCAGTTTCATTTGGGGGTTCTTCACATTCTTTGGATAAAGCATTGACCATGTGAATGATCTGCTGTTACATGAAGTCACCGGTTTACTCACAGGTCATCTACATAGCAGGGATATGGCATCTGCTGGACGTAGACCCCGAGCGGCCAGTCTTTTCCTGTGTGAAGCTTGAGGATGCCGTGTTCGATCATGTCCTGCAGGTAGGCAAAGCCTCCCCAGATGTACCTCTGGTCCTCTATGGTGTCTGCTCGGGGGCCCGGGTCCCAGTACCTGAGAGGAGGACACAGAGAGTGAATGACGGAGGCTCTCGGGTGGCTCCAGTGGCTTAAAATGTGGCCACAAGATCATTCATCGCACAGACGCTTTAACAAACAATTTATTCAAGCATGTTTTGTTGTTGTATGAAATAATCCCAAGCACGGTCTCCATTCAAAATAGTGTAATAACAAAACATCCCAAAGCCAAAGTCTCCAAAGCCACACACACACACACGCGCGCACACACACACACACACTGCTTTTACTTAAGCGGATAAGTCCAAGGCCCTCGAACAATCTCATTATTCAATTGTTTAGAGGCAGGATTCCTGCTGAGACTATTACAGCCTGTTGGTGTGCGGTAAACAACTAAAACATTCTGTTCACCCCGGGGAGATGAAAGGGAAAGGAAAATGCATGTGGGAATCTCACATGGGAGGATGAAAGGGCAGGTATCGAGTTAATATGGTACCACAAAGAGACTTTGGAAAACACATTGAGGCCAGCTGGAGAGGTTTCTCTTTTTGTCCTTTGAGGAATGTGACAAATCCATATAAATTTCCTCATTAATACGGCAGTAACAACGTGAAAGAAATGAAGGAATGGTGGGTTGTCAGGGTGATTTGGTAGTCCAAATGTTACTGGTCAGATCCTACCTAACCCCTGTGGGTATGCATACCAGTCAGCTGCAATCATTAGGCCTTTTTCCTTTGCCAATAAAATGTTTATACCCACACTTTTTTTGAGCGATAAATTAGCTTCTACCAATTGTTTGGAAAATACGACCCTTAAAGAATTGGGGTTCGGTATCTGTGGTCACAGCGCGATTAACTTAATATGAGAAAAGAAAAAAGAATGGTTAATTGAAAACCAATAATTAATGTTTTCAATCATTTCACTTTCTTTTTTTTTTTTTTTTTGTGGAATACATAACTGTTTTACCTTTTGAGGTCTCAAACAATTAACGAACCTGAAACAGGTTAGAAGGAAGAGGAAAAAATAACTGTTGGAAATGCTGAAAAATCATGGACATATACAATGTTTATTAATGAGTCAAAAGTGGACACACAGCTTCATCGTTAAGGGTCACAAAGTTGCGCAGTCTTCGTAAAACAAAACGCCACACAACTGCTACTGACCTGTCTTTGATCTTGTTGGTGCGCTCCACTGCATCAATGTCCATGCGGATCTTGTACTTGACATGCGGGGGTACACTTTTGGTCCAGGGATACATGTCCACGAAGACCACGCCGGCCCAAAACTTGTTCTCCTCAAGCAGGTACAAGGCCTGGAGGGTCATCTGGGACTCATCCGTGTAAGCCACAAACTTATCCAGAGTGATGCACTGTGATCAGAGGGGAAAAGAGGGCTGCGGGTTTGACGTTGGGAAGATGTTGCCTGCTGCAGCAGTGAGATAGAATGTCCTTTGAACTGCGACGTTCTTCCAGATGTTGTTTGAGCCAAGAGCGATGATCTAAACGAAGATTATGCTCTATAAAACGTGTATGAGGGAACTGTGTGTGTGTGATTTATTGTGTATTGGATTAGGTGCATGTGGGCTTGCTCTATTTGCTTGATTATCTCTGGGTCTGACTGAGTGAACATGCGACTGCGTGTGTGGGACATCTCGGACTTTGTCTACGGCGAATACCCGCATACTATTAAACAAATCAGCCCAAATATTTGTTTTGCTCATTTATGCTTAAAGACCTCTCATGCTTCACAAGCTTTGAAAAACGTATGTTATTGACTGTTTTATGCCGTGATTGACTGTTGACTCCTCACTACTCTTGTCTAAATGTCCCAGTGTCCAAACTTAAAAAGTATTGAGGTTCAATGCACAGCTTCAACCCGTCAGTTGGCATCGGCAGGAATATATATACATATCAAATGAATCTTTACATTTTACACACCCTGCTAATGCGGTGTGTACTAAATGCTGACGGAAAGAAAGGTCTTAGTAGAAAAATATGTTCATATTACTCAAACTAGGGCATTAGTTCAATTAATAAAAAGTATAATTTGGGGTCTCGCAGTTTGAAACGATACCCTGACCTTTTGATAATGCTGTGTGTAGTTATGTGAGTTTCCATTCGCTCCTAACAGAACCATCTTTCACTGAGGCGATCAGGTGACATGGGAAAATCTGTAGCGACTACATTCATTCTGCATCGACAGACACGCACACACGCACACACACACACACACACACACACGCACACGCACACGTACACATACACGCACACGTGTATCTAAACACTCATGAGCACAACTATTCCATACTCCTACACACTTACACACAGACAATTAGGCTCACTTTCTCACATGCGCGCACACACACACACTCTCTCACTATGAAACATGCGTAATTGCCATGTGAAACTACTAGCCTACACACACACAAAACACGCTGCTCTCTAACCCCCCCCCCCCCCCCCACCCCCGCTTACACCCTGTCTAATGTCTCCACTCACAATACTGTACAATACCCCGACAGCGCTCACAGAAAGAGGAGAGACCACTTCCTATTCATCTTTACGGGGGCTATAGATTCACAGCACAATAATGTTCACTCAGAGATGGGCTGAGAAGAAAGACCCTCACTGATACACATGTTCCAATAGGATTTCAGTGTGAGAAACATCCCCCTGATGGAGTGAGAGGACCTAATGCTAACTGCAGCAGTTATCGTATGGCCCAATGCTAGCTGACAGCTATATCTAATTGGCTAAACCGCCCGGGTTTGTTTGTGGGGCTCTGAAGGGTCTCGATGTTGAAATTGGAGACAAAGGGCAGATTGAGATGCCCGCACTGATAGGGTCTCTCCAAAACCGCAACCCCTGCACCCTTTAAATCATCCGAGAGAGGAGCGAGGGAAGGCGTGAAGGATGGATAGAGTGATTTGCCCTCTTTTATTCCGCAGGCGCAGGGGTCTGTTTCAATGTGGGGCCATACACTCAAACAGCATTGAGCTCATGGGGGGGCGGGGGGACTCATTCCCACCTACTCTCCACTTTATCACTGGCTCCACAATGAGAGCAAAGGAGGGGGGTGACAGCAGGCTTCTTCTCCCCACCTTTCAGCCTAGAGGACGGAAGAGTGTCTCTATAGCCGTGCTAAGTGGCCTGCTCTGTTTCAAAGGGGCCTGACTGCAATCTCCTGGGAGCAGACCTGGAAGACTGATGCACCTGTCTGCAGAGCTGAGAGTTGGTCTCACAGAAAAGGCTGAACGCTCAGTCCTGGGAATGTGTAACATTTGGAAAATAGTGTCTGGGGCAAAGAAGA